>JARHVA010000249.1:1592500-2192500 GCA_037957365.1 Torreya grandis
GTTTAAATAGTATTAATCTTATATTATTAATTATGCTCATTTTATTCTTAGTTTTGTATAGATTCATACCAATTTTCTCAGATTGGGGGCATCATGCATGGCATGGTCATTTATATTTCTATTTCAGTTATTGTCAGATACTGATTACCATTAGTCTAGAATCTATGTGCACATATATCATAATTGGGGGAATGTGCATGGCACATTTTTAACATTTTATCACATATGCACTAGTTGATCAAATGGAAAGGAAAAATCCATGTCATTCTCCATGTTGTTAATCTAGGCACCATTTTCACTAGTTTTGTACCAAATTGATTCCTTACTCCATTTGAAGTAGTTAGAATTATTGACTAGTCCCTGAGCTACACAATTGAATGTCTAAGAGGCCATTGAGCTATTTTTTAATTTTAGAGTTTATAAGTGGCCCTAGATCCATCATACATAGTTTCAATTACATCACATAACTTTAGTTATATTACACATTTTTAGTTAAAAATGCATCTACTACACATGGGTAGGCAATGATGGAATCATAGCCTACTTGAGTTCTTGATCCACCTACATAGGAGGGTTAGACAAGACATCATTCCAATATAAGTTATTCATAGTTCATAATCCACCAATTAGGGGTGGGAAATGATAGAGTCAAGGCTAGATTGAGTTGTTGAGCCACCCACACATGAGGATTGATCATGACATCATCTTAGTCTAAGCTAATTTTTGTTTGATCACAAGCTACACACACATATAGGATGTCACCAAGTTTTTGCATTAGTTTTCTTACCCAATGAGGTGTATTTGTTACTTTCCTTTATCTCTTATCTCTTTGCTAAGTTGTGTCTTTGCTTTTGATATTTCTTAAGTAGGTATTGATTAAGTCATGTTTAATTTACAAGACATGCAATGGAGCATGTTTCACATCCTCAAACCCAAATTCAAGGGATTCACCTCTTTGGTAAGTATAGGTATGCTTATTTTTCCTTTATCCTAGTCATTTTGTTTTATTACATTTCTATAATAAAGTAGGGGAATGTAGTCACATAAAATGTCACTTGAGTGTAATGAGTGTTACTTGAGACAACCCTACCCCTAGCTTAGACCTAGACCTATCTTAGGACCTCTTTTGATCCTTATCTAACTTTATTATAGGTCTAAACCATCCCTAGACATTATAAAAGTAGTCCCAATCATTCCCCTAGGCATCCAAGCCCCTAGTGTCCTAGGTTTCACCACCTAGACACTAGTGCATCCCTTTAGACACTAACACACTGTGTTAGTGACCAAAGGACTGTGTAAGTGTCCCTTACCTATTTTTAACCCCAATATACATATTTATAGTTATTAAGGCACCCTAGGGTCAACCTATACTCAAATGACATCTTGATAAGCACTACATTAGTATATATACACCACTTTTATCCTTTTACCCATTAGATATAAATCAAATGCAAATACTCATGAACAAACTCAAAAATAGTTATACAAATCAAGGTCATTAATCACTATTATATATATATATATATATATATATATATATATATATATATATATATATATATGTAAGTGAATGCTAGTATGAGTGTTGGATTAAGTATTTTGAGTGTGATTGAGACTACAAATCTAAGTAATATGAGTTTATAAGTGCTATAAATGGATATATATATATATATATATATATATACATATATATATACATATATATAGATATATATATATGTATATATATATATATGTATATATATATATATATGTATATATATATATATCCATTTATAGCACTGATAAACTCATATTACTTAGATTTGTAGTCTCAATCACACTCAAAATACTTAATCCAACACTCATACTAGCATTCACTTACAATATATCCATTTATAGCACTTATAAACTCATATTACTTAGATTTGTAGTCTCAATCACACTCAAAATACTTAGTCCAACACTCATGCTAGCATTCACTTACACTTGCACCAAGTAGTTAGGTAGGATAAATACATTAGGGTTGATCCCATCTCAAGGTATTAGTATGTAGGCAACTCTCAACATAGTGGGGTATTAAGGTCGCGTCTAGTCTATCTAGCTAATATTACACTTTTACTACTTGTGTTCTTTAGATACCCTAAAAACATGGAGGTTTAGTGTTTTTCTCCCAAAATATTCAAAAATAGGTCTTAGACAATAGATCAATGTTCATCCATATAGGCACAAGAATATAAGATATAGGTGAAGGTCCTCCTAGAATATCATAGTACATGTGTACAAGGGACACTATCATGCCCTTGAAGACACTAACATAGTGCACTACTATTCAGAATATTGTGCTACTAAGGAGGATTTTTGACTTTAGATCTCAATTTTTGACACTTTGATCAGCCTCTATACCAGTTTTTAGCCTCTAATTCATTCACCTCAGTAAATTTATAACTAAATACATTATTGTGTGATTTTTTATTATTATTATAATAGTCAGATTAGGTCAATTATTATACAAATCAATGGATATATTGATTTCATATGTATTCATTGATTTACTATTCCATCCATTTAATAACCTAGGGTTTACATTCCATAAATCCCTTAAAAGTTAAATCAGCACCAAATATCAATTGGGGGCATGTGTGTTGCACATTACTTCCTCATTACTCATTTTTTTCACTAATCGTGCAAATGGAATGATAATTCATGTCATTTTCCATGTTTTATATACCAAAACTAAATTATATTTAGTATTTTAATAAGTTTTTGTACCAATTTTTTTCTAATTTTGCACCATAATTGAACCTTATTCCATCTACAGTGGTTGGTTCACTATTTGCAATAATGTTTACACTAGAAATATCTATTAGGATTCATACAGGGATTCCAAATTACTTCACTACTTTGGATAGGTGATTATGAAGTCAATCACACCTTGAGTTATTAATCACACCCACTTATCAATGAGGATTTGGGTATGCATATGTTAAGCATGAAATATACTAAGAGGGGGGGTTGAATCAATATATTATATATCTTTTACTTAATTTGATTTCTTTACTTTAACCACTTAATCACATTTTCAAGATATGAAATAAAATTGAAACAATAATATGCACCACACGAGAGAGAGAGAGAGAGAGAGAGAGAGAGAGAGAGTAGATTTTTACATGGAAACCCAAAGTGGGAAAAACCATGGAGAATAATCTCAAGTATATGAATGAGCACCAACTCAAATTAAAAAGTTCACAAGCACCAACTTTTAGGAGCACAAACCCCTTTGCCGAGCACCAACACAACAACTATTTATGAGGCCCAACCCATAGGAGTACCAACCTCTTACAAAGACTTGCGAGCACCAACCCTCATGAGCACCAACCCCTCTTCTGTATAAAACACAACTATCTCTCAATATTGCTTACTCAACAAATGATATAAACCTATAATATCTCTTGATTTTCTCTCTTCTAAAATAAATACAAACCATGCACTCTCTTGAATATTACAAATGGCTTCTCATGCCTTTATTTATAGTTTTTCAAATGACCTTTGGCATTCACCCTTTATGACCCTTCAATCCTCATGAAAAATGGTGCCAAACTTGCATGACCCTTCGTATCTTTGCATTTGAAAAGTCACATGGTGACCCTTCATAATAAAATGCATCCTTTCCTCTTTTGTCTTTATCTTGGTGACTTTTTGCATTCCTCAAAGTGTCCCTTCATGTAAAAATGTGTCATACCCTCTTTTGTCTTCACATGGTGACTCTTGAAATTCCTCAAGATGACTCTTCATGAGAAAATGCATCTGATTCCTCTTTTGTCTTTTCCCTATGACTCTTTGACTCCTCCATGGGCCCTCTTTTGACTTATATGCAACCAAAAATATATTCATTAATATTAAATAAATATTAACACACATTAGCCAAGATATGAATATTATAAACATCATTAAAATCAATGGGGCTTTTATCACCAATGCTAGACCTTTGACATCAATGACAATATTTCTAACAATCTCCCCCTTTGTCATTGATGGCAACCTCAAACTAAAACTGCCACATCCTAAAACCTACACTGCACATGCCAACCTACACATACTACCATTTGAAAAATATATAGTAACTCCTCCTTACTATAGTAACCTATACCTATTCTCTATACCTATTTTTACACATATTTATGCACTTGTACCTATACTTATACCTATTTTTGTTCTTCTCCCCCTTTCACATCAATGGCAAAGTGCCTATCCTAGAGCTAACACTTAGCTCCCCCTCAATTGATGTTGATCCTCAATGGCAAGAAGTAAAATAAATTACTCCCAACTTCTCCCATAGATACTCAAATATGTCTTTTGGTAGTGCCTTTATGAAAATATTTGAAATCTACTCTATAGTATTAATATATTCCATCTTAACTTGTTGATCTGCAACTTGCTCTCTCAAGAAGTGATATTTGATGGGAATATGTTTTGTTCTTGAATGCATCACTAGATTCTTTGAAATAGTAATATCACTTGTGTTGTCACAAAAAATAGAAATAGGTTCATCATATTTTACCTTGATATCTTCCAAAGTTTTCTTCATCCAAAGCACTCAAATACAACACAATATTGTTGTAATATATTCTGCTTCAGCTGTAGAAAGTGATACTAAATTTAGATTTTTGCTTAGTCATGATACTAAGCTATCACCAAGAAAGAAAGCTCCTCCACTTGTACTCTTTCTATAATAGAAGTACCTACCCAATCTAAATCTATATAAGCAACCAAAGTGAAATCTCTACCTATGGGATACCACAATCCATAATCCAATGTCCCCTTGATATATCTAAATATTCTCTTCACCAACTAAACATGACTGTCTTTTAGAGCTAACTAATATATTGCAACCATACCTACTGCATGCATGATGTCTAGCCTCGATGATGTCAAATATAAAAGACTATAAATCATACATCTATACAAATATTGATCTATAATAGGTGAATCTTGATCCTTGCTCACTCTATTTCCTATACTCATTGGTGTGCTAACTTGTGTACAATCCTCAAAACCAAATTTATTCAACATTTCCTTGAAATATTTACTTTGAGATATGAAAATTCCTTTATCTGAATGAAATATTTAAAACCTTAAGAAAAATGATAATTCTCCAAGCATAGACATATCAAATTCATTTGGCATATTATCAGAAAATGCTTTTGTCATCTTTTCAATATTTCCTCCAAAAATGATGTCATAAATATATATCACAATAATCAATTTATTCTCACCTTCTATTTTGATGTAGAGATTATTGTCAGTAAATCCTCTATTGAAACCTTGATCCTGTAGGTACTTATCAAGTCTTGCATACCAAGATCTGGGAGCTTATTTCAATCCATATAGTGCTTTCTTCAATCTACATAAATGGATACTAATATTTGAAAGAATAAATCCCTCAGGCTGCTCAAATGTAGACCTCTTCTTCTATATTCCCATTTAGGAAGACAAATTTTACATCCATTTAAAACACTTTGAAATTTTTAAACACTGCATATGCAAGAAACATTATAATAGCTTCTAGCCTTGCCACTGGTGCAATTTTTTTTTCAAAATCTAATCCCTCAATCTGAGCATATCCTGTACATACTACTCTTTCTTTATTCTTGGTCACTTCTCCATTTTCATTCAACTTATTTTTGTAAACCCATTTTTTTCCTATCACATTTTGATCTTTTCATCTAGGCACTAATTTCCAAGTATCATTCTTTTCTATCTGATTTAATTCTTCATCCATTGCCTTAACCCAATGCTTATCATGTCTAGCTTTTAAAAAAAGTTCTAGGCTGAATTTTGGATAACAAAGAGAAATTAAATTGCTCAGATTTACTTACCATCATTCTTCTAGTGTGAATTATTTCATTTATATCCTTGATTATTTCACTTTCATTATGATTTATATGGACATATTTGGATGGGGTTTTAGTGTCATTTTTCTCCTTCTCATCTTCATCTGATTTTTCAAAGTCTTCCTCTTCAATGATTTTAGAAATGTCTATTGGATCACCAATTCTTTGTGATGCTTCTTCTATCCTAACACTTGCACTTTCAACTATTTTCTTGGTTATTTTGTTATAAAATTTATAAACTTTACTTTTTCAAGAATAACCATGAAATATACCTTCATGTGATCTAGATTCAAACTTACCTAGTTTTTCATCAATTCCTTTTATGAAGCATATGCTATCAAAAACTCTGAAATAATCAACTATTATTGGTTTGTCTTTTCATATCTCATAAGGAGTCTTGTCACTATTTAATCTCAATAATTCTCTATTCTAAATATGTATTACTTAGAAACTACCTCTCTCTAATATTTATCTGGTATCTTGGATTCATTTAGTATTATCCTTGTCATCTTCTAAATTGTTTTGTTTCTCCGTTCAACTAAATTTTACTATAGAGTTTTGGTTTATGAATAATGTCTCTTTATTTCATGGTATTCACAAAACTCAATAAATTGATCTAACATAAATTCTCCTCCTTGATCTGATCTTAGGCACTTAATCTTCAAACTGGTTTCATTCTCAACTAATGCTTTGAATGATTTGAAATGTCTGAAAGCTTATTATCAATATCCAAGTCATAAATGAAAAATTATCAATAATCAACATGAAATATTTATCACCTTAAGTACCTTGAGTTCTCATAGGTCCACATAAATTAGTATGAACAAGCTCTAACATCTGAGTGGTTGAGTACTCTTTTGTTTTGAACCGCCTTCTAGCCTGCTTCCCATACTAACAAGGTTCACAAAGTGTGTCAAATAGCTTTGTAATCTTTGAAATATTTTTGAATACTTATTTCTTTCTGATATTGACAATATTTTCAAAATTTATGTGTCCCATTCTCCTGTGCCATAGCCTACTTTCTTCGATCTGACCCAAACAACATCTTTAACCTTTGATGTCTGATAATATATATAAATCATTCCCTGTTCTCTAAGCATCTACAACTAACACATCTAAATATTTTATTCTAATTTCATAACATTATACATAGAAATCTAGTGTGTACCCCTAATCAAAAATTTGATTTACATTCAAAAGATTATGCTTAAGACCTGCATATAAAACATTTTTAGTTTTAGTTCTACTATTATCCAAACTTAGTGTACCTTTCTGACAATTTTTTTAGTAGTATTATCTCTAAATTTCACTATGCCACCATATATATTCTTCAAGGTTATGAACTTGCTCTTATCTCCTATCATGTTCCTCGAACATCATATCAATGAACCATGGATTTTCTTCATTTCTAACATGTAAAGTTGTCTATACCAACATAGATTTTTCAAGTTGTTTCTTCTACCATGAACCTGTCTGAACTTTCTTCTTAATGAATGGAGATTTAAAATTTAGTCCTTCTTAACTAAATCAAACACACTTTTATAGTACCAGGATATGTGTTTGAAGTTGTTGCACTTGTAACATATTATGGCCTCTTCATTAAACCTGATAGAGGATCAAAAGAGTTGTGGTTTTTGCTTGACTCTATATGAGTTTCCTTCTCCTTATTTCTAAAATTGTTAGCCCTTTTTTACATTCTATTTTCTTATGACCATATCCATTACAATAAAAATAGTAACCATAAAAATAGGACCTATTTATGTATCTATGACCTAATTACTTTTTGTAGCTCTATTCCTTCCAACCTTCTTTATTTGAGATGTCCTCTGTATTCTTAACTTCTTCCCTTTTTATTTCATCTTTTGTAAGAGCTTCAACATAGCTTTTTCATTTTTTTATGTTAACCTTGTCTGTGAAAGTAGTGGCCTCCCTTTTCTCTTTTTAAAATTTGATACCTATCTTATCTGACATTGATTTTTGACTTTCTAATATCTTATTCAACTATTAGTGTTATTCTCAAATTTTAAATCCTTGGTTGCTCTATCATTGATTGCTTTATTTGTTTTCTCAAGATCTAATTTTAAAGAAGCAATTTTAATAACATACTTTTCACATTATTTACTTACTTTTTACAACTATGCCATTAGATCTTTTTCATTCTTCTTGGATTCTTCAAAGTGTGCTTGTAGATATTCAATTATTTCCTTTGACTCCTTTTCATTTTTCTCGATCTAGAGCTTTCATCTTTTATTTTTCTTCTCAAGAGATTTTAAATATTCTAAGGAACAAATGAGTTCTCATTCTAAATTTACTTTGCCTTCATCTTGTTCTCCTTCTTGATCATATATACTTTTGATTGTAGAGGCATCTTCAGGTATGACCATGAATAGAATCTCTTCTTCTTCTAAATCACTAACTCCACTATCTTTGACTAAGCTAAGATCTTTAGAATACAAACTCTTATTCTCAAATCCCTTCTTGAATTTTCTTTTGAAATTCTTCTTATATGTAGACTTTTCTTATTCATTATCACCATTACCCTTATCTAGGCATTTAACTACAAAATGTCCAATCTTTCCATAATTAAAACATTTAAAAGGTATTTTTTATTGATATTTACATGTGCCCTTTTTTGGATTATGAATGAATAGAGATCCATTGTCATATTCATCATCACTAAAATTGTCACTTGATTCTTGAATCTTAGCCTTCTCTTTTTTTGATGTCTTGAAAGTAGCTTCTTTCTTTGAGGGTTTTTCGTGTTCAGTCTGCATCTCATATGTCATAAGAATACCATGTAGCTCATCCATATTTAGCTTGGATAAATTATTCATCTCTTCAATTGCTGTAACTTTTGTATCATATCTCAATGGTAGAGATCTCAAAAAAATTTGCACCACAATTGATTCTTATAACTTTACTCCAAGACCTTAAATCTGATTAACTATTTGATCAACCCATAAAAGATAACTTGTTATTTTTTCTTCCTCTTCCATCTTCAAACTCTCAAAATATCTTCTAAAAGTTTGAATCTTAGCTTATTGAACCTTTCCATCACCTTTGTAAATATTCTCAAGTTTTACCCAAGTTTCATGAGTAGATTTACATTACTTAACTTTAACAAATTTTGATTCACATAAACCACATAAAATAGCATTTAAAGTTTTATAATTATTTTCACTTGCCTTATTTTCCAATGGAGTAGTTACAAATGTATGTGGCTCTTCATATTCCTCCACCACTACTTACTAAATGTCAAATCTAAGGGCCATTGAATAAGTCCTCATCTTTATGCTCCAAAAAACATAATTTGTCCTATCAAACAAAGGTGCCTTATTTATATAAAAACCTTCATGTGATCCATCCATCGTGCTTTCCCTTATGTACCTTCAAGCTGTAAAAATTTTCAAAATGAACCTACTCTGATACCAATTATTAAGCATAAAATATACTAAGAGGAGGGGGGTGAATCAATATATTATATATTTTACTTAATCTTATTTATTTTCTTTAACCACTTAATCATACATTCAAGATATGTAATAAAATTGAAACAATAATATGCACCACATGAGAGAGAGAAAGACACCATATTTTTATGTGGAAACCCAAAGTGAGAAAAACCATAGAGAATAATCTCAAGTATATGAATGAGCACCAACTAAAATTACAAATTTTGTAAGAACCAAATTGTAGGAGCACCAACCCCTTTGCCAAGCACCAACACAACAACTGTTTGTGAGCACCAACTCACAAGAGCACCAACCCCTTGCAAATATTTGTGAACACCAACCCTCAAGAGTACCAACCCCTCTTGTGTATAAAACACAACTTTTTTTCAATGTTTCTTACTCAACAAATGATATAACTCTACAATATCTCCTACTTTTCTCTCCTCTAAAACAAATACAAACCATACACTCTCTTGCATATTACAAATGGCTTCTCAAGCCCTTATTTATAGATTTCCAAATGACCTTAGGTATTCACCCTTTATGACCCTTCAATACTCATGGAAAATGGCACCAAACTTGCATGACCCTTCATATCCTTGCATTTGAAAAGTCACATGATGACCTTTCATAATCAAATGCATCATTCCCTCTTTTGTCTTTATCTTGGTGACTTTTCATATTTCTCAAAGTGTCCTTTCATGGAAAAATGTGCCATACCCTCTTTTGTCTTCACATGGTGACTCTTGGAATTCCTCAAGATGACTCTTCATGATAAAATGCATCTCATTCCTCTTTTATCTTTTCCCCATGACTCTTTGACTTCCCCATGGGCCCTTTTTTGAATTATATGCAACCAAAAATATTTTTGTTAATATCAAATAAATATTAACACACATTAGCCAAGATATGAATATTAGAAACATCATTAAATATAATGGGGCCTTTGTCACCAATGCTATACCTTTGACATCAATGACAATATTTCCAACAGCATAGTCTAATCCAAGCTATTCAATGTCAATAAAACTTGAAGTACAATGGTCACCAACTTTTTACATCAATTTTTACATAAAAAAATCATAATGGTTCATGTACTCAATCAGGTGTATTCATTCCTTGTCACTCTCTAGTTCATTTTATTTAACTTTTGAATATTTATCTTAATTAAATACTAATATTACATATGTTTCATTTCAAGTTTGTACATGGAGTACAGTTCAGCATTGTAACCTACATCCAAGACTCCTCTCCACATATAAGTTCAAGTATGCACTCTTTTTATTTTTATTCTAGTAACTTCACTTTTGTTTCATTACTATAATAAAATGGGGGAAAATTTAAACACATAAATTAACATTTAATCTAAAATCATGCACTTTTGACCACTTTTTTGTACACTTAGCTCTAGACCTATCTTAGTGCCCTTTTTATCACTTATGACCACCTTGCACACTCTTCTAAGATGATAAATGACCCTTAAATTTACTAGTCTATGGTATTATCAAATTTATACACCTTTTAGGCCCTCTTTGACACTCAACATGATCAAATCACCTAATGGATAAGATCACTCTAGGGGACTATAGTGTATTACTATAGTGTCCTTACCCCTTCTCGTGTCTTCTCATTAAATAATAGCTAATTTTTAAATTTAAAAGCTATAAGAAGGCTGGCATATGTTCATAATGAGCCCCATTTTAATTAATTTCATAGATAGGACTATATAGACACTTTTCAAACCATTTTTCTCATAAGAGGCTTACACATTGAAAAACACCATAATCATAATTTCACATTAAGAGAAAAATTCCTAGTTTCCCAATTTCGATTGCATACATCCCTAATAGCTTAGAGCTCAAGTATAAATATATTTTATAGGTCATAATTCATGGTTAATTTAATTAATCACATCATTATTTCACCAACATCTAACATATTATACCAATTATTCACACATCATGGTAACATGGAAGAACTACATGAAATCTAATCCCTCTTCAAAGTATTATTTTGTAGGCAAAGCGCAATACATCAAGTATTGAGGTCTCACCCAACTTTAACTATTGACCCCTTTTTAACCCATTAATTTTCATTGTTCCTCACATGTCAAGGAGTTAGGGTTTTTTAAGTAAAACCATTCATACAGTGGTCTCTAAAAGTGATTACAAGCTCTCACACTAGATATAGGCTCTATAAATAAAGACATAGAGTACCCAAAAACCCTAATTTATTATCTAAACTTCATATTGGACATGATTACCATCCCTATAATATCCTACCCATGGCTTTTGTATCCCCATATATAGATCTTGATTCTTGATTACTATTACTAGGCCACTCTACATATCAAGTTCTATGATAGGTTGTCAATATGCCTCTCATTTAACCAATCAATGGATTGTTGTCATTTTCTACTAGGGCATGTCCAAGGATATATGCAATGATAATGTTGGATATTTCATTTTAGAATTCACTATTTTGGGGGTTTGCTTCTATTATGGTGTCTAAATCCTAAGAATAGTAAATAAGACTCTAACTCTATTTTGTAGAAAAGAAAATCTATAGAGTTTGCTAATTGAAGATCTCCTAAGGAATTCACACCATCAACAACCAAAACTTAAACATCAGACATAATATATTACAGTGTCCTCACTATACTTTCTTGGCTTGGTAGGATAGTGTGATATTTCAGAATGTGAGGATGTTATCTATTGTCACTTAAACTGATCCTAAATTTTTTTGAATATAAGATGAATTAACAAACTTTACTTTCTATGAAACTGAAGACACACCCTTGTATAAATAAAACTCACTTGTATTAAATTGAAACAACCTATATATGTAATGTAAACACATTTGCATTTAAAATGAAATTCACACTTGCATTGAAAAGGAAATCATACTTTACAATAAAATAAACTATAGCTAAATTAAATAAATACACTTTTAATCTAGAAACTAAAAATACCAATTTTTCTTGATCTTTGGAGAGAAGTGGGCCCTTGCTCCTTCTGTATAATAGGAACAACTTTACTCAATAATGAAAAAGAATGTTAAACTTTATTTCACTATCAAAGGAACACATATAGATATATGAAACTACACTAGAATGCTTCTTTTGATCAACTCAATTATTAACTAATTTTCAGTAACTCTCTCTAGAATGAGGAGACATGCATTTAAATCACATCTCAACATCTACTCATAGAATATAAAATTTGGTGATCTATATAGCCAAATCTATGAATTCAAAATATAGATGATCTAGGAATTAGATTCAATGCTTATAAGAAGGCATTAGAACTGACTCAACTAAAAATAGATGGAAAATAAATAACATTATCCAAAGAGATTTATCCAATTTTACAAAATAGAATGTACAAATATATCTAGATCATTTTAGACCATTACTATGAATAGTAATTTCTAAAATAAGATATCTAAATATGGAAAGTTTATTTATATACAATAGATATCTTTAGAATCACTATCTTGATCTATAAGATCTAGTTAGACATCTTTGGAGCACACCTAGGCATATTTGGAGCATTTTGTATAGGTCTTCAAAGCATCTTTAAAGCATCTTCAAAGCATCTTTAGAGCATCTTCAAAGGTTCATATCTTTGGAGCTTAATGTATTTATTATCAAATGTTCAAAATTATTGCCAAAATTATTTGATGTCTTCTCAAAATGATCCCACCATAGGGAATTATTTTTTTACACAAAATTATGCTCATTTCATCCAAGTGAGACATAATAACAAGATAAATAATAAACACTACATCATATACAAACAAAAGATAATTGCATTCATTTCTTACCTAGATAAGACCTTAACTATCAAATGTAGTGTAGTATATAACCAAAATACAACACTTATGGGAAATTTATATTAGATATAATGATCTATATGGAATTCTCATCATTTCCACCCCACACTTTACCTTTTTAAGTCCTCTTTCCAACTTAGTGGAATAACTAGTCTTCAATCCAAAAGTCCATATTCTAATCACTAGCTGAAATCATAAATCTAAAAATGATGCCCCCAATTGTGATGATCTCTGGGAAAGAATCCATAATCTCTTACAACTGTGTGTAGCCATGCCTAAAATTTAACTTCCACTTGATTATACCAACTTTACTAGGAGGACATAAGACAAAGTAGAATGGGAGGTCTAAATCTCATTACAATCCATACATCTAATCCTCCTTTATCTAGGAGCTGAGTGATAATCTATGCAATTTCTTGAGCTCTCTGAAGACTCCACCTGATGTTGGTGGGACTCATGAATTTCCTATGTTCTAAAGCAATAGGTAAAGTCTCCCACTTGGCTATGTTGGCATTGATGGAATTGGTGGAATGTTGGCTCATAAAAACTCTAAAAGATGCTACATTGGCTCTCAATAATTCATGGTATTTATTTTTCATGTACATATGGTACATGCATTAAAAAACAACAAGAAGATTCTTGGCCTCTGTAAATTGAGATCTCATACACAGACCTGTGGTATTTTATAATTTAAAAAATATATTATTTGATTGTTACCATGTTATTTAGTTTCTCATATTAGAGAGGAAAGCATGAAATTGTGTTTCCCCTACAAATTAATTCACTAGAAAACCATAATGATAACCCAACAACATGTTAAAAATATATAATTCACAAATTTCATCTTTTTTTTTTGTGGTACTTTTGAGAAAGACATCCATAAACATGTGTTCATCCTCAATAATATGAGGAAATCCAAAAGAAATCAACTGTATCTATCATTTATCAAATTTTTCATGAAGAAAAAGAATATAAACAAAGGAAGGTTACCTTCATGATAAAAAAAATTCAAAAATTGCATAATTAGTTTGAATGGAAGTCTGAGCTTTTTTTAGCTGCTACTGAGACTCCTCTTTAATCTTAGCATTTTATTCTTCTAATTTCTAAATTTTATGTTGGGCTTTGTTTCAAACTGAAATCATTTCATAAAGTGGAAGGGGAAAGGAAGGAATAGCTCTTGTAGGTCCTTCAATTTGTATTTATATTTCCCTCATCTCCCTCCACATGGTTTGTAAAGAGGCTTGTAACTCAACAGTCTAAGTGGTTAGCTCTTGTGTTCTAGTAGTGTACTAAGTAATCAATGAATTTTTATCAGAAATATAATGTCAAAAATTGTTAATCTAGATATCTTTATTAATAATAGAATTTTTCAAATTAACAATTCAATTATCTTTATCAACAAGAGAATTCTATCAAGTACTCAATTCTTGGGATTGAAAAAATATCAGATTATGTATTCTAGTCTACTCAGTATTCATTACTATAAGAATTAATTCATGTTCCCTCACTTGAGCAATAGATTCTTCCCATCATCTTTCTAAATTGGAAATAATTTGGTTCTTACCTTGTTGTGTTTAATGGAGAAAATCCAATTCTACCTATTGTTATTAAATGGTTTCTTCATGCCAAGACAGAGCCAGGGCATGCTGAAATTCCTCATCTTCATGAGTAGGTTAGGGAGAAGATGGACCTTCTTCTATAAATATCACTTTACCCTTATTAGCTATATAGGGTAAAGGCATTTCTACTTCTTGAGCCGTAATTTATTCTAAGATGGTTTCTTCTTCAACTACATTTTTTTATGCATGGGGTTATTCTTCACCTACTTATTCAACATCTATAACTTTTATGGGAGAAATTAAGCTTCTCAAAATATCAAATGCCTATACATATCCTTATTTTTCCTCCTGTATAATGAGCTACTGACATCGTCAGAGTTTGACCAGAGGATTAGGTATTTTTGATGAAACCCCTATTCATCTTTTTGATCTTCAACACAACATCTTTAGAGCTGAAGGTGCCAAAGATGGGCCTTCTTTTTGTGCTATTATAGAAGGAGGAGAAATCGGACATGGTGTTTTCTTAACCTAAAGTTGGGAATATTTATGGAGAAAGGAAGACCAAGCCTTTTTACCCTTAGGTTTTAAAAAAATGATGTCAATAGATGAGGTTAGCCAAACCATGATATCTAATTACCCTAGTACCTATTTATAATTTTTGATCAACATTAATTAGGGCATGTTGAAGAAATGATGAAAGGTTTACCTATTACTCTACTATGTTAGCTCCTTTTTGTAAATGAATAAGAAGTTTCATGGCATCTCTACCAATCACTATAAATTAACCATCAAATGTAAGATATTTCATAACCCAAAATGTAACATTTTGTCATGGTTGTGGAAGGTTGTCTCTCATAATTCCTTTGGCTACACATTTGGGTATTTGGCTAATTTGGGATGGATCTCATTTCCTTCAATGGAAATTTGAATTAATTTGACAAAACTTAATTTTATCTATGACAACTACACCCTCCTAAAAAATTCTAGAGAATGCATTGATCATAGAGGAATCCATTAGAATGTGATCTCCTCTGACAACAAAATGGTCTTCATCAAAAAATTTAAAGAATTTTTTCATAATATTTTCCTAAAAACCTTGAAATGTTTTCAAAAAATTTAACCATCCTATCGACTCAAAAATAACCCTAGTTGATTCATCCTATAGCAACATGTCTAATGACTCTGGGTCACTTTTATTCTTCCTACCTCCCATCTTCAAAGTTATCATTATTTTATCAAAAACCTAGTTATGCTATAAAAATGGAGCTCATAATTGCATGGGGTATAGAGGAAGGAAAGAAATTAGGGATATGATGCAATAATGGATAGTGGCAACAATGAATAAAAAATAAAGATGTATCATAAAAAGACAAAAATAATTATGGTGAGCACTTTGGAGCATGTGATATTTAATGGGAAAGCAATTTTTTGGATCATTATCAATGTCATGGTGTAAGGGTCATAATTGGTAGAAATTGAATTAATATATGTAATTATTTCCATATCACATCATATCTTTCTAAAAAAATTTCACATCAAATCTTTAAATGAAATGATGATATTGAATTCATCACATCCATGTGACATCACCAAAACTTTTCCATTTAAAAAAGTGTTGACTACCTAATGATTACACATACATGACATGAAATAGAAAATACCTACCTATTGGGAAAAGAAATACAACTGTATTTTTATTGTACAAATCCATACCTATCTCCTAGAGTTTCCATGTGTCATACAAAGATAAACAAGTTTGAGAAGATAGCTTAGTTGAAAATAATTCATATTTTATTGTAGAAGTTTTCTTCTTCTAAAAAGTGTCATTTGTTTGTTTTCACCTTTCAGTATTTTTTATTTATTTATTTTTTTTTTTTAAATACTTTTTTTTTTTTAATTTTCTCATATATATATATATATATATATATATATATATATATATATATATATATATATATATATATATATATTTGAATTTCAAAGATAGGAGAATTGCCATTTGCTATTATTTAGCACTCCTCCTTTATTAGATGTCTACTACATAGATCATTTGGCCTTAGTGGAAGAATTAGGTTCTTCCATAAGGTCAAATTGGTTTTGATTCTTCTCAATCAACTCTTCCTTTTTAAGAGATCTTTTTTACACCTTAAGCCTATGACTATTGACCAAAAGTGTCTTTTGATCACCTTTAATTAGTTGAAGCTAGATAGAGCCCTTGCTTAAAATGGTTTTGATTAAGAATGGTCCCAACCATCTTGTCTTAAGCTTACCCTTAAAATTATAGAATTTAAAATCAATTAGAAGTGCCCAATTACACTCTTAAAACTATTTTTATCTGATGTGAGTATCATTTCACTACTTTCTCTACTTCTAGATCATGTTGATTTGAGTGAGTGCATCCATTCTCAATTCATCCAACCCATTTAGTTACATGATTCTTTAATTTTGTGCTTCATCAAGATCAATTACCATATCATTTGTTGTCTTTAATGTCTAAAATTTAAACTCTATTGGTAATAAATGTTTCTTTTCATATACAAGTTCATATGGAAATAATCCAGTGTTTATCATCCATGTTGTATTGTATGCCCAAACTACTTCAGTTACTTTATCTGCCCAATATTTTTTGTTATTGTTCACTATTTTGGTTAGAATGTTTTCTAGCTCTCAGTTGGTGACCTCCACTTGCCCATTAACTTGGGGATGATATGTTGAGTATTTTCTGTTATTAATCTAGTAAAGTTATATGAAATCCTTTATCATGTTGGACATGAATTGGGGCCCTTGATCTAAAACAATATATATAGGAGATCCAAATCTTAGAATGATCTTATTGTATAGAAAATCAACAACTATTTATTCCCTAGCAAAGGTGAGTACCTGCACTTCATCCCACTTAGTAACATAATTAGTACACATTAATAAATATTCTCTTACTTGAGATGGTGGGTTGATTGGTCCAACAAAATCCAAACCCAATTTTTCAAATGGTTCTAAACTTACTTTAAGATGGAGTGGAATTTCAAAGGATAGAGTATCCTTACCCATATTTTGGCAAGGATCCCATTGCCATACAAACCTTTTGATAGTCTTGTAAAGAGATGGGCAGTAATAACCTGCATCAAAGATCTTATGAATGGTCTTTTTTGTTGAATAATATCCTCCTCTTAGTTCACTATGGCATGATATTGTGATGTCATACACTTCATCTTCTCTAACACACCTATGAAGTATATGATCAGGTCTAGTTTTGAATAATATTCCTTTAAACCATTCAAAATGAGAACTAGATCTAACCAAACATTTTCTTTATTTAGAAGTAAAAGAATGAGGAAACATCCCTGTTGCCAAGTAATTTTCCATGTCCAAAAACCATGGGGAATATGTAGATATAGAAAATAGTTGTTCATTAAGAAAATAATCCTCCACAAGTTCATCTTCACCTATAGTGATCAATCTAAATAAAAAATGGTAACAATTGTAGACACTAATATTGTGTCAACCCCCCTGGTCCCCTTCTAACTCTAACACTCCTAACCCACACTTTATTAATTTAAAATAAGTTATTTATTTTAAATTAATTATCCCCTCACCTCGACACCTTGCCTTGACACCTCGCTAAAGACTATTTCTTACCTATGACTCACCCAATGACTAAGTCCTTCATATCATAACTACCTAAGACCTATTCCAACCTTCTAACCCTCATGCGTAATAAGCCTACCTTTTGACCATTCTCCAATGGCAAATGCACTTGGTGAATGGAGAGCAGGATTCTTAGCCCTTTTTCCCATTTTCTAGCCGACGACGTTGGTCGACTATTAGCTAACACTGGTGGGATAGCCGACGTCGGTTACATAAACCAACTTCTAACGTTGAGTTACAGGTTCTTTAATTGCTCTCTCTCTCTCTCACTCCTGGCCTCTTTGTATAATGATGCACACACTTTGAGACAAGGATCAGAATTCTATTATCACTCTCTAGGCTACAAAAACTCTAGAGAAATCACTCCAGACATTGGGTTAAAATCATTGTACGAGATCTTCAACATCAGCCGCAACAGGAACAAACATCCTGACACCCTTCGATCTTTGACAAAAAGATAAGTATTCTTCTGGTTTCTATTTCAAAGTTCTTGATTAACTTAGTAATTAGTTTTTATTTTACTATTTCAGAATACTATAAAAGAAACCTGATTTCCTCCATGGAAGGGCTGAAAAACCTTCCTATGACTCCCACCTTATTCTCACACCTACCTTTTACCTTTTGTCCTTCCTCAGAACCTATTCTCCTTTCCATAACTTTGCACAAACCTTAAAACTCCCAGAGTCCTCCATCCATCATAGAAACACCCTGAAACTCATCCAAAGATGTATTTCCCCTACTGACATTGGTAGTATAACCAACGTTGACATCTTTTACCTACCAACATTGGCAGTATAAACGATGTCGGCGTCTGTGCAAACCAGAAGACTAATCCAAACAGCCCAAAGACCAAACACAACCTCTTACCAACCTGCTGAGACTCACGGATTACAAGAATAGGTACATAACATTCTACCTTTTTATTTTTTTAAGTCTTTTATCATTTCATTTTATTCAAATCTCTTTGACTTAAATAGTGGACTGTCATCCTTCATGGGGCTTTATGCTTCCGAGACCAAGCGCGTAGCTTGGCAGTCCACTTTATCTTATTCTAACATTTTCTTTGTTCAAAGTCTTATTCTTATTTACAGGTGTCTTCCTCCATAGCCAAAGAGGAGATCCTTCAATGTCTGGATATGGTGCGCAACTTCATCTGGGTACGTACAAACCCCTGACCATTACCTTTAGTTTATTATTTCTTCTGAATATATAAATTGCAAAAAAAATGAGTAGAAACATTCTGGCACACCCGGTGGGACCCTAGAATTTTCCTTGGGTTCATTTCCTTTGAAAATCAAACTTTCATATAGTTGCATTAGGGAAAAATTCTCTTCTTACTTCCTCTCCTTCTATCTTTTTATTTTGAAAAGAAATTATAAGCACAAGTTAAAAAGAACTTCTTTCTTTTTCTTTTTGTCACTTTTTTCCTTGCATCTTAGAGTAGTGAAAATTCATACTCTTAACCTTTTCCTCACTTGTTTGCATATGAAAAAAACATTTCAATTTGGGTTTAAAACACTATTGCATTTCATTCCTTCTTGAATGCATATTTAGCTCTTTCACTTAGTAATTAAAAATGCATTATGAATAAATCGTAGTGCACATATGTTACACTACCAGACCACAAGCACATCAAATTAAACATCTAAACATACTTGAGACAAGGTCTGACTAGGATTTCATCACCTAGCGGATACCTTACCCTTCCCGGCAATCCCACTTGGACTTCACTACCAAGGGGAGGACCCACTCTATTCTCTAGCAGAGTATAAACTATAGGTGAAGTATATACTAGCTAAGTGACCCAGCTTGGCTCTGGGCTTGTGAAGTGAGGGGAGCAAGCTCCTAGCACCAAGCCATGTACGGAACCTAATACATATTTTGAGCACCAAAACTTAACCTGGAAACAACCATAGACTGCCTCTTTTAGGACCTGTTCTAAAAGCCTAATTCCCAAACACATTCTTCTAAGGCATAAGCCAACACGACTCTAAAATTTATTCTTAGAAATTTAACGTTTAGAGGTTGCTTTACATCATCTATTTTTCTGCTCTTATCTAATTTTTTGAGCTGGTAAGGATGCATTATTCTGAGCTCTAAAAATAACTCAGAACTTTCTTTTTCTTCCAAAAACTTTCAGCTTTCTGAGTTTCTAGAAATACACAAAAACTGACATCAGTTTTTCCACTGACGTCGGCAACTCATCTTCATCGACATTGGTTATCTGACCAACATCGGCAACATAATTAATCGACATCAGTTTTTCCATTGACATCGGTCATTGTCAACAAATTTTCTTCTCAAATAGCAAGCTTAAAATCTGACTCTTTTACTGTCAAAAACAAATTCTAATTTCTTGAAGCTGAAATACATAGTTTTTTGAACCTAAATCTATTTTGCCTTGAATGGTTTTGACACGTAGTCAAGCCAAATCTCTTGTTGACCATGCAAGGCAACAACTACTCCCACCTTCACCTTCTATATCAAGTCTCCAAATGGAGTATAATTTTGAAACTAAATGTACTCATATCCAATCACCTCCAAATCAACCCCCTATTATTCCCAAAGGGGATCAAGACTTTGAGAGGTTCCTTGACATTAACATCAAGGCTCTTCAATACTATCTCGTAAGAAGTCAAATACGAGATTCTTTAGGTAACCCAATTTATGGGATGCCAACTTCCTTAGTTGAAATGGCAATAATATCAATAGCCTCTATAACTCAACCCATGGTCACTCAAGCCATTGCCTCAACTAATAACCTAACCATGACCAATCTTCAAGATTTGGCCTCTCCTTCTATTTCTAGACCTACCTCCATTGGGGTTTTCATACCCCCTCAACCACAAACAATCCAAACAAGTTCAACCCCATTCCAGAACTTGATTGTCTCCATCCCACCTACTCTTGCACCCATAAACGCAAGAGTAACTACCTATCCTTTGGCTAGTGTTGCCACCATCCAACCACCTCTAGTGACATCAAGTCAAGTTGTGCCTTCCAGCTTCATGACACAACCACCCTTGACCTCAACATCAATCCCTATGACTAGTTACCAATATGTTGTGCCTATACAAGCACAACCAACTACGTCATACGCTCCTCCTAACACCTTCCAAATGCCTTACAACCTAGGGGGTGCCCCACTTGTCAATCCATCAACTGATCTGATCAAGATGTTGATGGATAAGATGCCTAATCTTGAGACATATGTTTTGGGTTCAAGAAGTGTTCTCTCATATGAACAAATCTGTAATGAACCTATTCATCCTTCAGTCCCAATTCAACCATATCCTAGTCAGTGGGAACTCCCCAAGTTTACTTGTTTTCAGAGTAAAGAGGACCCACAACAACATTTATGAGTGTTTAGACACGCTTTCTACCTTATATCACATGATGATGCGTTATTACTATGCACATTTCCCATGTCTCTTTCTGGCGCTACCCTCGATTGGTATAGTTCTATTACCAGTCACTCTCTATTTACCTTCACCCAACTAGCTCAACTTTTCTTTGACCACTTTTCAATCAACATCACTAAAAAGGTCTCCATCACATACCTATACTCTATTAGACAATTCGATGATGAATCAATAGCTGATTTCATTTCCCATTGGAGAGGCTTAATCAACCAACTCTCCTTTTCTTTACCTCAACTTGAGCTCATTGAGCTCTTCTCTAGAGCATGTGCCAAGCACATCTCATCTACTTTGTGGGTCCAAACATTCCACACATTTGATGAAGCTTTCACCATGGCCAGAAAGCTTGAACTCCATGCTATCAAAGAGGATAAAGTCAAATTGCATAGTAAAAACCCCAACGCAAAATCAAATGACCCTTCTTCCAAATCTTCTTCCTCCAATTCCAAGTCCAAAGGATCAGCAAATGTTGTGGTACTTAGATCATCATCATCCACCACAACTAATCAAATCGAACCTTCCACATCTCAAAGCATTACAAGACAATTTCAACAATGATACGTACAGCATCAATATACTCCAATAGGAGAATCATATGCTTTAGTGTTGGATAAACTAGTCAAACAGGGAGTCCTCAACCTCCCCCAAATTTGACCACCACCTCAATTTGATCCCTTGCATGTTATCCCTACATCATATAGGGAGAATGACTTCTGTAATTATCACCGTGTCAAAGGTCATGATACAGATAATTGCAAAACCTTCAAAAACATTATTCAGGACATGTTAGATAAAGGTGATCTTGTCTTGGATAACCTGAATGCGCCACCTAACCAAAACATAGACATTTTTAGACAACCATTCCCTAACCATCCCCCTAGTCAAAATAACATTCAGACCATAGCTGAAAACCCCCAAGAGAGTAATATACACACGGTTGATATGATCTTGCCTTTTATTCCTAACCAACCTCTTCCATAGTTTGAAGAGGTTATCCAACCTATCTCTCCATCACGAGAAGAAGAGCCTTCTTCTCCTAATAGTTCTCCATCCACTCCTCTTTCACATATAGGAGAGTCTACTTTGACTTCTCTTATATTGGAGGATGCTTTAACAATACCAACACCACTAGCCCCACCTTCATCCTTCCTACTACCAATGGAGGACCATACCTTTTCTACTCTTCAACCACAAGTAGAAGGCACGATCATCCCTATGCTTTATCCTCTCGAAGATCCGCATTCTCCAATTCCTTCTCCACCAAAAGAACTTGTCTCTTCACCTACTTCAATTGAGGAGGATCTAGTAATGGCTCTCTCTCACCTTTGGCCTGAGATCACTGTATCTAACACATTCCCCCTCTCGCAACCACCCAAATATTCTAAAAAATCATTTATAAAACCTCACACAATGACCTCTAAACCATTTTCTCGACTGGCTAAAAACTTAAGATTTCTCCATTCGAGGAACTTAGAACATGAGGCATTATGGGAGTGACTCAAAGCTCCTTGTCTTACACATCTTGTTTCATCTCGTACTATCGACCCTCCTTCGAAAAAAACTCCCAAAGGATCTGATGAGGATGAAGCTTCTACTTCCAAATCTTTAGAAGCTCAATAGTTCACACCTGAACCTAAACCTTCACAAACATCCACCATACTGAAATAGGTTAAATCCCTCAATATTCATCCCATATCGAACTTCACTCACCCACAAGTGAAGGTAGATTTGAACCTTGCCCCCCATAGTAGTAGTCCTCACACTGTATTAAAGAAGGCTACTAAACCATGATGGAGAACTCCTCCCCTACCATCACCATTACCCTCTATTTTGGGCCCATATCCTTTTACCTTAATAGGAGTGCTCCCTACTCCAACACCTAACAAAAACAAGTTACCTCCATTACTCCCTTTACCCACTAAAAACATACTTCCTCCAAAAAATTCAGCACCTCTCACAAAGAAAGTGTTGTCTACATGAGTGGCTATACCACCAACCAATAAGGTGGTACGAAAAATGCCCTCAACAACTCCAAAACAAAATTTGTCAACATCTACTGCATCAACAAGCTCAGACACATTAGTAGGTTCATATGCTTTGTTGCTACATTGACTTTTGCAAACTTCTAGCATCACTCTCCCACATATTAAACCATTTCAACCTCTCAGATCAAAACAGTCTTGGTTCGATGACACTAAAATCTGCCTATATCATCACTCACCTAGGCATGATACTGAGAATTGTTGTGCTCTCAAGGTTGTCATTTGCTAATACTTGTAAAAAGATACCCTTCTTTTTGAGAATACTGTCAACAAATCTCCAACACCATCTCATGTCTCTCAAACCTCTTCACCTTCATCAGGATCCCATCATTAGACTATGGTCCCTTTACCTCCTTCGCCCCCTTTATTCGAGATTAACACCATCAATGTGGCCACTAGGTCACAAGTTTTAAAGGATAAAACAAAAGAGAAGGTTGTTATTCCTTAGACCTACCCATTTTTCAAACTTGTTCAACCACTAAAACCCAAGATTTTTATCTTGGGTACATCCCAACCAACTTCTTCGAAAGCAATCTGAGATTCTATGGTGAAACAACTTCACCAAACTCTCATGAAGATGACTTTGTATGACCTCATTCAAAGCTCTCCACAACATCGTCAAGATTTAATTAAAGCTTTACAGGTAGTGGAGGTCCAACCCGAGGACCCCCAACCACTAGTTACCTTAGTCCAATCATTAGCCACTGTTGCCTTTATTACCTTTAGTGATTCTGAAATTCCTACCTCCAATTTGGAAGATCAGGACGATTTGCTTTTCATCACAGCTTACATTGATTAAACTTGCATTAAGCAAGTTATGATTGATGGGAGTGATAGCATCAATATCATTTCCACCCATGCCTATGACCAATTAGCCCTCCCAAAGAATTGTACGTTTAAAACTGATGCAATTCTTCGATTTTTCAATGACTCTACCCCCACTACCATTGGCACCATCATCTTACATATTCATGTTGGTTTACAAACCATCCTAAAACTCTTCTACATCATCAAGGGAGAATTCCAATACAACATGTTATTAGGATGACCTTGGATACGTGCCATGGCCTGTGTCCCTTCTACATTACACCGTTGTGTCAAATTTGAACACGACGGTCAAGTCCATGTTATTCCTATAGACCCTTCCCCTTTCAAGACATGCAACACAACTTATCGACCCAACAATGTTCTCATTCCTTTAAAAACATCAATCCAAACACCACCTCCACCTTCGAAAGCCTCAACAAGTTTACAAACAACAGTTACACCTACATTACCTCCTCAAGTGACAACAAAAGATCCTATGGAAGATACCTTCTAGTGGCTTTCACTTGGGGAGTATCATTTGCTCACCTTGGACATGTTCCAAACTCCTCAAGAGTATGGACAACTTCATCACAATCCCAACTATGACCACTGCATCAGAATGGTCGTCCCCTATGGTCCTCCTAATCTTTAAATAAATCTCATCTATGGAAGGTTAGATCAAGCTCCCACTAGTGGGAATCTTCTTTCATCACCCCAACTATTTACGTCTAATTTTTCCTTTCTTGGCAACCCAAAATTTGCTCACACCTATCTTTATAGGTGTGTGTGGAAAGGTTTTGGCTTTGGGTGCTACGAACAAGGCTCCCACCAACCCGTTGAACCACCAAATGACGAGGCCATAAAGAATGCCAAGAAATGACATGGCCTAGGTTTTGAAGAACCTACTAAAACTTCTAAAAACCCTCTCCCTAAACCTATCATAGAACAATCCCCTCCAAACTCGCCTATTCCCCCATCTTCACCTATGAAGTCGGTGGTTTCCATCCCTCCTAGTTTTTTTTTGCATAAACGCCATTCACTTGGAACCCCTGACCTATGAACTAGGTGGGGTATCAAGGTCTCTTCCTCTCATTTATCCAGACATGATAGACAATGACTCTTCTACCATCAACACTGTCCAATGCATAGATGATGATGCCATTCTCACCTACATGGGTGTGGATGATTCTTTCATTCAATGGTCACTTCCTTCAAAAATGCAAGTTATGTTAAATGAATCAACTATTGACATTAACCTCCCATCTTTCAATGTTCCTCACATTTTAAATATTGGTCAATCTTTAGATGCCCAAGAACAAATTGACTATACCAAATTCCTTTCATATCATAGCAAAGCCTTTGCTTGGTCTTATAGCGATATGCCTGGTATTGACCCTAACATCATCATCCATAACATCATCACAAATCACAAAGCTAATCCTGTCAGGTAAAATCTTTGCAAGATGGATCCTCGCATCACACTCTTTGTTAAAGAGGAGCTTCAATGTCTTCTCTATGTCTCCTTTATCCAACCCATTGATTATCCACAATGGGTGTCAAACATCGTCCCTATCACCAAAGCAACTAGGGGGATCCAAATCTGTATTGACTATCGTGACCTTAACCTGGCTTGCCCAAAGGACAACTTTCCTCTACCCAACATCGACCAACTCATTGATCTTACGGCTGATCATGAGATGCTATCACTCATGGATGGGTTTTTAGGATATAACCAAATCTTGATTGCACCTGAAGATCAACACAAAACCACCTTCATCACCCCATGGGGGACTTTGTGCTATAGGTTCATGCCTTTTAGCCTAAAAAATGCAGGCACCACATATCAACATGCCCACCACATATCAACATGCCATGACTTACTTCTTTCACGATCTCCTCCACAAAATCATGGATTACTATGTGGATGACCTACTAGGCAAATCCAAACTTTGTCGTAACCATTTAACAATTCTCAAAATAATCTTCACTCGCCTTCTACAATACAACGTTCAACTTAACCCCAAGAAATGCATCTTTGGGGTTCTCTCAGGGAAGCTTCTGGGTTTCATCATTTCTCTTCATGGCATTGAGGTATATCCCACTAAAATTTGAGCTATACTCGAGATGCCACCACCAACCAATCTAAAAAAACTTCACAACCTACAAGGAAAGCTTCAATCTACCGTCACTTCATCTCATAGTTATCTGACCGATGTCAACGCTTCCATCACCTCCTCAAGAAGGACGTCTCCTTTAATTTGGATAAGGATTGCCAAGAGGCTTTTGAATCCCTTAAATGTTATCTTGTCTCTCCACCAGTCCTTATTCCACTAAAAGATGACCAACCCTTCTACCTTTACATCTCAGCAACAAATCATTCCTTAGGTGCCATGATCGTGCACCGAGACGAACAACATCGTGAGCAAGTAGTTTATTATATAAGCTAAACACTCATTGATTATGAAACTCGATACTCTCATACCAAAAAACTTTGCTTGGCATTAGTCTTTGCCACTTCCAAACTCCATCATTATCTCCTCAATCACAAAACTTATGTCATCACCCACACCGACCCTCTTAAATACATGCATTCCAAGCCATACCAAAACCAACGTATGGCTCGTTGGCTCATGCTTCTTGCCAAGATTGACTTAGAATTCATTCAACAAAAGTCCATAAATGGGCAAACGATCACTGATCAACTAGTAGATGCCCCTCTACCTGACAACCAACCCTCTCACTATGAATTCCCTGACAAATCTATCACCACATTATCCATGATGACATTTTCTATCAAATGACAATGTTCTTTGACGGATCTAAATGTCAACACGGTGGGGGTGCAAGGGTCATTCTCATCCCTCATGAGGGTGAGCCCATGCCTCTATCTTTCAAACTTGACTTTGAATGCACCAACAACATGGCTGAATATGAAGCCTTAATTTTGGGGCTTCAAACCACCCTTTTCTTAGGCATCAAGACAATCAACATCTTTAGCGACTCACAACTAGTTGTCAATCAAATCAATGGTTTGTATCTTTGTAAAAACAAAGTTTTGCAAAGGTATAAACACTGTGTCGACACACTGCTAGAATCTTTCGACCATTACCTCCTACAAACTGTTCCTCGCTCTATGAATAAGTTTGTTGACACTATGGCCTCTCTAGCCTTACATATACCATCTTCATCTTCTTCTTCAAAAATCTATGTTACGGTACACCATTTGGCATTACCTTCATATATCTCCACTAACATCAACCTTGTCAACACCATTGACTCCAGTCAATAGGATGTTTGGTATAAACAACTTGTGGACTACTTAACTTATTCTATTGTTCCTCCTGATCTCTCTAGAAATTCACGATAGGCTTTTATCAAAAGCATGGATTAATATACCATGCTGGGGGGTATTCTCTAAAAAAGAGGTTTCGATGGCCTCCTTCTCTGATGTCTAACCTCCACTGAAACATCTCATGCCATCAAACAAGTTCATGATGGGATTTGTGGCAGACATTTCAGTGGTAACTCGATTGCATATCACATCTTTCGCTTGGGCTATTATTGGCCCACTCTTCACCAAGACTATAGCGATTATGTTCAGCATTGTATCAAATTCCAGTAACATGCTAACTTAATTCATGTCCCTAGCCATGCTTTACAAGTTGCTAAGGATTTTTGGCCTTTTTCACAATGGGGTTTAGATCTAATCGGTGAGATTAACCCTCATTCATCTCTCTGACATCAGTCCATTATCACCGCAACTAAATACTTCACTAAATGGGTGGAAGTTATTCCTCTCATCTCTACTAAATTTGACAAAATTGTTGACTTCATCAACAACCACATCATCTATTGTTTCAGTGTACCTCACAAAATCATCACTAATAATGGCAAATCTTTCAAAAACAAAACTGTCTGAAGACTTTGTGATTCTTTTGGCATCAAGCTCAGCTTCTCCTCACCTTACTACCCATAAGCAAATGGGTAGGCTGAGGCTTCCAACAAAATCTTAACCAAAATTCTAATGAAGGTGGTCAACGACACTGGAAGGGATTGGCACATCCACATTCCCTTCGCTCTGTGGGCCTACCGCACTAGCATTCAAACCCCTACGGGTGCTACACCTTTCTCTTTAATGTATGAAACTGAGGCTATCTTGCCTCTAGAAATACAAATACCCTCTCTATGCATCTCTTTACATGACATTCTTTCTAATGATGACTTTCATCAAGATCGGTTAGCTCAACTCGAGTTACTTGATGAACGTCATCTTGCCACCCTTAACCATCTCTATAGCTACCAAAATCATATCAAGCGTGCCTATAACAAAAATCTAAGAGAACAAGATTTAAAAATCAGAGATCTCATCCTGAAAGAAAACCAACACGTGACCAATATGGAAAGAAGCAAACGAGGAAAGTTTGCTCCTAATTGGCTCGGACCTTATATCATAACACACAAATATGGATCAGGGACTTATCGTCTATCTTCTCTTGAAGGACAGCCATAACCTGAGCCCCTTAATGCCTTACATCTATGACCATTCTACTATTAATCAAGTACTCATTCCCTTGATATTTAACTTGAGCTCATCCCTTGAGCAACCCCTGTCATCTTCATTTTTATTTCTTTTAACCTTGTTTCCCTAACAAACACTATGTAACCCTTTTATAAAGTATGAATGCTTAGTCCTAATAAAAGGGAGACCCTTAAACCTCTATAGTCTTGTCCATGACTCAAAATTCTATCAAAAACAAATTGGGATGTGAAAATAAAATATCCAAAGGTCATAAACTCTAAATGCAGACTGCTCCCTCGAAGGACAGCTACATCATTGCTATAATTAATAGACTGCTCCCTTGAAGGACAGATATACAATAAGCCCTCAAAACATATAAAGTAAACTATAGACCATTCTCTCAAAGGATGGCTATGACCAATTTTTGCTATAAACAGCACCTTCTCATAAGCTTCTTGCATAAATCAGCTTCACATGACCATAAAACAAAGCAACATCCCCAAATAAACTCCCTGCATTGATCAGTCTACAAGCTATTAAAGTCATGGACTTGTCTATAGTCATTCTCAGGGTCTCTTATAAAAAGGGGCAAATTTATCCCTACTAAAAAGGGTTACTCTATTCTGACAAATCATCTAAACACACCTATTACCCCAACATACTCAAGGTATTTTGAGCTCACTTAATGTTAAGTGATTCAAGTAATTTTCTAACACAATACAATGGTCAAATGGTGTAATGCATGAATGGGGATTTTTGTTTCCAACACCCCTATCTATGTTGTCATTATAGTCCTTGTCAATGAAAGAGCAATGTGCCTTTCACTTCTTACCTGACTTCGTCACATGCCCATCACATAACAACCAAAACATACTTCCTCAACAACTAACATGACATCATAAACCAATCACATTAGTTTCTATGGAAAACAATACACATGGAAACTAACAACCAAACACAATTTATGTTAAGCATATATCATCACAAATATGAAAAGTGCTGAAGCATAAATAAACTCAATTCATTTTTAGCATACATCCATCACCAATATGGAACATTGTTAGAAATGAAAAAACCACATAATCAATGTTACAGAATACACCATCACACAATATGGAAAAGGCTATAACATCATCATAACATCATCATACACCATAACATCATTAAGCATGCATCATTAAACATATGGTAAATGCTAAAAAACACTAACATCCATAACATCTATAACATGTCATCAATAAACCAATGTTTAAAACATTACAATATATGTCTCTCTCTCAAAAACTTTATACATCTCACATCAATGGCTCACAGGCCGGTATATACATCATGTCTAATAGCCTCAAGACTATGGCTATAGAGGTGGTAGTGGTAGCTGTGACGATGTTGTATCATCTCCACCCTTTGATCGTCACCGTCACTGTGAACTTGAGGTAGTAGCACGTGACATAGACCTCTAGTGACTCTGCTCAGCTTGCATCTCTGAGTATCACTGTATCTAAGGAAACTACCTAATGGCACCCTCATAATATGTGATCTCATCCAATGTAGTGTTGTACCTAGATATAGGTATAGTCTACAGTGGACCCATTAACCCTGATGCCATGCCCTGTAACAAACTCTGTGGTTGTGACTGAGCTAGCTACTGTGATGCTGACTGAGCTGGCTCCTATACTGGCTGCTATGGTGGCGGTTGAATAGGACCCTACCCTCTAAAAACTTGCCTTGCTAATGTCTATGCCTACACTATGGCCAATTTCCCTTGCAATGTGGTAACCTACCCTATCAAGGCTGCCACCTGTGCTATCAAAACTATGACCTTCCCCTGAAACCCTACCACCTGTCCCTACAAAATGGTGACCTACGCTCGTGCTACATCTCTCTCCTCGATGGCAACATCTCTCTCCTATACCATAGTATCTCTCTCTCTAATAACTATCTATAGATTAAGCAGTGGTCCTCTCTGAACCTCAGCATACTGCCCTACCCACCAAGCTGAGTAGGCCTCTATACACCCTAGATCTACTACACCAGGACCTGCAGGTATCTCCTCAAAATCTAGTCACTTTGTTTCCTCTGGAAATGGGAGCGGCACCTCGATGTCATCTCATCAGTACTATGGGAAGGTGGGAGGAACATCCTATAATAGCCCATATTGGTGCCATACTCTCTCTATGAGCACTCTCTCGAGCTCACTGACTTGTTTAGCCCTCACACATCTCAGACTCTGCACTCCCACCAGCTATTTTGCTTGGTCTCTAAATATTGGATAAACCAGGTATGGTCACCATATGATGTCTGCAGGGATCAAAGACATCTAAAACCCCCCTATAGTAATCAATGTCCCTGACATGAGTCTATGCCATGACCTCTCGCCATCACCTAAACCTGACTCTAAACCTAGCATGGATAGCCACTGGATGGCTGAGAGGTCATGTGACCACGATGTGCTCATACGCCTAATAATGAAGGAGGTGGCCTACACACAAGCTATACCACTGCCACTGACTAATCCCCCAGAGCTCTCTATATAACTTAGCCAAAAACACTGGAGCCCATGCAAACACTATGTGCTCCTTGATCATATCCACCAAAACCCCAATCATGGAAATTGGGAATCTCCCTCCCTCTACATCAAGTTGTGCATACACGGTGATGCCAATCATCATCTACAGCATATACTAACTCATATGTAAAACTAGCTAAGTGGTAAGTCACCTCAGCAACATGCTCCCCAAATAGCATCACCATATGAATATCGTGTGCCTCTCTCGAGCACACATATAAGTCTGCCCCATGTATTAGTAGCTGCAAAATTTGGTACACATTCTCTATATTAATTGTCAACTCTCCAATAGGTAGGTGAAAGGTGTTGGTGGTGTGATCCCACCACTCAATCAGTGTTACCATCAAGCTGACATCTCTATCCACTCGATAGTAGCATTGTAACCCACCCAGTCCTACTGTAGTGATGTGGGCCCACTCCTCTCTTGTAATGTCTTGATGCATCTGCATTAGCAATGTCAGGAGATGATCCCGTAGCATCAACATCTACCTCACCTACATCTAACCAACACACACACACCCATGTTAACAAATGACTAATAACCTCTATGACTATTCTTCCCTTTTGGGAGAACTACATCGGCTTAAGGCCCTTAAAACAGGGGCTATGTAGGCAACACTTAGTTGACATGGGGTCTCCTAAGGTTAACTTAGCCATTCACCCTTTTGTCTACCTCATGGACCAACTAACTAAACCTATATGCCTATCCCTACACTCGGAAAGCCCTCGACATGACTTCAACCTTCTGACTTATCATTTTCAAACTTTTTAAGACTTAACAGCAATTGACATCAGTTAGTGTGTCGATGATGGCACTTACCTAATCGACATCGGCAACTACCTAACCGATGTCAGTAGCTAAGTGACTGACATCAGCATACCCACCAGCGTCAGGATTGGTTCAGCCCTAAGGCCGAATGGGGCGAGCCCTAAAGTTAGGGCTTCCCCATTTTTAACCCAAATCACCCCCAAAACCCACCTAAACTTTCCTAAATTGACCTACCTAGCCTAACCACCCTTTTCATTAACCCTCCCCCTCGATCTACATCTAAAAACATCAAAAATACAAAAAATCCAATTCAATGGAAAAATAACCAAAACTCAAATTACAGACCCTACCTCATCCCATTACCACCACCACGGTTGAATAATTGGTGCCGGTGGTGGTGGTCCTCCTATGGGGCCTCCTCTACCCTCCACCATCTCCTCTGCCTCATCTCCTCAAAGAAACCTCTGGTGGCCCACAAACACCTCCCACATTGCCTCTACAACCTCCAAACATGCTCAACTTCACTCACTTTACCAACCAATCTCACTCTCACACGTCACGCTGCTGTGACGGACAAACTAGAAATCTCAATCACTAAATCAACTCAGAGCTCACTTTCTCACTTTTACAATAGTAACAAATGACTTTTGGTGAGATACCAATCTAGTTTTGTTGGGTTTGGTAGGCCATTGATGTTGGCAAAACCGTGCCCTAGTTCACTGACATCGGTAGATAATTGTGACCGACATCAGTTGTTCTATCGACATCGGTAATATCAACATACAGTCTTCTTCACAAATGACCAAAATCATGTCCAAAACAACCAGCCCTCATAGTAGAAGTCATTTTTGACTCCTCCTAGGGCACAATGGTGATCATGTACATCTCCCCCAACAGCAATGACATACATTTGTGATCACTTATATCTTAGCCTGACTCGACACCACAACTTTGGAGATCACAACTATCTCCTCAAACCATGACCAATTTTGAGACAACTATACCTTGGTTGTTTTGATTACATATGCTACCTCATGAATAGTTAGCAAAATTGTCCATGACCCTCACACCTATTGACAAATCGCACTCCACTTGATCCCCAATCTTTGTGGCATTTTCATGTTTTCCAAGAACACTTCCTAAGCCCAAGATACTTGGAACATGACGACCATTAGAGCTACAGCTTTGATCATTTAACCCAATCAGTTATGACTAAAAGTTGGGGACTGTTTACTTTGATTTTTGCACTCCTCGACCTTGACCTATGACAATTTGACCTACCTATCATGTGAAGTGGTATACGTGCAATCTCAACTATTATAGCGTTCACACTCAAACCTCACCTTATCCATCTATTGCCTATCAAATCAGCACTCAATATTAGCTTACCTTCCCTCGATTCCCACTTTGAGGGGGGATACCTCATCCCATAACTAGGGTAACTTACTCTTGTTTTTGTCTTGCAGCTTGTTAAGACAAACCACAAGACAAAAAGAGGAAAATGTAGACACTAATATTGTGTCAACCCCCCTGTTCCCCTTCTAACTCTAACACTCCTAACCCACACTTTATTAATTTAAAATAAGTTATTTATTTTAAATTAATTATCCCCTCACCTCGACACCTTGCCAAAGATTATTTCTTACCCTACGACTCACCCCATGACTAAGTCCTTCATATCATAACTACCTAAGACCTATTCCAACCTTCTAACTAACCCTCATGCATAATAAGCCCACCTTTTGACCGTTCTCCAATGGCAAATGCACTTGGCAGATGGAGAGCAGGCTTCTTAGCCCTTTTTCCCATTCTTTGGCCACTGACATCAGTCAACTGTCAGCCGACGCCAGTGGGATAGCTGGCGTCGGTTACATAAACCAACTTCTAACGTTGAGTTACGGGTTCTTCAATCGCTCTCTCTCTCTCTCTCTCTCTCTCTCTCTCTCTCTCTCTCTCTCTCTCTCTCTCTCTCTCTCTCTCTCTCTCTCTCTCTCTCTCTCTCTCTCCCAACCTCTTTGTATAACAATGCACATGCTTTGAGACAAGGATCAGAATTCTATTATCACTCTCCAGGCTATAAAAACTCTAGAGAAATCACTCCAGACATTGGGTTAAAATCATTGTACGAGATCTTCAACATCAGCCACAATAGGAACAAGCATCCTGACACCCTTTGGTCTTTGACAAAAAGCTAATTATTCTTCTGGTTTCTATTTCAAAGTTCTTGATTAACTTAGTAATTAGTTTTTATTTTACTATTTCAGAATACTATAAAAGAAACCTGATTTCCTCTGTGGAAGGGCTGAAAAACCTTCCTCTAACTCTCACCTTATTCTCACACATACCTTTTACCTTTTATCCTTCCTCAGAACCTATTCTCCTTTCCATAACTTTGCACAAACCTTAAAACTCCCAAAGTCCTCTGTCCATCACAGAAACACCCTGAAACTTGTCCAAAGATGTATTGCCCCTACCGACATCGGCAGTATAACCGACATCAGTATCTTTTACCTACTGACATCGGCAGTATAACCGACGTCGACGTCTGTGCAAATTAGAAGACTAATCCAAACAGCCCAAAGACCAAACACAACCTCTTACCAACCTGCTGAGACTCACGAATTACAAGAATAGGTACATAACATTCTACCTTTTTATTTTTGTAAGTCTTTTATTATTTCATTTTATTCAAATCTCTTTGTCTTAAATAGTGGAATGTCATCCTTCACAGGGCTTTATGCTTCCGGGACCAAGTGCGTAGCTTGGCAGTCCACTTTATCTTATTCTAACATTTTCTTTATTCAAAGTCTTATTCTTATTTACAGGTGTCTTCCTCTACAGCCAAAGAGGAGCTCCTTCAATGTCTGGATACGGTGCACAACTTCATCCATGTATGTACAAACCCCTGACCATTACCTTTAGTTTCTTATTTATTTTGAATATATAAATTGCAAAAAAAATGAGTAGAAACAACAACATTACACTTCCCAAGTTTGTCTATAATAGTAATGTCAAATTCTTATAATAGCAGTAGCCATCTAATTATTATCTCAAATACTACTAGTTTATTCATTAAGTACTTAATAGCTAAATGATTTGTATAGATGAATACCTGATAACCAATAATATAATGCAAAAACTTGTTTATAGCATAGACAATAGCAAAAAAAATCTATGGTAGTGTAGTTCTTCTTTGTGGGAGTAAGATTATTGATATAATAAGATTCTTGTTGATACATCTTTCCATCCTCATCTCTTTGTCCTAAAACTATTCCTAATACATTATTATAAGCATCAATATATATATGAAAAGGCTTTTTATAATTACATCCTTTCAAGATTAGAGTAGTCATGAGTTTTTTCTTTAATGTTTTAAAAGTTTCTTAACACTTATCATTCCATAAATTCACTATCTTTTGTTAACAAATAAAACTTAGATATAGTTATCTTGTTAAAGTCTTCAATAAATTTTATATAATATCTTGTATGATCAAGAAAACTTTTAATACATTTTTGTGTTTGTAGAATGGGAAGATTAAAATTACCTTAATCTTTTTAGGATCTACTTTTATTCCTTGAGAAGAGATATGATGTCCTAAGATTATCCCTTCATCAACCATTATGATGTATTTCTCATGACTCAAAGATACTTGATGTTCCTCACATCTAGTAAGTACTTTATCCATATTATTCAAATCTTCATCAAATATAATACCATGGATAGTGAAATAATCTATGTACACTTCCACACAATCATTTGTAAGATCAAAAAATATGGCTAACAATTCTCTATGAAAGGTAGTAGGTGTATTGCACAATCCAAAAGGAAGGAATGTATAAGCATATGTTCCTCAAGGGCATGTAAATGTAGTTTTATCTTGATCTTTAAGGGCTTTTATAATTTCATTGTATCCACTGAATCCATCTAATAAGGAAATATACTATTTTATTATCAAATTATCCAAAACTTGATCAATGAAAGGCAAGGGAAGTAGTTTATCATAGTGGCTTTATTTAGTTCTCTGTAGTCTACACAAACATACTATTTTCCTATCAAATTGTCTAAAACTTGATCAATAAAAGGCAAGGGAAAGTAGTCTATCATAGTGGCTTTATTTAATTCTCTATAGTATACAAAAACTCTCCATTTTCTATTCTTTTTAGGCATGACTAGAGGTTAAACCCATTGTCAATCAAATATGGGATAAATAAAATGAACTTCTAATAGATTTTCTATTTCCTTCCTAACAATATCTTTGAAGGTTGGATTAATTCTCCATTATAGTTATCTAATTGGTCTAATATCTTCAGTGTAGATGTGATGTGTATAGACACTGGGATGTATTCCTTTCATATCATTACAATCTCAAGCAAAATATTTTGTGTATTGTACCAATACATCAAATACTTTTCATTTTTATTGGTCAGTTAGCCAACTATTGATGTTCAATTGTTTACTAGGTTGGATTGTAATTTGTTTAGATCTTGGAATAATAAAATTTAATTATTTGTAATCACTCATCAAGGAATTCAATGGACATGTGTGTGGTAGTAACATATGAAGTGTGTCTACATCCTTATAAAATGTTTCACTTGTGGAAAGCATATTGGTCAATGGACAATGGAAATCATGTAAAAATGATTTTTGCCCATGTTGAGCCTAGTCAACCATGGCTTATTAAATGTCTTATAGACAAGATAACATGTTTGGTGATCTTATGGAATTGTCTTGATTTTTAATAATGGAGGTATATTCTTCCCATTTATTATTTTTCATATTTGAAGCATATCTATCAATATTTGGAGCTAAGATGATAGTCTTTTGAGATAAGCTTCTAGTCTTTAGATCTAAGATATCAATCTTTGGATCTAGGTTTTTAGATTTAGAAGTAAAACTTTCAAACTTCGGATCAAAACTGTCAGACTTTGGAGCTAGGCTTTCTTGGTCTAAATCTTTTATTATTTATTTATCAAACTCTTGGACATATTATTTGATGGTAACAATTGCTAAGGAAGACACACTAATCTGGTATTTTTTAGGATGATCCACCCATATTTGTTTAGAAAGACCCATTGAAGGTCTAGTAGGTATATAGAGAGATATTTATTTAGTGTGAATTTATTATAAATGGTCATCTTTCTAGATCTATAGTCAATGTGTGTTGCAAATATAGATAACTAAGGTCCACCAAGAATGATTGGATATCCTACTCTCTTTGGTTTAGGTTAAAGGATCATGAAATCCATATGATTTTTTTAAGATTCTATGGTGACTAGTACATTTTCTATGGTTCCTTCAAGGGTAGTAGTGGATTTATCTACCATTTTCAAGATTGTAGTGGTAGGTTGAATCCCCGTGAGAGATAAAAACTCTACTAAGTTGATAATAATTATGTTTATGATAGCACACTAGATATACAAGCACATTTGGAATGGACTTGTTCCAAATTGTCACATTCATCACAGGACTTCCAAGATCTCCATATTTGGGAACAAGTATGTTTCTTGCTAGTATATCAGCAATTTTACCTATTACCTAAATTATTTTAGGATACTAATTATTTTTTCTTGGTGCATTGATGCACAATATTTTAATGATTTGATTTAACTCAGAAATATCTTTAATGTCTCTTAATAGTGGAATTTATATCTTCATTTCTTTTAATCCATGCATCAATTTAGAATCTTCCCTAGCTTTCTCTTCCTTAAGTCTCTTAGGAAATGGAAAGCAGGGGGATCTTGAATTATGGTTAGTATATTTGTGGCTTCTACCTTTTATTCATTTGGTTTTTTGGACTATCAATGATTCAAGACTATTTTAATCATTGGGAATTTTAGCTATAGTGATGGGTGAGTCTCCTACTACCTTCCCTGATATAAATTGAATGTTATTACATTTAGCTGAACCACCTAAAATATTACTTTCTAGATTAGCTCCATAAATAGGTGTATTTTGCCTATTCTTTGGGTTTATCACTGGTTGGATAGGTACTATGGTTGGTTAACTTATTGCTCAATTGGTGGTGGCTGAGATTGTGAAAGCATCAAGTCCTGTTGTGGAAGAACTTTCATTATGGTTGATATTATTGATTTGATCATTGAGGTGATGACTATTGTACCCAATGTGGTTATTGGTTTTGTTGTTGTGCCCAAGGTTAATTTTGAGGCATTATATACATCTATGGAATCCATTCTTAAGTACTCTATGGTTTTGGTTATGGTGGCCCCCACATTTGTGATATGACTTGTCAAACCCATGGTGTCATCCATGGATTGGGAGGAAATCTTGGGCCAAATTGTTTTTGAGGTTGGGAGTACTAGTTTCCTTATCTTTAGATAAAGTTCACTTACTCAACTGTATGTGTTGATTAATTCACTTGGTTTCTTATATTAGTAAGGTGTTTAAAATTCTTGGAGTCATGGTTTAGGTCACAAACACCACATACCTCTATTTTTTCTAAAGAATAATCTTTTACCACATATTTGATTATGCATCTAGGATAATATATTGATAATTGTTTAGTTTTGGTAGTATTGGATTTTTATTTGAGGCCATCTAATGTGGATGCCAATTATACTATAATATCTATCTTGAAATTATCAAATTTTTCCATTAATTGGCCAACTTTAAGTTATTTTCCTAATCTTGATTTCCTTATGCTAGGTCTTATCCTGGAGTAGTTAGTACCAAAGCTGAAATTTGATGAAAGGTTAACTTATCAATGTCACCTTTTTCCATTAGGTTCAAATCATCACATACATCATCATCTAACCCTTTAAGAAATATTTATTGATGACCTCTTCAATGAGTTGGTGACCACTCCATTTATGGGTAAATATAAACTTATCAAGATAATCTTGTAAGGTTTTATCTTCATTATTTTTATCTTGAAAAATTCTTCCTTCCATTATCTAACTCTATAATAATCATGATATTTATCTATAAATATAGTTTCTATTTCATCCCAAGTGGTTATTGAATTACCCTCAAGGCCTATGAATGATCTCATGGATGCATCCTTGAGTGTAGATGGGAATAACTTCAACTTTTGATTTTATATGACATAATCATATGTTTGGCAGAGAACCTGAGATTCAAAGAGAAATTTTCTAGATCCTTTGATGATTTAGTTCTAAAATTAAGTAAAATAGATGGTGAGATATTTTTCATGGAAGTTCTAATCATCAGGACCTAATTTGATTTTATATGAAAACATTATGTCCTAATGAGACTATCAATTAGGGTTTTACACATGTACATGTTCATCTCCCATATTTTCTTCCCAAATTTATTTATCAATCCAATCTAAATTCTCTTATTGGGTTCTCAACCTATGGTCTATCATAGGATGAGAATCTTCATTGGTGATCAGATCTTCTTCTTATAGATCTTGTGGATCAAATCTAATTATTCTAGAAAGGGGATTTTTAGAATCAATTATTCCTATAGGAGAAGATGTCCTAAATAGGATTCTTCTTGTAGGATCTATTTTTGAGGATGAACCTTGTTCAATAGAGGAATCAAAAAAAGTTTATATATAGCTTTCAATTACCTTTTTTCACTTCCCAATCTTTCCAACAAGGATTATATCCTCTCTTATTCTTGATTTATTTGGGATCCCTTAGAGATAAATCATCCTTGAGAATCTCTTGGGTGGTTAATAAATCTAAATATTCTTGGATTGTTTTTTTATTTTTCAATTTTATGAATGTTTCTAAATTTCCTTATATAACTCTAATGTGAGATCTCACTAACACTTATTATTGATTTATTCTCTAGTAATGACACCAAAAATTATAGGTTATCATTATACCTCTTATTTAACCAATTGATGGATTGGTGTAATTTTCTACGAGGGCCAATGTCTAAGGCTATATGTAAAGAGACTGTTGGATATTGGAGTTTATAGTTCATTGTTTGAGGGGTTTACTTCTATTATGGTGTCTAAATCTTAAGAATAGTAAATAAGACTCTAACTCTATTTTGAAAAAAATTAAATCTAGGAAGTTTTCTAACTAAATATCTCTTATGGCATTCACACCATCAACATCAAGAACTTAAACATCTATCATAAGACATTATGGTTTCCTCACTCAACTTGCCTAGTTGGGTAGGATAGTGTGATATTTTAGAATGTGAGTGTGTTGTCTATTGTCATTTAAACTACTCTTGATAAATTTTGAATATGAGATGAATTAACAAACTTTCCTTTATATGAAATTGAAAGACACACTCTTACATAAATAAAACTTTTTTGTATTAAATTAAAACAACCTCTACATGTAATAGAAACACACTTTCATTTAGAAAGAAATTCACACTTTTATTTTGAAAAGGAAATTCACACTTGCATTGAAAAATAAATCATACTTTACATCAAAATGAACTATAATTAAATTAAATAAATACACTTTTAATCTAGAAACTAAAACTACCAATTTGCCTTGATCTTTGGAGAGAAGTGGACCCTTGCTCCTTCCATAGAACAAGAACAACTTTAATCAGTAATGAAAAGGAATGTTGAACTTTATTTCATTATCAAAGGAACATATCTAGATATGCAAAACTACACTGGAATGCTTCTTCTAACTTTCTATGAATAGTAATAAAATGTACAAATATATCTAGATAATTTTAGACCATTACTATGAATAGTAATGTCTAAAATAAGATATCTAAATATGAAAAGTTTATTTATATACAATAGATATCTTTAGAATCATTATCTTTATCTGTAGGATCCATCTGGACATCTTCAAAGCATGCCTAGGTGTCTTTGAAGCATTCTATATATGTCTTCAGAGCATCTTTAAAGTGTCTTCAGAGTATCTTTAGAGCATCTTCAAAGTTGTACATCTTCAGAGCTTGATGTATTGATTGCCTAATCTTCAAAATTATTTCCAAAAAAGGTTTCCAAAATTATTTTATGTCTTCTCAAAATGATCCCACCATAGGGATGTATTTATATATATAAAATTGTGCTCATTTCATCCAAGTTAGACACAATAACAAAATAAAGAATCAACAATGCATCATATATAAACGAAGGATAATTTTATTCATTTATTACTTAGATAAGACCTTAAATATTAAATTAAATGTAATCTATAACTAAAAGGCAACACTTATGGATAGTTTTTATTAGATATAATGAGCTATATGGAATGCTCATCATTATAGACTTTGATTCCTCCCATAGATATAGTTTCAAGTTGTCTTTGTTTTTTAGTTATACTTGGCTATTTTTAGTAATTTTATAGAATACAGTATTTAAAAATCAATGAATGTTGTTGTTGTTGTTGTTGTTGTTATTATTATTATTTTTATTATTATTATTATTATTATTATTATTATCTCTTGATTGTGCATAGTAGTGTTATCACTTAGAGTTTTTCAAAAATCCTAAAATTGATAAAACATAATTAGATCAATATATTATGGTGTGAAATAACTATAATGAACTGTATCAACGAAGTCAATATAGTTTTATAAAACAAAGTGAAATTATTGATACACTCATGATCAGGGATATGAGAGTATAATATTATATCATCACTTTTAGGGACAAGGCTAATAGCATTAGAAATATTAGGAGATGTTAGTAAAACTACATTAGCCTTAATTGAGTATTGGCAAGTACAGTTGTAATAATTTATACCTTATAAGAAAGATATATTGGGACTCTAAATTTTTTGGTTGATACCATTAGGTGATGGAAATGGAACCATATCATAATTTTGTAATTTTTGGTGGTCGATACATTCTAGTAAAAGAGAAATAATTATATTGACACATTTTGATTCATAGTTGTTGCATTTGGATGAAATGGGAAGAACAATATTGGCATAATTTATGTCATGGCCAATGTGGTTGTTCATAATAGGAGGTTGAATTAGAATTATATTGGTAATTTTGAGGTTATGGTTAGTGAAATTAGTTTTACGAGGATTAATTGTATTGGATTTATTAGTGAAACCAGTAGAAACTAGTAATATTATATCAGCACATTCTAAATCATGGTCGAAGTAATTACTTATGAAAGGAAGTAAATTTAGAACTATATTGGCACATTTAGGATCATGGTCAATGTTGTTAATTATAAGTAATTGTAAATGAATGGTATCAAGTTGGCTGATACAGTTGGAAATAAGTGGTGTTATTAGTGATTTGGATATGCTAGAAGAGGTTGAATCTAAAATTAGACTAGTGGGATAGGTCTAAATATCTATATAAGATCTAATATTATAATTGTTATAATGTATTTTGTGATAGGAATTTTAATTAGGTGTTATTTATAAGTTGATGAGTTGATAAAATTTGGTTGAGTGTGAGCTAAAGCTTAATGACTTATCTTTATAAGGCCTTCCAAAGGTAGGGTACAAGGTGGGTAGACATCAATGAAAAATTATCATTATTACTTGATTTATAGCATGTATTTATAAATATGGGAAAATAATAAGATGGATTTTAGTCCATGCCATAATAATCATCAATTGAAACATCCACTATCATGTTAGGGTGTTCACCTCTATCAAAATCATCATCATAGATGGAAAAAATCATGGTATGGATTTTCAACCATGTGAGAAGTGGGAAAGGTGGGATCATTAGGATTCTCATAAGGATCATCATAAATGGGAGGACCATACTGATCATACTCAGTCCAATTATATAGATCATTATTGGGATCTTCATCTTGATAATAATGATCAATAGGATTATGGGGGGAACAATTACCAATAATCATGTGAGAAATGGGAAAATAATCATTAGTGTCATAAGAATCATAAATAGAGATATCTGATATCATGTTAGGATTTTCACCTCCATAAAAATAATCAACATAGATGGTGGTATTGATTCTCAACCATGTGAGAAGTAGTGATGGTCGGATCAATAGGATTTTCATAGGGATCACTATAAATAGGAGGACCATGTTAATAATATTTAGTCCTACTATAAATGTCATTATTGAAATCTTCACCAAAATAATATGGATCATCATGATTTATAATATCATCTTTAATATCTCTGGTCATGGGAAATGGAGTAAAATAATTAAACCATGATAAATTTCCATCACTGGTGGATAAAGTGGCAATGAAATAGCAACCCATATAGAATTTGAATGGGTTAAATCTTGTTATAAATATTATAAAAGGGGGCATCATGATGAATATAACTAAAAATTACATGTGGAAAAAGTTTTATCAAAAAAAATGTGGTATTAGTTAGGTCTATACAATTGATTACTGAATCTAGAAAAATAGACTATATTGGGTTGGTTGATATAGTAAGAAATAGAACTAGAAAAATAGATTGTATCAAGCTAGTTGATATAGTTTTTGGTTAAAATGTGGTTGAAATAAGTATTGTATTGACATGGTTTATATATTTTATTAAAAAGGTGGTGTAAATGATGGTTGAATAAAAGGAATGTATCGGGTTGGTTGATGTAGTAGGAGTCAAGAAACAAACATAATGTTTTATTAGGTTGATCAATCCATTATGAAAGAAACTCATAACTATATCAAGTTGACCAATGGAGTTGGATGGAAACTTATAACTGTATCAGGTTGGTTAATATAGTCTAGAAATTAAGAAAAATTTATTGGGTTGGCCAATACATTTTGATAAAATCTAATAAACTGACCAAATAGCAACAAATGAACACAACATGAAGGTATAACTAAACTTTGTGTTTTATTTATAGGCTCTCAAATATATTGATCTCAAGCATCATAGTGAAGAACATCCAAAGGGGCACTAACTATGGAGGATTACATCATCTTGTATCTTCACTATAATGTCTCTTAGGTATAGTAAGAATAACTTTCTAAGGCTAATCACTTACTAGTACACTACAAAATAAAATTGCTAAAAATCTTCCTATTGGTTGAAAATAAACTACTAGGAACTTCTGATATATTGTGAGGTATTTTGGAATCTAAATTTTTTATATAGTGTTTCCTAATGAATTGAGTTTTGGGGCAGCACCCCTCACACCATAGCTTAGATAAAATTGATGATTGTTTTACCCATAATGATATCTCCTATGAGTTATATGACTACCAAAACATAGTTTTACATTAAAAGACAATAATATCAATATAATTATTTATATTTAAATTATAAAATAGTAACATGAAATGTATGAGATAAGAAAATAATCACTCAAATTGCATTGGGCTAGCTAATGCAATTATAAGAAAAACTAGTAAAACTAAATTGTATCAGGTTGGCTTATGCAATTAAAATGAGGCATGGAAATATATCACACTGGATGATGTAGTTAGAAAGATACATAATATTATAATGATCTAGATGATATATTTGGAAAGAGACAGAGAGTTTTATTAGGTTGGTCGATACAATTGTCTAAAAACTATAAACTATATCGAGTTGGATAATATAGTTAGGCTAAAGATATATCATGATTAGAAAGATGTTGAGAAATAAAAAATCATGAGAATGATCCAACTAGATGTTGGAAAGATTCATGTTGGGTTCACTATAATATATTCATGGGATAGTATGACCTATAATTATCCTCCTTGTCTCAATAAATGTTTGCTTGAATAAGGTTATAATCATAAAGTTTGCATATACTTGGAAGATCAGGTAAGTATCTATAATAACTTTAGATCTAGAAGAGGGTAAGCTACACTCAAATGTCAAGAGGGAATGGTTCCAAATCCTAAACCTATGACATGGGGTATAAATCTCCCTAGATCTCAATGATGGATAAGTGATTGAAGTAATGATTGTAAAGGTACAAGTAAAGTAAATGGTTGTAAAAGCGAAAGTAAATGTGTAAATAAGGTAATGTGTAATGGTCAACCAAATAGGGGTCTATGGAACCTAAGGTGATAAATGATGAGACTAAAAAACCCTATATCTATAATATTGTATTTGATATAAGGAAAACCATAATAAAAGAGACACACATACATCTAAAAATCAATAAACCGAGAAATATCTAATATACTAAGCAAATAAAGGAAATAATATAGGGGTAGAAATGCTTATTATTATATACTAATTTATGCCCTAGTGGAATTTTATGAAACTATGATTTGATATCTTTGATTGATATTATGGATTTGTAAATTTAATTATTTATGTAGTTAATTTAAATTAGTTAATATTTATGTGCTCAGCACTATTTAATTGAATAAATGAGTTGAATTATATTTATTTTTTAGCATGATGTTTAGGTATTATGGCTACATTAAATTATTCATTTATGGATTAGTTATTTTTAGATTTTAAATATGTTTTTTATATGTAATTATATGAAAATGACCAACTATCCTTTTTCTAAATGAGGTGAATGTAGGTAGTTGTACCCCTCGCAACAAAATTTAGAGGGATATAAGGGAGAGGGTGGTAGATCGTGATAGTTTGAGGTAAATAGAGACAGAGGAGAATAATATCTCTCTATCACTATCTCTATCTCTCTCACACACTCACACACACACCCTTGCTCAGGAGTAATTATATGTTTGGATTTGTTGTTAATTTGGAATATTTACTTCAAGGTTGTTCATGTATGTTGGTTGATGACTCTTTGATTATCTTAGTATGTGTCAAGGTTGGCCTAAAAATAAGTCTTCATGTGTATGCTAGTTTTTATTGATGTGTTATAAATGTTTGTGTAAGTTGGTTAGTTTTGCTAATGGTTTACCTTTAGCCTAAAATGGAAATATAGGATTACCCTATCAACATGGTGATAAGTAATCATTTTATGTTAGATTGTAATTACAATCACTTAAAAGTGACACTTGAATGCTAAGAGTGCTACTTGAGACCACCTATCCCTAGTTTAACCTTAGAACTATCATAGAGCCTATTTTCACATGTATCCAGCCTCAATGTGGGCCATAGGTGTCACTAATCATCCCTATAATAGTACTAAACCTTCATTCTTGAATCTTGGCCCTTTATGCCTAGTATTATGCCCATTGCACACTAGTGCCATAAGAGGGACAATAGCACCACATGGTGATAGTGTCCCAATAATGGAACTACTATTATTTCACTCCTCTTTTCACAAATGGATATATTTTAAAATCTTAGATCTCCTAGGATCAGCCTACACCTCTTTTATCACCCACACAAGCACCATAACAATATATACATGAGTTTTATCACTCTAACCACTAGATATAAATTAGATTTAAATCACATATACAAACTCAAAACAATATACACATAATTAAGGTTATCAATACCTATTCTACCCTACTTTTGTCTACTACCATCTACAACATTCCTAAGCTTAGATTACCTAGATTTCTAGTTTCAAGCACATTAAAATCACTCAAGTAAAATATCATACTAGATTCAATTGCACTTTCACCAACACTTATATGAGGAGAGCTACATCGAGCTTGATCCCTCTTTAGAGTATTGGTATGTAGGAAACTCTCTTCATAGTAGGGTGATGAGGATGTCTAGCCTACCCCACTAACAAACATACTTTTTAGGTTGTATCAATTAGATACCCTAAAAATATGGATGATTAGGTTTTACTCAGAAATTTAGTAAAAATAGGCCATATGTAAGGTTTAAGAGATTTTTCACATATGAATAGACCTTACAAATCTAGAAATAGGTGCACCCAAAAGCTCAGGATAATCCTACACAAATGACACTACCACCAAAATAGGGACACTAGTGCCACATAGTACTAATTTTTAATTAGGGTGCTACTATCCAAGAGGGGTTTTGACATTGGGATCTTTCTTATGACACTAAGACCAACATCTACCTCAGTTTCTAACCTCCAAACCATCCATCTCATTCATTTTCCAACTAAGTTATTACTTACATTATTTATTGTTATTTTTAGAAAAGTCAAATTAGGTCAATTTTATAATAGATTAGTGGTTGTATTTATTACATATTATTACCATGATTTACTAGCTTAGCTCTTTAAAAAACATAAGGATTACATACACTAATTCCTAAAAGGTTAAAACATTTGGTGAACCTGAATTACCTTGAATATTGCACAAACCCTAACCCTAAATAACACTATGATTTATATTTCAGATTTTAGGTCCATACATTTTTTTATTTTATTTGATATAATCATGATAATAATGATAGAAGTTTATCACTTTTTATTGCAAAGTCTAATACTTTCATTTACATGCTTGTTTCCTTTAACTTAGAATGAACTTAGAAAAGATAAACACATGTATACATGATGCTTTATGTCAATTAAAATGTTTGCAATGTTTCATTATTTATTTAGCATGCTATCTTTTTATTATGTTAAATTAAATTAAGACACAAATATTTAAACATAAAGAGAATACATTACATAAGATACAACTTCATTACCTAAAATTAACAAGTCTCCTTTAAATACTTTTTTCTCTTTGGTTCACTTTGATTCCTTACCTATCACTCTTAGACATAAGGTAACATCATTGGTCTCACTTATCCCTCCTACTTCTAGATCACACAAATATAACTACCATCCCACCTCTACTACTAGCTCTACACTCCTAGTAGACCCTGTGGTCTAGATTATGATGTCTACATGTGGTCCTAAAGTTTGGTAAGTTAGTAACACCCATGGCTATATATTTTTTGACCAAAATAGTGTTTCTTTAGCCAAAATATCCATTTTATATCTCCTATAGCATTTTGACACATACAAATACATTTTGTATGTTGCACTCTATGATACTCAAGTGCATCAAACATCTAAGCCAGCTTATGTTGCTTCCATAATTAATACTATTAAATGGAATGAAGATCATATTTCATTTGAAAGGGAAGATATCCCACTTTAGCACATAATATATTTACACTTGCCTCTCTACATTGCATCATGAATTAACAAGGTAATGTCAAATGGGTTTTAGTTAACAATAGATCAGGATTAAACATTTATGATCTCTTTTCTTTGAATTCTTAATATACAAGCTAAGGATTTGGATCCTTATGATATGAACATATGAGGATTTGATAATATTTCATGTAAATTCTTGGTTCAAATCACACTAAACCTTACATTGGGTCCTAGAATGCTACCTACAACATGTCAAGTTATGCCTAATGATTTTAATTATAATATATTACTTGGAAGGCTATGGATTCATGATATGTATGTAGTTCCATCCACTTTACATTCATTTTTAAATTTCATCTAAAATACACTTATCATAAGGATAAATAACCATTCAAATATTGTCAACATACAGAGCCTTCACGTAATTATATTCCTCACATGGATTTTACTACATCGGCACTCTAGTATACTATTCATAAATCATGTATTACTCCCCTAGATACTTCTAGAGCATAGGATAATAAGTTCACTTCTCATTTTTCATTGAGATACTTCTAAAAAATGGGTTACATAAGATAGGGCTTTGGCAAACATGAGTAGGCAATCATTAATCCCATTAAATCATATGGTCAACAAAATATACAAGGACTTGGATATAAGATAACACATCTAATGCCAAGTCATCTCACCATAATTCTTAACATATTATGTTTTATCCACATATTCCATGGGAAAATGATATGATAAACCATGTTTCTACACTCCAATTTGTTTACCCCAATCTTATCGATGATACAACTTCTCCAATTTTACTTACTTTCAATGAATTTTAGCTAACAATAAAACTCTCTTAGAATTATTGGGGTTATACGAGGATCTCCCTTCCTTAATCATAAGAATAGGTTTCCTCATTCCAAAAATGTTTAGGCATACTTTATTGAGTGTTTATATTATATTTTACCTAACATAAATGATATTATCCCTATATCACCACAAACTATGGATCAATATATGTTACTTAATAAAGAGATAGTCAAATTCAATTATGATACAGATATTGATCCTCATATTATACTATTGGTTGTTACTTTACATAAAGAAGAAGATATAAACATTCACCATATTTTAAAACATTTTCCTAAAGTTTTTGCTTGTGCTTTTTTTGATATGCCCATAATTAATCCCTCAATCATAGTACACAAGATTACACTCTATCCTAATTTCAAGCCAATTAAATTAAAAATTTGAAAAATGCACCCCGATGTTGCTCTTTTAATCAAAGATGAGATCCAATGGCTCCTAGATGTTAGTTTCATTTGATTAATTACTCATCCCTAATGGTTTTCTATTATTTTCCTTGTTATAAAACCTAACAGCCAAATTTGAAATTATTTTGATTTTGTTGTTCCCAAAATCAGCTACGCTCATTTTTGGAACAACCCCTACAAAACTTGTCCTTTTTGTGGTTTTCACTCTAAGTTCATCTTTTGAGGCAAGTTTTTCTTGTTCTCATGTTTGCTCAACTGGAATCATTCAAAGTTTATGATGTTCCCTTATTGAACTTTCCCAAAAAATGTGAAAATCGTTACGGTCTTGATGTGGCTAGATGACAAATTTTCCCCTGTTTCTCTGAGTTGGTCATTTTCTTAAGTTTACATGCAGGGGAGGCAAATTTTGCCACCACTACATGTTGTTTTGTGTTTTCCATGCAAAGGCAACATTTTTTTCCACCCTTGCATCCATCATGCAAGAGCATAAAAATTTGCCGCCCTTGCATCTTTGTTGTATTCCATGCAGGAGCGGCGAAATTCACTACCCCTGCATCTACTTCCAACCTCCCATGCAGAGGCAACAAATTTTACCGCCCCTGCACGATCTTAATTTTCACACATGGCATTAATGGCCATGTGTACTGAGTGGTTAGGGGTGATTTTTACCCCCATTTAATCTCTTTTCTTCCTATTTCCAATCCATTCTTCCATTGCTTCTCCTCCTCCCTACCCCTGGATGATCAAGCAAGCTAGAAGAAGTGCATTTTTGCTAGATTTGAGCCTTGTTTCACATTTTTTTTCAGCTAGGGTTTTGTATTTGTTTTTATTTATATTTTTATTCACCTATTATTTTTTTTTTCTTTCTTTTTCTTCTAGGTTTTTTTTCTTCTCTTCTTCTTCCCCTTCCTCTTTTTTTCCTAACAAATGAGGCAATTCAAGCCCACCCTAATTGTACCTTGACCCTCCTCATTCTACCCTTCCCATTCGGCCATTTCACCCATGTTAGGGCAGAAAATTTCACTACCCTCACATCCTCCAACTACTTCCCCACCACATGGAATGGCAGAAAATTTGGCTGCCCTAACGCAGTCCCCAATTTCCAATCATGTGCACCGGCGGCAATTTTTACCACTGATGCAATTCAACTGCCGAACCATATGCATTAGCAGTAAAAATTGTCACCAATGCACCTGACATCCCCACCATGTGTAAGGGTGGAGAATTTTTCTACCCTCGTATGAAACATCTATTTTTTAGATGCATAGGTGGTATTTTTTGCCATCAATGCATCTTTTCTACCTGACATGCACAGGCAGCAATTTTTGCTGCCTATGCATATTTGACCTTCCACATGCAAGGGCGGCAATTTTTGTTGCCCATGCATACCTTGCCTCCATTTTCACTAACTCTAGGAAATTTTTGTTTTTCCCATTTTTTGAGCCTGCTTCCCTTCTACTTTCTAACCTACTCATGCCTCAGCCCTTTCAAGTGCGTTTGCCTAGTCATGATCACCCAACGTGAAATTTTTCCAGATTGTTAATATTTCCCCTAATTACGTGATCATGACTCTTATCACAGTTTCTCCTCGAGATCCTTCTTTGTCAACATACTTTTGACAAAGGCTCATCTCGATGACCAAAGTTTCTCTAAAGAATTCAAAGGTGATGAAGTACCAATATCAAGGTGTTTTCCCAATCACCTTGGTCACTACTAATGTCAATGGCATTAGGGATATAGAGATCGACCATGTAGATATGGTTGATTTCATGGAAAGAACCAAGGTGAGTAATCTAAGCTTTGAAATGAAGAGGATAATTGAGAGCAATATCCATCTGGTCTCCTTTTTTCCTATGGTGGCACATCACACAGAGTTCATCCTCCAGTGTGCCCAATTCTACAACAAAGAGACCAGAGCTGTGTTAGATGCTAGTGGCAATGTAGTAATTCAACTGGACCTTGAGTTCATCAATAAAGTTTTCATGTGCCCTCTTGCTACTAAAGTATTGAAGATCAACTTTGTTGAAGCACAAAAGGAATATGACAAAGATCCTGAGAAGGCAAAGAAGGTGATCAACAATAGATGGCTCAAGACTCCCAGAGCTAACTTGTCCAGATGGCCATGGAACCTTCTGAGGAGCAACTTTATAGAATAAGTTGGCGACTTGATTACTCTTCTTAGCAAAGTATGAGGTTTACCATCTTCTTCTCAATTTCATGAATGGATGTATCCCTTCATCAGAATAATCTTCCAAGAGAAATAAGTCATTTTTTGGGGTGAACAAATTAGCAATGCTCTGCATGAGTAATTGACAAAGGTGTCTACTACCTCAAAGTTCTATATGACTTCATACCTAGTATACATTACAGCTTCAATGAGAACCTTTCTAGGTTTGACATTAGAGGGAGATAGGAAAACCACCCTTGTATATCAATATTACCCTCAGCTAACATTAAAGGGATCAATCCATCACTTTAGGAGGGTAAATGATGCTTTCTTTGTGGTATTTTTGTGTCTCTTCGACCCTCAATTAGAATAGAAGAGAATGTCTAATGAAGCATGGGCTGTTATAAATGACTTCAGTTGTATGTTCTTACAGTTCCCTTATTTTTGCTATCTGTTGGTTGGCTTTTTCCAAGGCTATCCCTAAATGCTCCCTAGATTTCCTTTAGATAAATTGGTCCTAATGGAGTTGTGTAGACAAATTATTTTCATGCACAATAAATAGATGGAACTTAAGAAACCCAATTTCAGGTTCCCCATTGAAATTGGTAGGTACTCAGTGTTGACTAATACAAAAGCAAGGGCAATGGAGACCAAAATGCAACTTTTCACCATGAATCATTTCAAAAGAAGGCCCAATTTTGACTATAGAGGTGTCAAGGACATGATTAAGAGGAAGACTCAGTTCCATGAGCCCATGATCAAACATGTTTGGATAGATTTAAGGATAGCAAAAGATATCAGGAAAATGGACTACAGTAGACTATCTCTAGAACAAATAGAATATCTAGGGCTCACTGATATCCCTCCAAATCTAATAGATGATAAAGATCTAGTCAATAGTAGATATCTTATTAAACAAGTTGTTAACTCACCTCTTCCTCCAATCCAATGGTCTCAAAAATAGTTGACCTCTTTGAGGATGAGATTTGAACCAATATTAGCTAACACCAATGATTCATTAGTGAATAAGGGAATAACTTTAAAATAATTCATGATGAGATCAGAGGCCAAATTCCAAGAAGAGACAAGGAGGAGAGTGGAAAATAGGAAAAAGAATAAAAGTGATGTTCCTTTTCCTTCTAGGCCCCATAAGCCTAGAATCATTTTTGTATCAAAGAAATCAAAAGTTGTAGAGAAAAAACCAGATACGATAGATATGGAGGTTGAGAAATAAATCACCCAAAAATAAGTGGCAGAACAAATGGAAATAGATGATAGGCCTGCAGTTCAATAGAGGATGAAAGCTCAATCTCTATAAGAAGGTGCGCAACTAGATATAAGAATTTATTCTTCTCCACTCCACTCACCTGTTACAACTCCACCCATTTCTCCCATTAATATTCCCTCTTCTAGAGCTACCTCTCCTTCTAGAGTTATTTTTGGTGACCCTCAAGGCACTTCTGGAGATGTTCTTCGATCATCAAGAACCATCCCCAGCCTGTCATCTCCTTCTTTTAACATCAGAGATAGTTCCACCTTCGACCATTTAGTAGCAGGTGTGATTTTAACTAATACTATGCCTACTACACCCATTACACCCATTGTTCCTGCCAGTAGTGCAAGTGCTACCCCAGTGACACCAACTACAGGGATTGTTGCTAATATAAGTGCTTCTACTCTCCCACCTTGGTTATAACCTTTCACACCCAAAAGGAAAAAGCAAGCCATCTCTCTAGATGACTTTGACTTCGGTAAGATAGTATCGGTGAAAGCTAAGACCCCCAAGAATCCAAAAATATTTTCAAAAATGATTGGAAATAAGGGGCACAAATTTTTGGAGATAGCCAAACCCCCACAAGATGCGACTCTTGAGAATTTTGATATGAGCAGCTATTTCATCTCTCGAGTTGAGTTAGTGAAAATAACTCATGAGGGTGCCAAGAGTGATTTGAAATCCATGATGGATATCATGGTCCATAAATTTGATAGAGAGATAGAAATGAAAGATCATTGCAAAGCAAAGGTGGAATAAATGACCACAATGATCAGGAGATTCACTTTTGCTTCAAAGGTAGTAACTCTAGAGGCTTTCTTCGTAGATGATCCTGTAATCCAAAAAGTAGAGAAGACCTATCTAAAGGGAAAAGTACTTGAAGATTACCTAGATAAGATGCATGCACAGGGGATTTCCTTATTTACAGAGGTATCTAAGAAGATAGGTAAAATTAAGAAAGTGAAAATAGAGTTAGAATATCTTATAATTACCATTTCTTAAGATATTGAAAGCACCAATAAATATCTTAGCAAATGGATAGAGATGAAAGTGCTAAAAAATGTACCCTAGTGTCAATCGGTGTCATTTCCAATAGAGATTCTTATATTGAAATTAAAGAATCACTGATATACAAGATTTAGGTACTTAAAAAACTAATCAATGACCTCGAATATTCTAAGGACACCAGTGAATAAAGTGACACCAGTTTGTTGAACAAATTGGAGGAGTTTCCTTGCAGACTCACCTCTCAAGACAACCAATTCATTTCAGCAAAGGAAATGATTTAGGAGTTTGAGAGTATGATCCGAAAGGAATTTGAGGAGAAAGCATTCTTAATGGCTTCAATGGATAATATCTTAGATAATCAGTTAACTCTAGACAATCTGAGAACCAGGTTAACCAGTCATGCCAAGTCAATCACAGTAGTGAGAGATGCTATGATTATAGCTAAGATTATCTTCAAAAATAATATTACACCAGACAGTATCAGAATATAGGCATCTATTGCCATGTATGATGCTCATCTTAAGAAGGCTGGCGACAAAAGTTGAACTTTTCTTCCATACTTTCTTCTTCATTCTTCTCATGAACTTTGTAATTGACTTGGGACATTTTCACATGTACTTTTGTTATATGTAATTACATGTAAAAATACAAAAAAGTCCCAAAGTCAACAGAGACTCATCTTTGACTAGGTTTTGATATTTAAGTCTTTTTGCAATTTTGAAGGCTTCTCCCTACATATAGAGGGAACCTCTTTTGTAATAAGGATCTCTTTAATAATTGAGAGAAAAAACTCTGCCAAAATTGAGATACTTCCTGAGACTTTGATCTCAGCTTGTAAATCATATTTTTTTTTAATGAATGAGAAGTAGGTTATTTTTAGACTTTGTGTTGAAATAATTTGTGTTACTTAGGAGATCATTCTTATGTTCTCTTTCCTAATAATCTCTCATCTATTTTATTAAATAAGCAAAGTGTATGTGGAAATTATCTGAAGATATTCTGAAGGATATCATAAAGACTTTAAACTACTTTTATCTTTTGTGATCTTTTTATCTGTTGTAGTTTTAGGTGAAGACTTTGAGCTCCACTTTGCTCTACTATTACGTACGCTTTAAATCAGTGAGGGAAGCAATGAAAGACTTTGTGCTTTTGTGGGTTTCTTGTAGACCTAGTTACTACCCAAGAAGATTTTTTGCTATTTGTTGAACATCATTTCTGAAGGAAGAGGAATGTTTTTAGTCATCAACCAAGATTTATATTTTGCTCTATCAACATCATCTCTGAAAAAAGAGAGATGGATGGTGTTATCCTACCCTGAGTATTATTTTTTTCTTATTTATATATATATATATAGCATATAAGTAATTTATAAGGAACCTCCCCTTAATGAGAGGAGAGATTTATCTCACTGTGATGTGATAAACCCACACTTTTTGTCGTATAAATCTCATTTTAGTGTGGTTGATATACCCATTTTGTCATCAGTTAGCTGATGACAAAATATTCACCCAACAACTTTTGATGACTCCACTGAGGAACTTACGTGCAGTCTGAAGCCTCAAGCTTCAGATTGAAGTAGTTCCTATCCTTATCCATTTTCATTTTATATCCATTTCCATTATCCACTTTTGTTATATCCATTTCCATTATATAGCATTATTCATAATATGGTAGCTCCACACTTTGTTAGAAATGAATACACACTTTGAAGCCTTTCTAGTCCTTTTTTAGTTTACACTCTAGCAGATCCACCATATACGTGAAGTCAAAGAGAAAAAAGTATTGTTTATCCTATATTCAAGTTGGAGTGATGAACTAATTTTGAGATTTCTCCTCCACCATCTCGCCTTTAGTGAACCAGGGGCTTTCCTCCTACCAACGTCAGATCTCCAATACAAAATGAAGCTTCTAGTCTTAGTACTAGTAGGGTTTTGTCTATACTGACCCCACTGAGATTTGTTATCCTGCCATTTAATCAACATATCATGGCAGTCCAAGGCCCTTTGGGAAACTCTATTAGTCCTCTCAATATAGCCCCACCTTTACATGAACTACCTCGTAGTTTGAGAAAGAATTTATCCAAATTCTATGGTGATAGAAAGGTTCATCCCAATGAGCATATTGTTGCCTTCTCCATATCATGTGGTGTGATAGGTGTGGAATATGAAGATATAGCAGTGAGATTATTTGTAGAAACTTTGTAAGGCACTGTTGAGGACTATTTTTACCACCTTCAAGCTCAAACTATAACTGACTGGAAAATGCTCAAAGCCAAGTTTGAGGCTAGGTTCAAACCCACTGAAGATGTGCATGCCTTATTGGCTCAGCTTATGCAAATAAAGAAGGAACCTCATGAGCCTATGAGGGATTTCATAGAAAAATTAAATAAGCTAAAGAACTCATTATTTTGTTAATAACTCATTATTTTGTTAGTTTTATTTTTATTGGTCAATTTCATAGGGAAAAAAACTTTGATGGCAAAATATAAATTTAAAAATAAAATAAAGATGAACTAATCTCACCTTCCCTGTTTCCAATTTTTTTTATTTCAAATTTGAATATAACCAGCTATAAACTAAATGACTAACAGTCTTAACCAAATATTATTTAACATCATATAATATCATAACATTATCATATATTAGATAGTTGATTGTGTAGCCTACACCAGAGAACCTCAAGTTCTTTTTCATCAACTCGCAACTTCTTGAAGTAAGTTTTTTATTGAGGCAGGCTGGTCTTATGGATCTCATTTTAGCTCAAAATTTGGCTACTGAGATTGAGGATGATATTATCTTGGTAGGTAAGATTAGGAAAGATTCTAATAAAAATAAATTTTCTTCATCTTTTGAAAGTTTTTCTATGAGCACCATAGATCCTATGGCGCAAAAGTTGAAGAATAAACTGCTGGCCTTGAAGAGACAAATGGCCCAAGGTATGTCTGCTCCTTATCGATATATCCAAGAAGGACATTTCTCAATCAGTCATATCAAGATAACACTACTATAAATCAAGGACAACCAAATTTCCTTCCTCCTCCACATGGGAAGCTTGCCATTAAAGCAGCACCTGCTAAATCAGCAGTTGGTTATCTTGAAGCTGAATAAGATTTCTTGTTCTAACCTGAGTCAGACCAAGAATATGATGCTAATCTCTTTGTCAAACAAGAAGAAGAATTAGTTAGTGACTCTAATATTAGTTTTCTATATTATCAGGATGGAGCTAGAAGCAAGGGAGAAGTGTTTGATAGATCCTATGCTATTTTTACCAGGTCCCAGAACCAGTCAACTCAACAAGCTGATAAAGGAAAAATAAGAGAAGAACCTCAGCCAGTAGTTTCTATCACTAAATGAGGGACTTCATTACCTTTTCAACCAAAATATCCAGTGACTAATAAGAAAGTAAGTACCTCAAACCATCTCATACCTTCTACTTCTATCTCTCAGACCAATGCCACACCCACTAAAAAATTAGGATGACGAGCTTCCTCCCTTTGTCTTTAGCTCATTTAAATTATTTGATATAATTGATCATGCCAAAAAAACCAAGATTCAAATGACCGAGATCGAGTACTTACGAGCCAATCCTGAATAGTTTGATAGGCTAGTTGAATACGTGAAAAGTAAAATTGCCCCTATAGGACAAGATTTTCCAAAGGTGACTCATGATTCCTCCAAGAACAAATCCACCTAGAATAATCTTTTCATCACTCCTCTTGTCATCCCTAGGAAAATAGAACCTTTCTATATTTTCCTATTGATAAATGGTCATAAATTAAGTAATTGCATAATAGACTTTGGAGCTTCTGATAACATTATGCCTGCCAAAGTAGTAGATTCTCTTGGTCTTACTTTGACTAAGACTTTTGGGAGGTATTTCTCTATGGAAAACAAGCAAGTCTCACTCCTGGGCCAAATCAAATATGCCTAATTTGTGTTTGCATCTTTTCCAAAGAAGAGAATCAAAATGATGGTCCTGGTGGCTGATGTTCCAACCTCTTATGGCATTCTGCTCAGGTGCAATTTTTGCAAAGATGTAGGTGCAGAATTGAATATGGATCTGTCTGAAGTAAGGATACCTGTTAAAGGTGTTATGAATAAATTGCTCCCTAAGAAAGTTGAAATATATAGTCACCCAAACATCTGATCATGAAGCCTAAATTTTATTTAAATCATCAAGATGGGTAATTATTTCTTAACTACTGAAGATGTTTACATCTCATCAGATGAAAGTCCGTTTGGTGATAATTCAGGAAATTTAGATGCAAAGTCAGAAAATTTGTTAAAACAAAATTTAGAAAACAAAGGATCTTTCCTAAATAATGAAGAGAATTTTTTGAAAGGATTAAATTATAATAATGTTTGGATTTTAGAATTTGATGGTAGTTTCTCTTCTATCGATTCTGGAGCTGGAATTGTTTTGATCTCCCCTCAAGGAGAAATTTCTCCTTATTCATACAAATTGCAGTTCAATAATACCAATAACACTGTTGAGTATGAGTCTTTGTTGCTTGGGTTGAAAGTTGTTCATGCTAAAGGTATTAAGGTTCTTCACGCCCTTGGAGATGTTGAACTGGTAGTTTGTCAGATAAAAAATTTATACTAGACAAAAAATGAAAGATTGCGACATTATCATAATCTTGTATGGAATTGTATTGAAAGTTTTGATGCTTTCAATATTTCTATTGTGCTGAGAGAGTGCAATGACCGTGTAGATTCATTAGTTGTCTTCACAACCCTCATGGTTCCCCATAAAGACTTCAAAGGAGACAAGTACACTATCGAGCTAGTCTTTCAACCAAGTGTACCTGATAATGTTAGTTATTGGCAAGTGTTCAACAATGATAGTCAAATCATTGATTTTATAGAAAAGATGGATAGCTTTGAAGATCTTTATTTTGAAAGAAGGGAGTCCCCTCCATGGGAATCAGTTCCTAAAGTAAATTCTCAAATTGGTGAAGAGTTCCTTCAGCTCAAGGGAAATAAAATTCTAAAAGGTTTGGTTTCTCTCGAGAAATTATTTGATAAGCAGGATAGATATGTCAAGCAGCAACAAGTGGATTCAATTTCCTCCAAAGAGTTTGATCAAATAAATTTAAGTACGAAAGAGAATCCCAAAATGGTAAACATTGAAAATTGCTACACTTCTGATGAAAAGCTCAAATTCACTACTTTTCTTCACCATTACATTGATGTTTTAGCATATTCTTATGATGATATGAAATCTCTCAAACTTGAAGAAATTTGGCATGAAATTATTCTTAAGGTTGGGTCATTGCCTTACAAGCAAAAAAAAAGGTAATAAAATCCCAAAATATTAGGTACCATCTTTTTTTCGATCCAAAAAATGTTGAATGCAAGAATCATTTTTCTAATCCATCATTCCACTTGGATTGCTAACATAGTTCCTGTGAGAAAAAAGAACAGAGAAATTCATATATGTGTCAATTTTAGAAACTTGAATCAGTCATCTTTAAAAGATAACTATCCTCTACCCATCATGGACCAAGTTCTTTAGACAGTGACTGGTTTAGAAATGTTATCAATGCTAGATAGGTTTTCTAAGTATAATCGAATAGAGGTCAATGAAGTAGATTAGCATAAGACTACTTTCACCACACCTTGGGGCACTTTTGCATATCAAAGAATGCCTTTTGGCCTAATAAATACTGGTGCCACCTTATAGAGAGAAATGGACCTTGCTTTCAAAGATAAAATGGGTAAATTTATTATGGTATACCTAGATGATTTAATAGTTTTTTCTAAGCATCACCCTGACCATATGCACCATTTGCAATAAGTGTTGTAACATTGCCACTAGAATGGCATTTATTTAAATCCTAAGAAGTCTATTTTTGGAGTAATAGAGGAGAAACTTCTTAGACACATTGTATCCTGAGAAGGCATAAAGATTGACTCAAAAAGGGTCAAGTCCATCCAAGAACTTACTTTGCCCACAAGTAAGACTGCAGTTCACTCTTTCTTCAAAAAAGTGAATTTTCTATGAAGGTTCATCCCTGAGTTTGCTGAGTAAACTCACTATATTGTAAACATGATGAAGGGAAAGGCCACTTTTAGCTAGATTGAAGAAGGCAAATTAGCATTCTGAGATATCAAGACAGCTATTGCCCATGCCCCAATTCTTGTATGTCTAGACTATAACAAGGATTTCACAATATATAGTTATGCTTATGAGCACACACTTTTAGCAATTTTGGTTCAATAGAACCAAGAAGGTGTAGAATATCCTATTTATTTCATGAGATATTCTCTCAAAGCTCATGAGTTGAAGTACTCAAACATGGAAAAGTATGCGTATGTAGTGGTAAAGGCAGTGAAGCATTTCTGCTTCTACATCTTGAATTCACACACTACTACCCTGGTTCCTGAGACCACAGTCAAATCCATATTAACTCAGTAGGAGTTTGGAACAAAAAGAGGCAATTGAATGGCTAAAATCTAGGAGTTTGATCTAGTCATCAAACCAACAAAGTTGGTGTGGGGAAAGGGCCTATACTAATTGATTGTTGACAACAGACCAGAAGAAATAGAGCATAGAGAAGAAAAAATTGAAAACACACCAACAGTCCTCTTCATCTCCACCACAAATGAGTGGTATTCAAATATTTCTCATTTCATTACTTATGGTGAGTGTCCTACTCACCTATCTCATAAAGAAAGGAGGACTATTAAATTGAAAGCTACCAATTTTGTCCTCTAAGACAATGGCTTGTATAAGAGGAACCTTGATGGAGTGTTCCTTCGCTGCGTGGACAAAGAGCAGCAGAACCAATTCTTGAAGTCCTTCCATAATTTGGGTTGTGGAGGACATTTTTCGGCTCCTATAACTGCCCATAAGATTCTACGAGCCAAGTATTAGTGGCCTAATCTATTTTAGGATGCATACAAATGGGTACGAAGGTGTGAGCTATGCCAACAGTTCATTGGAAGACCCAAGTTAGCTTCTCTACCTCTCAAGCCAGTGGTCATAGAAGAGCCATTTCAGCAATGGAGAATTGATTTTATTGGTGTTGTAAACCCATCTTCAAGTGCTAGACATGATTGTGTCCTCACAGCTATAGATTACTTCACCAAGTGGGTGGAAGTTATTCCAACCAAACATGTTACTTCAGTAGTGTGCAATTTCCTTAAAGAGAACATCATTTCCAGGTTTGGGGTTCTAACTAAGATTGTCACAGACAATGCAGCTTGTTTCTCTTCTCAGGAGATTACTCGATTCTATTTTTACTATGGGATTACCCTCTCCCACACTTCTAATTATTTTCCACAAGGGAATGGCCAAGTAGAATCGAGCAACAAGAACCTAGTGACCATCATCAAGAAGCTGGTGGATGAAAACCAATGAACTTGGCACAAAGCATTAGTTGATGCTTTATAGGCAGAAAAAATTACATCTAAGAGGGCAATTGGTATGTCACTTTTTAAACTTCTTTATGGTCTCAATGCTGAGATACCAATCACTCTGGAATTGTGAGCATTGAAATTGGCTAAGGTAATCAAAGATTAGACATATGAAAGCTCCATCGATAAGAAGATCATGTGCTTGACTGAGTTGGATGAGCAGTAGACTATGGTGGTGGACTAAATTACTACACATCAGAGTTTGGTGAAGAATCTCTTCAACTAGAAAGCAAAAAACCATGATTTCTGTTAGGTGACCCCTTATCCAACGGAAGCACAATTGATTACTTGTTTATAAGCAATTAAACACAGAATTATACCAAAATGATTAAGTAACTAGAAACGTGAGACAGCAAAGAATTTGAGAGACAATACACACACTTGTATTAGATAATACTAGAAGAAAATACAATAAGGAAGATGCCACTTCTTCCTCCACCTCAAAGGCTTGCCACACCTCAAGACCTTCTTCCCTCTCTCTCTTGCTCAACACAAACCCAACTCTACAACCTGAGTTGCTATCCCTCCTTGAATGCTTCAGCTGATCTCCTTGACCTTACACCTGTAGATCTCCTTGACCTTGCTTGCTTCAATGCTCTTACTTGATCAATTTGATAATTACAATACATGCCTCATGGGTCTTTAAATAGAATCCCATGGTTACAAAAATAGAAATCTAACTACTAAAATTAGACACATAGCTCGCGACTTAAATTAGCCCCTTAGCATGCAAACACTCGATTTAACTAATTGACTGTTCATCAACAGCAGTTCTGGACTGCACAGGCGACCGACGCTGGTCCCTACTTGTCTGGTGCTACCGACATCGGCTGACTCTCTGCCGTCGCCGGTTTCCTTCTCCACTGTCTGTGACCGACATCAGTCATGCTGCCGACGCCGGTTCCTCTGGTTCTTCAGCATCCTCTTCTAGTGTGTGCAAACAATTGAAGCTTTTAGCTCCACACCCTAACAATTTCTAGATTAGAGATCAAGTCCTATTATGAGACAAAAGAAGAGAGCCAAAGGGAATGCATGGGAAATTTGACTCCCTCTGGAGGGGCCCCTTTACTATCCATTAGCTCAATGGTGAAAATAGTTTCCTATTGAAGTATCAAGATGGCACGCCCTTTTCTTTTCCTCACAATGGGTAGCATCTAAAGCACTTCAATTTTTGAAGTGTCAAATAAGATCATTTGTACATATGTTTATTTGTATAGTCTTTATTTCTATTTTTGTGCTTTTCATTTTCATTTTTGGCACCTTTTTTTTTTTGGGTAGCATGACTCTGTGGCCCAATAGCTTGGATGAAGGCACTAGATATTCTAGTTTCTACTCTCTTTAATTGTTTTTACAATTGATAAAAGTTCCCCAATAGGAGCCAACTGTTGTTCCCAAAATCAGCTACGCTCATTTTTGAAACAACCCCTACAAAACTTATCATTTTCATGTTTTTCACTCTAAGTTCATCTTTCGAGGCAAATTTTTCTTGTTCTCATGTTTGCTCAACTGGCATCATTCAAAGTTCATGATGTCTTGTGTTTTCCCAAAAAACATGAAAATCATTATGGTCTTGATGTGGCTAGATGGCAAAATTTCCCCTGTTTCTCTGAGTTAGTCATTTTCTTAAGTTTACATGCAAGTGCAGCAAATTTTACCGCCACTGCATGTTGTTTTGTGTTTTTCATGCAAAGGTGGCATTTTTTGCTGCCCTTTCATTCGTCATGCAAGAGCAGTAAAATTTTCCACCCTTACATCTATATTGCATTCCATGCAGGAGCAAAAAATTTTGTTGCCCCTGCATCTCCTTTCAACCTCCCATGTAGAGGTGGTGAATTTCATCGCCCTACACGGTCTCAATTTTTGCATGCAGCATTAATGGCCATGCACACCAAGTGGTTGGGAGTGATTTTTCTGCCCATTTAATCTCTTTTCTTCCTCTTTCCAATCCATTCTTCTATTGCTTCTCCTCCTCCCTTCCCTTGGATGATCAAGCGATCTAGAGGAATCATGCTTTCACCAGATTCGAGCCTTGTTTCACATTATTTTTTAGGTAGGGTTTTGTATTTGTTTTTATTTATACTTTTCTTCACCTTTTATGTTTTTTTTTCTTTCTTTTTCTTCTAGGTTTTTGTTTTTCTTCTCTTATTCTTCCCTTTCCAATTTTTCTCCTAAAAAATAAGGCAATACAAGCCCCCCCTAACCGTGCCTCAACCCTCCTCATTCTACCCTTCTCATTCAGCCATTTCACCTGTGTTAGGGTGATGAATTTCACTACCCTCATGTCCTCCAACTACTTCCCTACCACGTGGAAGGGTGGAAAATTTCACCACCCTAACCCAGTCCCCAACTTTCAATCATGTGCACCGGTGGCAATTTTTGTCGCCGATGTAATCTGACCACTGAACCATATGCATTGGTGGAAAAAATTACCGCCAATACACTTGAATTCTCTACCACGTATAAGGGTGTAAAATTTTTCTGCCCTTACATGAAAAATCTATTATTTAGATGCATAGGTGACATTTTTTACCATCGATGCATCCTTTCTACCTGACATGCACAGGCAACAATTTTTACCACCTATGCATATTTGACCTTCCACATGTAAGGGCGGTAATTTTTGCCACCCATACATACCTTGCCTCCATTTTTACTAACTCAGGGAAATTTTTGTTTTTCTCATATTCTAAGCCTACTTTCCTTTCACTTTTTGACCTACTCACACCTCAGCCCTTTCAAGCATGTTTCCCTAGTCATGATCACCCAACGTGTAATTTTCCTAGATTGCTAATATTTCCCCTAATTACGTGATCATGACTCTTATCACAGTTTCTCCTCGAGATCCTTCTTCATCAACATACTTTCGACAAAGGCTCATCTTATTGACTAAAGTTTCTCTAAAGAAGTCAAATGTGATGAAGTATCAGTATCAAGGTGTTTTCCCAATCACCTCAGTCACTTCTAATGTCGATGACATTAGAGATACAGAGATCGGCCACATAGATATGGCTAAGTTCATGGTGAGAACCAAGGAAAAAATCCAAGCTCTAAAATGAAGAGGATAATTGAGAGTAGTATCCATCTAGTCTCCTCTTTTCTTAAGGTGGCATATCACACAGAGTTTGTCCTCCAATGTGCCCAATTCTACAACAAAGAGACCAGAGTTGTGTCAGATGCTAGTGGTAACATAGTAATTCGACTAGACCCCGAGTTCATCAATAAAGTTTTCATGTGCCCTCATAATACTAAAGCATTAAATATTGACTTCATCGAAGCACAAAAGGAATATGACAAATATCCTAAGAAGGTGAAGAAGGTGATCAACAATAGATGGCTCAAGACTCCCAGAACCAACTTGTCCAGATGGCCACGAAACTTTTTGAGGAGCAACTTTATAGAAGAAGTTGGTGACTTGATTAATATTCTCAGCAGAGTATGAGGTTTACCATCTTCTTCTCAATTTCATGAATGGATGTATTCCTTCATCAAAATAATCCTCCAAGGGAAACAAGTTATTTTCTAAGGTGAACAAATTAGTAATGCTCTGCATGAGCAATTGACAAAGGTGTCTACTACCTCAAATTTTTATATGACTTCATATCTAGTATACATTGCAGGTTCAATGAGAACCTTTCCAGGTTTGACATCAAAGGGAGATAGGAAAACCACCCCTGTATATCAATATTACCCTCAGCTAACATTAAAGGGATCAATCCATCACTTTAAGAGGGTAAATGATGCTTTCTTTATAGTATTTTTATGTCTCTTTAACCCTTAATTAGAACAAAAGAGAGTGTCTAATGAAGCATGAGTTGTTGTAAATGACTTCAGTTGTATGTTCTTATAGTTCCCTTCTTTTTGCTATCTACAGGTTGGCTTTTTCCAAGGCTATCCCTATATGCTCCCTAGATTTCTTTCAGATAAATTGGTCCTGATGAAGCTGTGTAGACAAATTATTATCATGCATAATAAACAGATGGAACTTAAGAAACCCAGTTTTAGGTTCCCCATTAAAATTGGCAAGTACTCAGTGTTGACTGCTATAAAAGCAAGGGCAATGCAGACAAAAATGTAACTTGTCACCATGAAGCATATCAAAATAAGGCCCAATTTTGACTACAGAGGTGTCAAGAACATGATCAAGAGGAAGACTCAGTTCCATGAGCCCATGATCGAAGACATCTAGATAGATTTATGGACAACAGAAGATATCAGGAAGATGGACTACAATAGACTATCTCTGGAACAAATAGAATATCTAAGGCTCACTGATATCCCTCCAAATCTAGTAGATGATAGAGATCTAGTCAATAGCAGATATCTTGTTGAACAAGTCTCTAACTCTCTTCTGCCTCCGATCTTATGGTCTTAGAAAGAGTTGACCTCTTTGAGGATGAGATTCGAACTAATATTAGCTAACACTAATGATTCATTAATGAAAAAATTAATTACTTTAAAAGAATTAATCATGAGATCAGAGGCTAAATTTTAAGAAGAGATAAGGAGAGCAAAAATAGGACAAAGAACAAAAGTGATGTTCCTTCTCCTTCTAGGCCCCATAAGCTTAGAATCAGTTTTGTATCAAAGAAATCAAAAGTTGTAGAGAAAGAACCAGATACAATAGATATGGAGGTTGAGAAACAAAGTGCCTAAGAACAAGTAGCAGAATAGTAGATGATAGGCATGTAGGTCAATAGGGGATGAAAGCTTAATCTCTATAAGAAGGTGCACAACTAGATATAGGAATTTCTTCTTCTCCACTCCACTCACCTGTTGCAACTCCTTCACCCATTTCTCCCATCAGTATTCCCTCTTCTAGATCTGCCTCTCCTTTTAGAGTTATTTTTGGTGACCCTCAAGGTGCTTCTGGAGATGTTCTTTGATCATCAAGATCCATCCCTAGTCTATCATCTCCTTCTTTCAACATCAGAGATAGTTCCACCTTCGACCATTTAGCATCAAGTGTGATTTTAATTGATATTATGCCTACTACACCCACTACACCCATTGTTCCTACCAGTAGTGTAGGTGCTACCCTAGTGACACCAACTATAGGGACTATTGCTACTATAAGTGCTTCTGCTCTCCCACCTTGGTTATCAACTTTCACACCCAAAAGGAAAAAGTAAGCCATCTCTCCAAATGACTTTGACTTTGGTAAGATAGTACCATTGAAAGATAAGACCCCCAAGAATCCAAAAATCCTTTTGAAAATGATTAGAGATAAGGGGCACAAATTTTTGGAGATATCCAAACCCCCATAGGATGCAACTCTTGAGAATTTTGATATGAACAGCTACTCCATATCTCAAGTTGAGTTAGAGAAAATAACTCACGAGGGCACCAAGAGTGATTTGCAATCTGAGATGGATATCATGGTCCATAAATTTGACAGAGAGAGAGAAATAAAAGATCATTACAAAGCAAAGGTGGAATAATTGACCACAGTGATCAGGGGATTCACTTTTGCTCCAGAGATGGTAACTCCAGAGGCTTTCTCTGTAGATGATCCTGTAATCTAGAAATTAGAGAAGACCTATCTAAAGGGAAAAGTACTTGAAGATTACCTAGATAAGATGCATGCACAGGGGATTTCCTTGTTTACAGAGGTATCTGAGAAGATAGGTAAAATGAAGAAAGTGAGAACAGAGTTAGAAGATCTTATCAATACCATTTCTCAAGATATTGAAAGCACCATTAAATATCTTAGCAAATGGATAGAGATGAAAGCACTAAAAAAATGTACCCTAGTTTTAATCAGCATCATTACTGATAGAGATTCTTATATTGAGATTAAAGAGTCACTGATATATAAGATCTAGGTACTTAAAGAACTAATCAGTGACCTTGAATCTTCTAAGGATGCCAGTGAAGAAAGTGACACTAGTCTGTTGAAAAAATTAGAGGAGTTACCTTGTAGACTCACCTCTCAAGACAACCAATTCATTTCATAAGAGGAAATGATTTAGGAGTTTGAGAGTATGATCTGAAAAGAATTCGAGGAGAAAGCATTCTCAATGGCTTCAGTGGATAATATCTTAGATAATCAGTTAACTCTCAACAATCTAATAACCAAGTTAACCAGTCATGCCAAGTCAATCACAGCAGTGAGAGATGCTATGGTTAGAGCTAAGTTGATCTTCAAAAATACTATTACGCCAAATAGTATCAAAATATAGGCATCTATCACCATGTATGATGCTCATCTAAAGAAGGCTGGTGATAAAAGTTAAACTTTTCTTCCATAATTTTTTCTTCATTTTTCTCATGCACTTTGTAATTGACTTGGGACATTTTCACATGTACTTTTGTTATATGTAATTACATGTAAAAATTCAAAAAAGTCCCAAAGTCAATAGAGACTCATCTATGACTAGGTTTTAATATTTAAGTCTTTTTCCAATTTTGAAGGCTTCTCCCTATATATAGAGGGAACCTCTTTTGTAATAAGGATCTCCTGAATATAATTGAGAGCAAAAACTATGCCAAAATTGAGATATTTCCTGAGACTTTGATCTCAGCTTGTAAATCATTTTTTTTTAATGAATGAGAAGAAGGGTATTTTTAGACTTTGTGTTGAAATAATTTGTGTTACTTAGGAGATCATTCTTATATTCTCTTTCCTAATAATCTCTCATCTTTTTGATTAAATAAGCAAAGTGTATGTGGAAATTATCTGAATACATTCTAAAGGATATCAGAAAGACTTTGAAGTGCTTTTATCCTTTGTGATCTTTTTACCTGTTGTAGTTTTAGGTGAAGACTTTGAGCTCCACTTCACTCTACTGTTACGTATGCTTCGAATCAGTGAGGGAAGCAATGAAAGACTTTGTGCTTTCATGGGTTTCCCTTAGACCTAGTTACTACCCAAGAAGATTATCTGCTATTTGTTGAACATCATTTCTAAAGGAAGAGGAATGTTTTCAGTCATCAACCAGGATTTCTCTTTTGCTCTGTAAACATCATCTCTGAAAAAAGAGAAATGGATGGTGTTATCCTACCCTGAGTATTATTTTCTACTTATATATATATATATAGCATATAATTAATTTATAGGGAACCTCCCCTTGATAAGAGGAGAGATTTATCTCATTGTGATGTGGTAAACCCACACTTTTTGTTGTATAAATATCCTTTTACTATGGTTGATATACCCATTTTGTCATCAGTTAGCTGACGACAAAATATTCACCCAATAGATTATATAAATCTAAATAAATCATGTCCTAAGGATGACTTTCCTCTACCCAACATCGATATGATAGTTGATTCCAAGTAGGATACAAAATTATCTCCTTTATAGATGGCTATGCTAGTTATTATTAAATTAATATCACTAAATAAGACCAAGAAAAAACTTCTTTTACCAAACCATGAGGTACTTTATACTATATAGTCATGTGTTTTGGATTAAAAAATGTAGGCACAACATTTTAGTGAATAATGACACATATATTTCATGATTTAATTCACAAAATAGTTGAATATTATGTTGATGATTTTCTTGCAAAATCAAAAAAATGATATCACCATGCCATATATTTATGACATATTTTTGAAAGACTAAGGAAATATAATGTATGACTCAATTCTAAGAAATACATCTTTGGGGTTTCATTAGGTAAACTTTTGGGATTTATAATATCTCAATGTAGTATCGAGGTTGACCCTAAGAAATTCAAATCAATAATGGATATGCCTCCTCTTACCAATTTAATAAACTTCAAACCCTATAAGGCAATATTTAGGTAATACACCATTTTGTGGCACAAATCAGATAAGACTCAATCATTCACTAGATTAATTAAAAAGGATATAAAATGTGAATAGGACATCACATGTCAAGAAATATCTTATACACTCAAATAGTATCTTTTAAACCCACCTATCCTGGTGCCACCAACACCTGACAAGTAACTTCTACTTTACCTCTCAATGATAGATCATGTACTCGATGCACTCCTAATATAGCATGATGATCAACATAAAGAGTGGGATAGTTACTACATCAATTGTACACTTATTGACTATGAGTGAAATTATAAAAAAATAAAAAAAACTTTGTTTGAAACTTATATTTTCTACTCAAAAGCTTTGGCACTATATGATTAACAATGGGACATAAGTCATTACAAAATTCAATCCTTTAAAGTTCCTCATGTCAAAATTGTATGTCTCAGGATATATAAGAACTTTAATGTGTTTTGGTCCATTAGGTTTTGGTTCATTGTGTTTTGGTCCATTGTGTTTTGTTCATAAGGAATCTTAATGGATATTATTTAATTATCACATGGACCTAATTATTGATCAACTAATGTCAGAGTTTTTGTGTATAAAAAACCAATGCTAAACATAATTTTTCCATTATTGTATATTTACCTTCATAATCAACCAATTGGTAACTGATGTAATAGATTTCCCACTCTTTATGATTATCATCATATTATTATAATAAGGCTCCAAGAGCCTTATGAGTGGTTGAGATATAGAGAACTAATGGCCTATCTGGAATAGGAGTATAAGTACCAATGGGTTTGCTAAATATTATTTGATTTTATCAAAGCTTTGTTGACAAATATCAACCCATATAAATTTGGTCTCCTTTTTTATAAAATGTGTGAAAGGAATTATTTTATCAGCCAACTGAGTGATAAAGCATTAAATAGCCTAAATTCTACCTCAGAAACATCATAGCTAATTTAAATTAAATGGTGGTGGTATCTCAACAATAAATTTTACCTTTTTAGATCAACCTAGATGTCTCACTGGGAAATAATGTACAAGAGGAGATTTCTAAAAGACACTTTGAAAACACATTTTTTGGGATTTAAATAGATGTTAAAATTATGTAAGTGGTCAAATATTTATCATAAATCATGATCATGGTCTTATCAATGTTTAGATTTTGTAAGTAAATCATTGATATGGTCCTCAATAGTTTTGTGAATAAAATCATGATATATATGAGTCATGGCCCTTTGATATGTTGTTATAGCATTTTTTAGTCCAAAATGTATGACCATATAAAAAAAATAGACCCCATGGAGTATTAAATGATGTCTTATCTTGATATGCTTGGTTAATTTTAATTTGGTTACATCCTGTAAATCCATCCAAAAATGAAAATGTCTCATATCCAACTAGAGAATTGATAATCATGTTGATATTAGGTAATGTAAAGTCATATTTTAGACAAACCTTGTTTAAATCACAATAATCAGTGCAACATCAAATTTCACCATTAGGCTTAGTAACAGGCACAATATTAGATACCTAATTAGAATGTGTAATGGCTCATATGAATCTGACATCTAACAACTTTTGAATCTCTTTATTAACTAGAAACACCAATTTAGGATGCATTTTACAAATATTTTGCTTAATAATATTTGCATTGGGATACAATAATATATTGTGCATCACCACTAATGGGTCAATCCCATGCATATACAAATAATCCTAAATAAATACTTATGTGTAATCATGTAGTACTTTTCAATAGTACATGCCTTCATCATCCTACATTATTGTTGCAAGCAATACCAGCCAAGGATCTTTATCTATTCCATAATTAAATTATTTTATTTCTTCATTTAGTAATGTAGACCACTCAAAAATAAATGGTGTTATAGGAATAGTATTATGTGCATCATATTGAACATTGGAATCATCTCTCTCGCCAAAATAAGCATGAGTAGAGGTGGCATGAAGAAACCTATTCTCATTATAGAAGGAAGGAAAATCCTCATATGCCCCCAAGTACTCTAATAATGACTCATCATTTAAAAATTCATCAAATGTCATTTTTTGGTGAAGTGGTATTTTCAATAAAATGAGGGTGATCGAAAGGTAGATATATTTTGGAAGTATGCATACATTTAGATTTGGCTTTTTGGAAAAAAGGTGTGGTGTGAATAGATTACTTATGAGTTATAGATTTATCTAAAAAACCTAAGCCTTGTTGATTTGTGTTATTTGTAGGAGAGATGGGTTGAGTTATACCCTACTCATGTTTTCCCAACCCTTGTCCTTTGTATCCATATTTTAGAAAATTTTGAGAACCAAAATCAAGTTTATAGGATTGTGGCATAGGGTTATTTATTTTTTAGATTATGGCATAATGTTTGAATTGATTAGTATCCATTGGACATGTGTAAATAAATCCTTATTGGCTTAATTTTAAGCATGTGTGAAAATTATATGGAACCAAAAACATTTCATATATCCAATTCCATCCAAAAAATTTATTATAGTTTAAATCATTTGGCATAACATGGCATAAACTAGGTAACATACTTGGTCTCACAGTAACGTATAATGATATTTGTCCCAATACTTGTCATGGAATATTACCAAATCCTTTTATGCTCATATTGGAAGGTTAAAAATCATTAGTCCCAATGCCAATTAAGTTAATAAATGATATGTTTAAAATGTTTAGACCTATATTATTGTCCACTAGGACTCTTTTTACAATTTTATTGTACACACAAACCTGAATGTATAATGGTAAACAATGATTTATGAGGTCTTGAGGTGGTAGAACCTCATTTTCAAAGGATATATTATGTTCAATCCATTTGATTAAAGTTAACACAAAATCCACATATGGAGGCTCCACATTAATTGGTAAAAATATCATGCATAATGCATCCAAAATAACAACCTTATAATGAGAAGAGCAATGTAGTGAGTCCCAAAGTGAAATTTTAGTATAGTATGATTGGAAGGGTTTGTAGCATGGTGGGAAGAGAAATATTTTTTCATGCACTCCCATTGGCATTTTTTTGTAACATGTAAGAGCTCATTGTAAACATTATAACAAGAAAGGGTATCCTATAATACATTTTATTTATAGTAATCATATTTAGAACCCTTATAGATTGGATTGATTTAATCATGCATGAAACATAAGAAGTAACAACTATTATGAAGTAATGAAATATGAAGTAACTAACATATATATCCATATTAAATATGCCCTTTTTTTAGAAGGAAAATATAATTTACTCTTTTTTTTCAAATTTTAAATCCATTTTGAAAATTAGATATCAAAAATAGAGAATCAAAAAACCTAGAAATCACAAAAACAAAATTGCATTCACATGAATCAGGTTCACCAAATGTTTATCACTAAAATATAGATGGGAATCCAAGATTAAATTATTAGAGATAGAATAGGGCAAAAGTATGATGGATTATCTCTAAAATAAGCCAATTAATTGTAAAACTTGGATAAACAATATTATGAAATTATTATGTTGAGATATGCTAAAGATAGAAAGTACATATATGATAGATATTATAATGATAATTAAAATAATATAATTAGTTGGTTATGATGCTAATACATATCTATATTAGGAATAGTCATAAAGTAAGCTGGATCTAGATTCTAGATCAAGTGCCTAATTTTAGAAATTGTACCTTGATAGCCACAGACACCTATATTAACCTAGGATGGTTACATTGATGTTACTCTCTAAATTATACATAGGTGTCCAATATGGAATACCTATTGAATATAGATTAAACCACTTATATGTTTATGGATTCTGTGTTGCCTTTACTCTAGTGCATTTAGATTTAGGTCATGGACCATCACTCCTTGTTAAATAGCAAAACCCTAAATTCAATATAGTTTTTTAGATAACCTTATTAATTTTTCCTTTCTCTACATTTGAAATCACTCCCATGATCCATCATCAGGAGATAATGTATTGAATGTGAGAACAACATAATAACCTCTTAAATAAACCTAGAAATCAAAAAACTAATTGTTGCACACAAAAGATAAGTTTCCAAAAAATAAATATTCTGAAAAGGAAATTAATTAATTAATGTTTTTGGTTTTAGAAAATTTTCTATTTAAATAATATCCAATGGGGTGATTGAAATATAGTTGTAAACCATCAACCATATTTTTTCACATGCAAAAAAACTCTTAATGAAGAATGTATAGGTGGAATGAATCAGAATGGAGACCAACCCCTTATTGGTATTTCTATTGTGGCATCAAACTATAACCTACATGAATAAACCCTTCAATCTTCAATTATAAACCATTAGGTAGCAGGAGAGCATCACATGGGTGATCTACTTTAAAAGGAAGATAAGAAGGTAACCCCAAGGTTGAGCTTCAAATGTGAGGTATTATTAAAATTAGGTTTGAATATTAATCCTTTCTCATTACGTACGAAACTTGGATAGGAAGGATGGATGTAGTTTTATCTCCCCTTCCACATCATTTGAACCTACTTGTTCAATCTGAAGGAGATCTCTAAAGATAATGCGTAGCACTACAAGTAACATTAAGATGGAAAATAATAGGTATAATAAGGTTAACATCTCCTTTTGCATTCAAAATTATAACCAGGTCGATGAAAATGTGGATAAATCACCTTTGGATGAAACTTTGACCAGGATGTTAAAAGAGAATATTTTTGGTATGACATCGACCCTCTATAAAGGAAAAAAAGTTTACAAAATTTTGGAAGAGCAAGAGCTAATTGAAAAAATGGGGTGTATTAACGATTCGACCCAAAATGGATCTAAAAAAACTTTTCTCAAGTAGCATTTCACTTTTGAAGAGTTGTTTAATATTGGTTTCAATATTAAATTTTTTCCCCTGCACATGAAACTTAAGGAATAAGGATGGTATGAGATTTTAACCCAAACACTTCATTTTGAATGCACAAAATCATCTTGAATAAGGAGGAAGGGTTTAGAAAGATTTGTAATGCCATTCCTGGAAGGAAGATAGTTCTCTAAAAATCAATTTTGGAGATTCATGTAGTGCTAAAGATAAGGGAGATTTTTTTCCAAAAATTGAGTCAAAAAAATTAGGTGGTACTACAGAGAAAGATAGAAAGTCTAAGGAATTTGATATCCTCAATGTTTGTAATAATAATTTATTCTTTTCTAATTTAAAGTCATGCCAATTTTTTGTAATAGTAATAGTAATAGTAATAGTAATAGTAATAGTAATAGTAATAGTAATAGTAATAGTAATAGTAATAGTAAATTATTATTTTCTAGTGGTATAATGAATCTTTCAAATCTTGATGATATAATATTAATTAAATTAAAAACATTAATAATATCAATAAAAAAATTGTCAAGTTATCAATGATTGGGAGGATAAATTGGTTATTAATATTTCTTACCACCCCATTAATAAACCCACTTTCAACATTTTAAATAAGGGCTTAGGTTTTTCAATCACCCCTCACTTCATTCCTAAAACATATTTTATCATAGAGATTAATAATGTTTTTAAATACCTTCCTTCAAATATAGCAAAAGTTATTAGGCAGGCTTATGTTGTTGCGTTATGCAAAGCTAAACCTCCTAGTAATATATCCAAAGCTAAGTGGAGTGCCCTTAAAACTTTAAATATCAATAATGATATTATTCTCAAACTAGACAGGTAATTCCACTATCATCTTAAATTGTTTAGACTATAATTCAAAAATGATTAATCATCTTAATGGTAGTGGTAGTTATAAAAAACTTGACCACAACCATGTTTCTCACATTCTTAAGAATGTAACTAAAACCATTAAAGTTTCCTCTCCAGCTAAGGTGATAAATAAAAATTTGATCCTTAAAAAATAAGTTACTCCTTGAATCTATGGGGCTCCAAAAATCCATATGGAAGGAATTCCTTTATAACCTATTGTCGATACTACTGACTCTCTGACATATAGTCTAGTAGCCTTCCTAGCTAATAAATTAGATTCTTTGGTAGGTAAAACTTTTTCTTTTGTTAGGGACTCACGTAATTTTGTAAAATTTATTAAAGATAAAAATATGGATAATAACAAACTCTTGGTTAGCTTTGATGTCATTTCCCTCTTTACAAAAGTTCTTGTTGGTCATGCTTTAGAGATGGTCTTAAAACTCATTGATCCTAAAACTACTAAATTAGTAGATTTATGTTTGAATTCAACTTTTTTCTCTTTTCAAGGTATAATTTATGAGTAATGTGAGGGCATGGTGATGGGTTCTCCCCTTTCCCTTATGGTAGGTAACCTTTTCATGGAATAGTTTAAAGAGCAAGATCTAAACTCTTTTCCACTGAAGCCCAAATGGTGTAAGAGGTATGTTGATGATACCAATTTGTGTTGGCAACACAAAAAGGATAAATTATAAAGTTTTCACTTACCTAAATAGTTTGATCCATAACATCAAATTTAAAAAATAAATAAAGATTGATGGTAGTCTACCTTTCTTCTACATCCTCCTTTCTAATAAAAATGATGGAACTCTAGCAATAAAGGTCTATAGGAAAGGAACCCATACTAATCATTACCTTCATGCCTCTTCTCATCACCACCCAGCACAGAAATAAGGGGTTCCAAAAACTTTATCCATTAGAGTTTTAAGATCTGTGATAATGAAAGTATCAACCAATAAATTTATCACTTAAGACATGTTTTTAAAATGAATGGTTATTCGAATAAACAATAACTAGAGCTATTAAACAAGCCAAAGTAAAAATTTATAAACAAGGCCCTAAATAACCTCCAAAAGAAATACCTACAACTTTCTTACCTTATCTGGAAGGTATTTTAACAAGATATCTAAAATTCTCAAATGTCACAACATCAATTCTACCTTTATTCATGTTAAGAAGTAAGGTCAACTGTCAATTCTGTTAAGGATCCTCATGACCGTAACCTTCATAGTGGTGTATACATGGTATAATGCTCTTTTGGAATCCCATATATTGTTGTATATATTTGATTTGAAAGAAAATCAAAATATGCTCTCACAGAGCACTCCTACAAGACTAAACATGCCATTAACAATGACCAAGCTAAGGTGTTATCTATTGAGAACCATTTTAATAAACGTAAACTAAGAGAGGCCATATAAATATATAATCACCCTAGTAATCTTAATAGGGATCATGGTCTAGATCTAAGTAATGCTTAAAATCCTCTTTTAGAGATGTTATAGAGTAGGCCTCCTCATTTTTGTTTAAATTATTGTTGTTGTTGTTGTTGTTGTTGTTGTTGTTGTTGTTGTTGTTATTATTATTATTATTATTATTATTATTATTATTATTATTATTATTATTATTATTATTATTATTATTATTATTATTATTATTATTATTATTATTATTTCTCTATCATCTAATTTAAATTTTAAAAACCCATAAAAAACATTAATGACTCTTGTTTTTATTATTAAAATAATATTTAGATACATACTGATAATAATAAATCATTATATTAATTTTTAATTCATTATATAGATATAAATCAATTATAAATATTAAAATTAAAATTAAACTAAAATATAAACAAAATAAAATATAAAAACTTTAAACTATAAAAACTATCTTTCAATCATGTCATTGGATATTATTGAAATCAAAATTTCCCAAACCAACAGCATTAATTAATTTATTTATTTTCTAGAATTTTCATTTTTTGTAAACTTATATTTTTTTTGTAATGGTTACTTTTTTATTTCTAGGTTTATTTAAGAGCCTATTATGTTGTTCTCACATTCAATACATTATCTTTAGATGAAGGATCAGGGGAGTGGTCCAAAATGTAGAGAAAGGAAAAATTCACACAGTTATCCAAAAAACCATATTAAATTTTGATATGAACTGTGAAAGCATCAAATCTTTAGCAAACCCCTAGTTATTCATATTCATATTGGTTATGGGGAAAATGGGTTAATGGGCATATGGTGTCGAGATGCTCTAAAGACCCATATGTTAATTAGTGTTGCTTATATAGTCAATACTCTAAAGAGGGCCTTGGACTTATGTATTTCTCCCCTATGTGTTGGTTTGTACGTGAATCATGTAATGTGTGATAATCAAGTATAATAATGACCTAACTTTTAACTTGGAAAATTTGACTCGTAAAATGTTCTTTCAATAATTCATAACTATAGATGTGTTTTCCCTATGACTGATATAGAAATATGAATAAATAAGGAATTTTTTCTCAATTGAGTGCTTGATTGCATACTTTTTTGTATATTCTAGCTTTGTGTTAGGTAAGGAATGAATGAGTGTTGATCTATATTTATACCAATCCCTTTAGATAATATCTTACATTAAAGCACTTAGGTTAACCATGGAAATATGTTTCATTTTTAAATTGGATGAATTTATGGTTCTAAACACTTATATCAGGTAATGACATTTACATTGATGTAGGCATCTAACTAGGGTGCAAGTGTCTGAGTAGTTGGAAAATAGGTGTAGGTTTAAAACTTCTAGAGATGGAAGATAAGTAGGTTTCTAACATTTTGGGCAAGGTAGAATGTTTGAGTCTTCAGATTAAAATTGGTCAGACTAAGAGATAATAAATTAGGCATAGAGAGAGTTTATGTGAGCATTGTGGCAATGTGAAAGGTCTAAAAGCTAAAGGGAAATCCATAATATGTATTTTCCAAGTGTACAAAAATGAGGTGCTATATAATTTAGAAATAGAGTTTATAGAATGGTAAAATGTAAATAAATCATACCTAGTGGAAGTCAACACACATAATCATGAGTTTATACCATGATTAGGGTTTAAAATTCATGCAAATTTCAAAAAAATGCTTCTTTCGAGTTAAATGAGATTTGTTGATCTAAGAGAACTTTTAACTAGGAAAAAACCCTAATTGTAGGCTTGCATTTGGTGGCATGGGTGATAGTAATGAAAAAAAAACCTTATTTTATCATCAAAAAAATGTTCTTTAGAGATATTCATCAATAAAAAGAAATTTAAGTGGTGTTTTGAGTATGTATGGTGGTATTTTATTAAGATCTCAAATTATTACATAGAAAGGAAGTAGGGGCACAAAGTTTTTTGGGGGGAAAATAAAAACTTTGAAAGTAAATAAAAGTAGAGTAAGGATGAAATAGAGATACATTAGAATGAATTTGGAATTGATAAATAAAATTAGCAATGATTTTTCACTATTTAAATTAGGCAAGTAAAAAAAACCAAAAATTAGTTTTATTTGCTTGAATACATAAAATTATTATGGGTATTTGATTACAATCTCATTTTGCATACTTGGGTGATATTGAATAAACAAGTATATGGTTCAATGAAATTATAGGAATACCCTTTTATGAAACTATTCATATTTTTATTTTGGAAGTTTCCATTCTATCGTTTAAGTGTGTAAACAATGGGTTGTAAACCCTTATTGTTGTAGGTGTTTCCCATCTATATAAATGACCTGTCTCATTTACATCTTATAAATGTGTTTCATGGAACATAAAAACATGTAAAGTATTTATATAAATGGAAAAATTAATGATGTAAACCCATCTAAGATGAAAATAAAACTATTGTTTTTGTTTTAAAGTTATTAGAGAGAGATTTATACCATGTTAGAAAATATATTAGCTGAGTATAAAATACTAAAACAATGTAAAGGAATCCTAAGGGTGTGCTTATATGAGAAAATAATTACATATCTAAATTTGAATAAAATATTTGAAGTTTTTTTTAGCTACTTAAAATCCTTCACTCTTGTATACCACCCACAAGTCTAAAAAAGTTGCTAATGTTGATATAAATTATTGAATGTGTGTGTGTGTGTGTGTGTGTGTGTGTGTGTGTGTGTGTGTGTGTGTGTGTGTGTGTGTGTGTTGCATGGAAAGGAAGTAGGGGCATAGATTTTTTGGTGGGGAAAATAAAAACTTTGAAAGCAAATGGAAGTAGAGTAAAGATGAAACAAACATACATTTGAATGGATTTGGAATTGATAAAGAAAAGGAGCAGTGATTTATTACTATTTGAATCAAACAAGTAACAAAAACCAAAAAGTAATTTTATTTACTTGAATGCATAAAATTATTTATGAGTGTTTGATCCCAGTCTCATTTTGTGTAATTGGGTGCTATTGAATAAAAAAGTAGATAGTTATTTGAAATTATAGGAATAACCTTTTATGAACTATAAAAATAATTATTTTGGAATTTTCCATTATGTCATTTAAGTGTGTAAACAGTGGACTGTAAAACCTTATGATTGTAGGTGTATCCCATCTATATAAATGACCTGTCTCATTTACATATTATTAATGTGTTTCACAGAATTTAAAAACATGTAATGTATTTGTATAAATGGAAAGCTTAAAGATATAAACCCATATAGGAGGAAAATAAAACTATTATTTTTGTTTTAAATTTATTAGAGATAAATATTTATACCAAGGCTAGAAAATATCTCAGCTGAGTATGAATTACTAAAATAATGCAAATGAATCCTAAGGGTGTTCTTATATGAGGAAATAATTACATATCTAAATTTGAATAAAGATATCTAAAGTTTTGTTTAGTTAATGGACTTACACCCAAATGAGCAAACTTGATTGAGACTTATTGCATAGTTAATGTGTTCATATTTTCAAAGGAGATTCATTTGTGGATAAGTTGTATATGGTAAATTAAAAGGGTCTTTTTAGACATATATAATAATAAGAATAAATACATATGATTATGGTTATAATTCATAAAACCATTTTAATAAATAGATATGTTTTTAGTAGAACATAAACCATAGCCATGAAAACTAACATTAGAAGTTATTGGTGCTTGAAATCTTCTTAGTATACCTCTAATTATTATGATCTATATAAACTTGTAGGTGGTTGTCATAACCACATACGTGCTTGTAGATGGATGGGATTCCCATGCCATGTGAATAACACGTTAAGAGATAAAAAGTGTTGAATATAATATATTAGTTTCTCTATAATTTAAATATATTTGGCTTAAGAATCACCCAGATGTTAATATTTTCATTAATAATAGTAATTATTGAAATATTTCTCTTATATATTAAATTTGATACATGATTAGCTACATTATTATTATGTAGCATTCTTTGTATAAATGATATGAAATTTAAGATAGGATTAGGATATTATTTTTTCATAAAATCAGACTTATTTTAATACATGGTATCACTTTAGGAATATGGTATGAATAAAGAACTAGATGTGGTGAAAAGTATTTGCTTTATCATTTACTGACACTTTCTTTCTTGAAAGAACCTATCAAGTTTTAATCTACCTAAGTGCAAGCCTTAAAGGGTACACTAGGAAAGGGGTGGGTAGACCATTGATGCTTTTCAAGATTGTTGGTTAACTCTATCTTACCTAAAACCATTATAAACCATGTTTATTTAACTATGTCTGGTTGGCCAACCTAGTTCGAGGCCTAACGGTAAATTTTTCTAAATGGAATTATGAGGACCAACCTTATCAGTTAAATTTTTTGAAGCATTATGAATTATCCATTTCCATAATTACAACCTTAATTTTAATCCAATAGATGGGAATATTTATTTTTTTGCATTATTATAACTCATAATTCTGCTACATCTACAATTGGAGTTATTACTTAGGGTTTACCTTGGAGGGAAGATAGCTTGTTTTATGGGAAGTCTTGAATGAAATTAGAAGAATTTTAACCTAGAGCTTATTTATATAGTATGATCCTTACAAATTCACAAAAATCTCTTGTAAATCACCATTGGCCATGGGGGACATTGAAACTTGACATGTTTGCTCAAAGGTAAGTATCTTTTACTTTTGTTGTTTCATTTGATAGATAGATATTACATAAAGTAATAGGTTTAAATGTATAAATCATTTCTTAGATTACCTTTATACTTAAAACTAGTATAGATATATGGTTTTCTTTACTTTCCATCTTATATTTTAGGTGATCTAGGCCCCATTTGCCAACCATGATCCCTTGATTATTTTATTTATTTATTTTTAACCATCCCCATTTGAGTTATAAGATTTGATAAAATTATATTAGTTTTATTTCATTTATTCAGACTTATCTATGGTTATTATAGATTATTATTTTCCTAGAGGCTTTGTAACCCTCTCCTTTAGTGTTGTGTGGTAAGTGTTCCCTTACTTAGGTTTAGCAGATCTAATTTGGTCATGCTCCCAATATACAAAGTATTTCAATAGATGTTAATTGATTACCTTATCCAAACTCATATTTACTAAGTTGGATAAGTTTTAAATATATCTTAATTCTTTTCATACATTATAGTGAACTTGATTTGAGTCTAACCCTTACTTTTCAAAATTTTCATTTGTAGTCAACTAGATCGCACTAGTCGACCTAGTTTTATTCTTTGTTTATAGATTTTTGATTGATAGTTGACTAGGTCATGTTGTTCAACCCTTTTCTATTCTTTGTTTGTAATTTATATATATGTAGTCAACTAGGTCTTTCTAGTTAACCTTGTTATTTTTTTTTAAATTCCAATCTTCAGTCCTAACAAAATAGGTCATTTTGGTCGAACTTGTTCATTTTCTATAATTTTCAACTTTCATACTCAAAAAACTAATTTGACCTGGTTAAATTTTTTCAAGTCCCTTATAACCATATTAGTACTTCAATTATAGCAATTTTATCAATTTTTATTCCTATTTTTCGTAAAATTACTTAGAACTTCAGAATTCCATTCTATTATTTCTAACTTTTCAATTTTGTTTAAATTGTATCACATTGTCAACTAAGTTAACCTAGCCAACTTAGTTTTGTGTTTGATTTCCCTACCAACATACTAATTCAACCTAGCCAACCTTATTTATTTTGGCCTATTTTTACAACAAATTGTGTCAACTAGTATCAACCTTGTTCTTTTATGTTTATTCAACTAGATTGGCTTGGCTGACCTTGTTCTGTGTGTTTCAATTTCAACATAAGATAGGTAATTTAATTTCTTTTCATAGTAATCAATCTCACTCTTTCTCGGAAAAGAGTTGGTTTTTTTTTTTTATTTAATTTCATAAATTATAAATTGGTTTTTCCCACTTGACTTTCACCTTTATTTTTCACTTTGTCTTGATTTCCATAAAAGCTATGTACTTGCAATTTTTAAACTACTTAGCTATTATCATAAAGGCTATGTGATACATTTTTAAAAATATTTATCTATCATTTACAAATATCATGGTATGAGGGGATTTACCCAATATTCATATCCAAGTACAGTGCTAAGCATGATCTTTAATTTCCATGTACCTCATAGTATTTAATAAATACCTAGGATTTCACTTTGTATTGAACCTTAAGAATCCATCGATTTTTTTGATCTTTTGGTGCATTGGTTAGCAGTTAGTAATGAGAAGTTACTTCTAGATTACCCTTGAAATTAGGTTTAGTGGGCCATGGTAAAGGTCTAGTCATTTAAATATAGAACTCTAAACAATTGGGTTTTCACTATCCAATGGATAAGCAATATCTTTAGGAGCCTAAAAATCAATCAAATCCTTTTAGTATATCTTTCTGAGTCTTCTTTTTTGTTATCTAGTTAAATATTTAGTTGTACATTTTCATTTTTGATTTATTGTTTTCTTCTCTCTTATGTATTTTAGACTAAATTGATTAGCATTGACATATTTTTGTGGTGTGTGACTCAACTAGATTTACCATCATCATCCTAGTTGATTGTGTTTGAATAGACTAAGTTGACTAGGCTAGACTTAGTCTTTTATATTCTAATTATTTACCTTTATTTTCATACTACCTCATCCAATTTATATTCATAATTTTCATGACTATACAACTAGGTTGATAAGTTCTACCCAATAGGTTTCCATACTATTATTTTTTCTTACTTGTCCAACTAATTTGACTAGATTGACCCAGTAGCTTTCTAAATTACTATTTTCACCTATCTATCAAACTAAGTTGACTAGCATGACCCTATAGGTTTCCAAACTATTATTTACACCTATTTATCCAACTAGGTCAACCAACTTGACCCTGTAGGTTTTTGGACTAGGTTGACTAGTTAAACCTTATAGGTTTACATACTATTGTTTTCACCTATCTGTCCAACTAGGTCAACCAACTTGACCCTATAGGTTTCTAAATTACATTTTTCACCTCTCTATCAAACTAGGTTGACCAACTCAATTGTGTAGGTTTTTAGACTATTATTTTTCACCTATTTATCTAAGTTGACTATATCAACCTTGTAGGGTTCTAGACTATTATTTTCACCTATCTATCAAACTAAGTCAAATAGTTTGAGCCTGTAGGTTTCTAGACTTATACTTTTCACTTATTTATCCAACTAGGTTGACTAGCTTGACCCTATGGGTTTATATATTGTTGGTTTTACCTACATGACTAATGAATTCAGTTGGTTCATCCCTATAGCTTTTCATTAGGTGGCCAACAAAGTTTATTTTATCATTATATTTACTCCTAGTCATACCTTCACCTATCACCATGTAATACAATTTTTATTAAGCTGAACTACAAAATTAGACTGATATGATGAATTTAACTAAACCCCCTAACATCTTCATTATCCCCTTATACATTTTTAAAAAATACATATATGTTCAAATTTCATGTGGCTACTAGAACTAAAAAATTAGGGTCACCTCCTAAAACTCTTGATCCTCTTAACTATCCTCCAAAAATGTCTATTGTCAAGGATGGAAGTGATATTAAATATACTACTAAAATGATCCTTTTAATCAACAAAAACCCTCAACATTAGGGTAAGGATACCATGATAATCTATAATCTCATAATAGGACCTCAACTTGATTATCCCCCTTCACCCATGCATATATTTTCTACAAGTCTTGGGGTAAGTCGGCTTATGACTTCTTCCATGCTTTCTTATTATTCCATGCCTTCAACTTTATCTACTATTTTTTTTTCTTTGCCTAGTATATTGACTACTATGGTCAATCTTTCCTCTAGTGACCCTACTCAACATGTCCACATTAACACTCAAGTTAATTATACCACTAGTGTATCTCATTTTTATTCTACATGTTAAACCACTATTAATACTAATCTAATTTTATTACAAGCCATGAATTAAATGGTTTATTTTCAAACTCATTTTTCAAATCAAATGATGCAAATATAAAACAAAATTTTTCAATTATAAAAGCATCCTCAACCCACTCAATGGGGATTGAAAAATATTAATGTCCCCCGTCAACCCCCTGTATATATGCACAACGTAATATTATACCTCAATCCCTATTTCTTAACAATGCTATCAAACACTTACAAAAGAAACCCTTGGTTCCTCAAATTGTAAATATTTACATAATTGGCATTGTTCTTACTATCACTTATAATGGATCTAATGATCATGTATTACATTTTAAATATTTCATAAACTTGTATAAAGACTGGATTAAGATCAATACCTTGAAACCACTAAGATCTTAGCTAAAACATTTTTAGGTGATGTTTTGTATTAATATATTCAACTAAATTATCATACTATATCCAATTTAAAATACTTAGATAATGCATTAGTATATAAATTCCAAACCAACAATCTTACTTAAAATAGATTACTCACTTTATCAACTATAAATAATTAGAATCAAAGAGCCCAAGTGTTAATTAAAGATGGAAATCATTATCCAATAAATTTGAATATAATATGTCAAAAGATAATCTCTTCCACTTGTTCACTAATTATATTCATCCTAAATTTTAATATTATGTTAGGACTCTCTCCAAAATTTTGGAAGAAGCCCTAGACCAAGTTAAACATCAAGATTTTCTCATAAGATAGTTTTAGCCTTCTCACCCTCCATCCAAAACTCAAATTCTTATGAAATATAATAACTAACATGCTACCAATGATGGTGTTATGAATAACTATTATTCTATACACACTATTCATCATATCCTCCCAAGTGGATTTGATGATTCTACTTTTCACAACCAATCCTTCCAATAATATGCTTCTAAATCTTCCCATGTGAATAATGTAGATTCTCACAGACCACTTTCCATGGAGTAAATTGAAAAGTGTCTTCTTAGGATTTCACCATGATATCTTGACCCTAATTACCCTTCCAAACACTTTTATGATCCACACAATTTTTATTTATATCATGCAAGTTGGGTTCATTCTCATGATACTTGTCACCAACTTAGAAACTTTGCTCTTGAATATATCCTTAGTCCTAATTTTGATCATAAAACCTTAATTTATGAATTCCATCATGATTGTAAATATGTAGCTAAGGATCATGAAACTAAACTTAAGCATGATGCCCTTAATCAAGATAATGTTCATCTCATTATTTATAAGGATCCTCTTCCTATTCATTACTTAATTACTACCTGACCTCTCACTTCCAATATTTTTGAAACTTCTATCGATCCTAATTCCCTCATAATTGATGATAATGTTGTCAATGTGAATAATATGAGAATATTTTTATCTTACATTGATCCTTATTCGCATTCTAACTATAATAACCTTAAATTTTTTGTAATATTCAAGACACTTATCCATCTCAGTTTATAAGAACTTGAGCATATGGTAATGATTATAACAAATTTAAAAATAGAACCTACTCCTTCATCCACTATCCCACATGTGTATAATAAAATGATAAATTTGGATACTCATTCTCTTTCCATTGATATGACTTATACTTCTCACCTATCATCAACTTATATTAACTCTGAATTACCCACCATAAAAAATATAAATCAATATACTTACATGACTTATTCACCACTTAAAACATCCAAATCTTAGAAATAATCAATCATTAACCTAATTACACCACCAATAAGATTACTTAATTCAAGCCAATCAAACACACTTAGATAAACTACATTAACTAAATCCAATCAAATACTCCTTATCAAAAATAATTTACATGCACTTCCATTCCTCTTAAATGGACTTGCTTCAACATTACACACCTTTATCTACCATAGGTATTATTGGATATGATGAATGGACCATATCATGTAAATTTATCGTCTCTCATCTCAAATTCATTTTATATAACTTATGAGGACTTCCCCTTGTCATTGTAATCAACTAATGTGACTCTTGTTCAAAATAAACATCCTTTAACCTCCACTTGTGGATCAAGAAGACACTCTACCTAAATCAAAATATAGTATTCTTCAAAAATGTAAGGAAATGTATATACATGTTGAAAAAACTATAGATACTTCTTTCTCACTCAAATTTCCTATCATTTCAATGATTCTTAATGAAATATTGTTTCATTTAGTATCCAAGTTTATGATATCCAAATCAAGTGTGATTTCATTGATGAAGGTTATGGAACTTATGTGGTTTCATTTGAATTTATTAAAACACTTAGGTATTTCAAATGTAACATTAAACCTACCCAAAGCACATGTTAAAGATATGATCAAAGATAAATTCCTCCTCTACATTGTGTTTAAATTCCTATCACAATTCCTTTTGTCACCATTTTTATCAAGGCTATGATATTCAATTTCCCATTACCATATAACATTTTACTCAATTAACCTTGGGCACACCACATGAGATATATAGCCTTGTCAGCATGCCAATGTGTCAAGTTCCCTCATAATAATAATAATATCTATAATATTTAAGGAGATACAAACCCATATAATTTTGAATAATTCCAATAATGTGATGTTTCTAAAATACCTTATCTCGAACCTTTACCTAGCATTCCAGATTGTGAATTTCAATGACTTAATTATCTCATTAACTATAATAGAGGTTATAATGTCCACCCCAAACATTTGGGAAATATACCACCTAACCTATTATATTCTAACATGGCAAACCTGGTGAAATTAGTTTTAAAATAAAAAATTTTGATCTCCCTTCAAACATCATTTCTCAATTACCCCCTTCTCTATGACCTCCATCTTGCCAATAACTATTAGATGAGATTCTTCATATCATAAAAAATATTAAACAATCCATTCCTTGCACTTTATTGACAAATAAAATCATTTATTCTTGTACTATTAATCTTCATACTATTTATTATGATGATGGAAATTCATTATATGACCCCTTTTTAGTTAGTTTTTCTCAATCCAAATATGTGAAAGTACTTATATATCATTCTTATTTACAACATTTTTTACATTTACATAGTATATCTCCACCTTATATTCCTTATGGAATTATCACATGATGTTCATAGGTATAATATGGATCACGCACGCACGCACGTGCACACACACACACACACACACACACACACACACACACACACACACACACACACACACACACACACACACACACACACACACACACACACACACACACACACACACACACACAAATTCTCATTTAGTTTCTATTAAGCCTCTTCATGAATAAGTATGAATATATGTGTCTTACTACTTCCCCATCCTTTTTTACATTAGTTAATTTAGTTTAACAATTACTATCTTACTTCATATAATTAGTATTACTAATTACTTTCTATCTAGGTAATGAATTTTAACTACTTGACCCTCCTTAAATCTATTCAAATCTCCCCAAATGTATTATAAGCAAGTTATTTTTAACTTCTTATCAACCTTTCACTAGCTTTAATATGTTTAAAATAGCCTAGGACTAAGTTTAAACTTATGGATTGGATTTGTTTGAATAATCTTGGTAAAGTTAGACTAGATCGACACTGATCCCCATGATCATCATAGATCCTATTAATATCAGTGTTGATTTAAACTCAGACCATCCTTGAGTAAAAAGATCTCAAATTCATACACTTGAATGCTGGATAAATTATCGTAGAATACCTATGGAAGAATGGCATACCTATTTCAGTCCATCCTCACTCATTCAAATATTAAGAATATTTCCATCTATGGGATAATTATCTAAAATATTGGAAGTGTTTCAAAGGTAAGTATAAGGCTCATTTGAATGTATTCTGATTCTTATATTATTTTATTATATTATTTTTATTTCCCTTAGTTTGGTTAGATAGTCATTAGTTATTCCTAAAACCAATTCAAATCCCTTAAAGCCTACCTTTAGGCCTCATATTGAGCTTTGTTTCCCCACTATTAGAATTTATATTGATTCCTCACATGAATCATCACCAATTAATATAATCATTACCGATTCTGAAGTAATTGAAATTAATCCTTGAGTCTTTACTTTTTGTCTACAATCAGGAGCTAATTTAATAGTCCAAATTAATTTTCATTGGTTTTTTTTTTGTCTTAAAATCATAAATATCTATTTGTATATGACATTACCAAGAGTTATATGTGATGTGGTTTCCATATATTATTTACCCATAGTCCCTCACCCATTCTTTACAGATCAGACTAATATTTCCTTTGAGATAGGACTGTGTGCAATTATGTTTGCCCTTACTTTCAAAGTAGTCACTGAATAATTAGAATTAATTAAAGCACAATAAGATTTAGCTCTAGATTATTATAACAAATAATTTGATAACATCTATATTTTCATATGATTTGTTATAATTTCTATTATTTCATTTTCTACTTGATTACATAAAACACTGGGCTGACATCCTTGTGAGTAAGTGTACCACTTCTTGGGACTAGGTTAGTACTAGGAAACCCACTCATCTATCTTATTAATCTAATCTTATCCAAGTTATCTCTTGTGTGCAAGTAATCTTTCCTATCCAAAAAGGAGTTCCTACTTTGCTAGATCAATGGTTTACAACCTCAATCATAGGTATCTCTTCAAAACCCTGCATCATAACTTCTATTTTTAGTAATTTTATTTATTAAAAATATAAATAAATAAATACTAAAAAATTATGGCACACTCGATGGGACCCCTAGGTCTCATAATTCTTGTTGTGTTTCATTATGAAATCATTTGTTAATTGAATTTTCTTGATTGTGTGTTTGTATTCAAAAAAAGAGAAAATATGAAATTATTGATTTCCTTTTTAAAGTCTAAAAAAGAATTAAATTCATCCCCCTACTTGTTTAGATAATCCACATAGATCAATTTAGGTATATTAATACATCATGATAGTCACAATCTCTCACACTAAACCAAACCATAGTAATCTTAAAAATAAGCATCATAACACTTCCTACTAGGTGGACCTACCTATATTTCATTACCAAGGAAAAAACTAACTCAATGTACTAGCTAAGTATAAAAATTTTGGAGAATAAGTATAAAGGCTAAGCACCTGACACGCTTATCACTATACTATGTTAAGTGAGGGGGTAGGCCTTAATACCAGGACATTTACTTCCTTCCAACATGAAATTAGGCCTCAATGTACCTTTGCATATATAGAGGTTCCCAGCCTTAAACAAAACCTAAAAGTAGCTTTAGACTACAATTTCTTAGTGCCTTCATTAACCCATCTCCCCACCACATTCTAAATTTTATTTATTAAAAAGTAAAAATCTTTAAGTGCATTTAATATAGTGTGTGTTTTCTTTTACTAAAACAAGATAATCAAAATAATAATGTGTCTTTACATTTCATTATTTATTTCTTTTTCAGTGCTACATGGTTTTAATGTAATAATAGTAATTGAAACAAACTGAATCTCATACCACATCCTCATCCATGGAGAACACACCAAGTCATACTACCTCTCTTAAATCCATGGGAGAAGGCATTCCCCAATTTTATACATAGGGAGACCCAAACTTTGCTTGTATATTGGATAGTAATCCATTTTCCCTCAACCTTTATCTTATTACTTGAGCCATATGATATCTTATTTCCCCTCTAACCCAATCTTCTAGGTTTTTATATGGTATGTCCCTAGAGGAACCCAAAGTTCTTGTTACATTCATGGTTTCCTATTCCACCAATCCACCTCTAATGGGTTATGATATCAATGTAACACAACCACTATATAATCAACCATCGTTAGTATCTAGTAACGCTTCTTTGATTGTTACCCAAACCCAAAATGTTACTATGGCCTAACTTACACTTACTCCATCACCCACTAATTCACCCTAGAATTTAGTAATCTCAATCCTTGCAACTCCCCCACCTATCCAAATAAGCATAAGTTTTAATCCTCAAACCCAACCCTTAAAACCTACACAATAGGTTCCTCCAAGTCAACCTCTTCAGTAATATATCCCCTTGACTACGCAATACCTATCTCCCTCACAATACCTTGTGACTACCCACCTTCAATCATCCCCAAAAAAAAATATACCCTTTCAAATCCCATAGTATGTGGCTAAATCTCAACCTATCATGACCACTTATGTTGGTTATCCCCTATCAAAACCATTTTCCACTCCACTCCCCAACTATCAATATTTAAAACAAAACATTTTAGGGGGTATGTCTCAGTACAATACCCAAACTGACCTCATTCACCTCCTTATGAATAGGATAGAAAATATAGAGGATTATACCTCTGTGTATAAAAATGTGCTCATGTATAATAAAATTTTCAATGAAACTATTAATCTTGTCATCCTAATTAGGCCATATCCCTCACAGTGGGAACTTCTTAAATTTATGAAACTTTAAAATAAGGAAGATCCCCAGAAACACATTAGGATATTTAGATATGTTTGTTACCTTATATATCATGATGATACTCTCCTTTTAAGGACTTATCCCATGTCATTGTTTAGACTAGACTTAGATTGGTATAACTCTATTCTTCAGTAATCCTTGTTTTCTTTTGGGCAATTGGCTCAAATATTCTTACAACACTTCTTCATTAATATCATAAGGAAAGTAACCATAATTGACTTGTACGCCATTAAGAAAATTGATGATGAATCCATTGATAAATTTTTATTTAGGTGGTGAGGCATTATAGGTAAACTAATCTTCTCCCTTCCTCGGCCTGAATTAATCAATTTATTTGTAAGATCATGTGCTAAGCATATCTCATCAACACTACAAATACAATCATTTAAAACTTTTGATGAAGCCTTTAACATGGCCCATAAATTATAATTTCAATCCTTAGAGGAATGAAAAGTTAAGTTACACAATAATAACTTCAAACCTGACCCCTCTAAAGGGACCAACAATTCTAAAAATAAAGGTAGAGTAAATGTTGTTGTTTTAAAATCAGCACCTCCATAAACAATAAACTAATCCAAACCTTCTACCTCCCAAACATAACCCTAAAAACCCTTAAAATGATTTCCTCATTGGTGATATGCACCCTTATGGGAGTCACATGTTTTCATTTTAGATAAAATCCTAAAATCCTCAATTATTGAGCTTCATTTGGTTAAACACCTTGATGATTCTTGCCCCAAACCTAGTTTGTACAATGAAAGTGATTTATGTGCTTATCATCATGTACCTAGTCATGGGGTCAATAAATGTTTGTATTTCAAAGGTTTGGTTTAGAAAATTATCAACTAATGGGAATTATAATTAGATAATCCTAATTCTCCTCCTAATCAATCCAATAATATCTTTAGACAACCATCCTTTTACATCTAGTTTTGTACAAGCAAATGAAGGAAGCACTTTAGATCATGAAACCCATGTAATAAACATAATCTATGATCAAATTTTACCTAAATAAGTTGATAATTATTTTGAATCATCTTCTAAAACAATAAGGATCCTAGATCTCCTTACAAGAGATATTTTTCAACCATTTGAACTAGATAGATCTATTCCTAATATCCACTCAAGTTTTCTTGATGTCATTATTTGGGATCCTCTTAAATAAATGCTACCTAGGCCTATTCATGGTAACCAATCAAAAATAAAGGACGAAAAATTTATCAAGGGAGATACTTGTTTAGATATCCTAGAACATACACATGCCACTCCTTTAGTCACTATAAAACCATTAAATAGTATGATCACTTCCTTTATCTCACTCCTTCCTGAGATGTCTGCAACATTAAATTGACCAACTCCAAAACTAGCTTCTATTACAACTTAGGTCGAGCTAAATCATGTAAAAGGGGAAAATAGGGGAAATGTTTTAGGAATTGGAGAAAAATGACTTGAGGTGCTAAGAGGTAAATCCTTAAAACATCCACCAATAAGAATTGATCTCCCTAAAGAGTATATCCTTACTACTTCTAATTGAGTACAAAAAGGGAAAATGGTTATGCCACTAGCTCAAATTAAAACATCCATATTGGGACCTTATCCTTCTGTAAGGAAAAAATCCACCATTATATAATCCTTCTCTAAGAAACATACACCATTAAAAAAGGATATTTCCATAATAATAATACCAATACACAATCCCTTAAATCCTTATTACCCTCAAAATCTTAGTATAAGGTCTTATTCCAAACATAAAGTACCCTCTATTAGAAATATTCAAACAATCAATGTAATAAATTGATACATGAAAGTGAATGTAGCCCCCATGGCAATGCCTAGAAAAGTGGAAAAAGCTAACCAATATCCATTATGGGGGTCTTATTTCACCATTCTTGATCAGTTCCTTTGAACCTCCTTTATCACACTACCACTTATAAAGCTTGTCAACCCCCATAATCAAAAATTGGCAAGGTATCAATAAAATAAGAAATGCCCTTACCATCACATATCAAGGCATGATTAAAAAAGTTATAATGCTCTCAAATCTATATTTTGAGATTTATTAGTAGAGGTTGATCTTTTATGGGAATAGTTTGGTCATAATTATTCTCATAATCAAACTACTAGAGTCATGACCACCCTAAGAACTAGTACATTATCGAGAGGATCATAATGAAATTCAAAAAAGGAAGATATAACCTCTAATGAAAATTAGTATCAACCCTTCTTAGACCTTTTAGACTCAGATGATTCCAAAAATACAATAAACCAACCATTGTTTAAAATAGATGTAATACACATAGCCACTCAATCCCAGACATAGGGTCATAAAACCCAAAATCCTAATAAATAAAAGGTGTGTATTATAAAATCCCCTATTTTTAATATAGATAATCTTACATTGCTTTTCCCAAAACCCAAAGTTTCTATTCTAGGGAAAGCACAGAATAGCAATCCCTTAGAGTTGATATAGATATTGGTTCTGAAATAACTCCACCAATTTCCCTTCAAAATGTCTTTATATGAACTTATCTAAAATTATCTACAACATTATGAAGCTATGATAGAGGCATTTTAGACCATCCAAGTAAAATCAGATGAATCTCAACCTCTATTAACCTTTATTGGATCCTTACAAAATTCATTATCTATCACATTTCATGATTCTGAAATATCCCCATTATAACTGATGACCAAAACCCATCATTTTTTATCACTTCCCAAGTTAATCAAACACACATCAAAAGATTTATGGTTGATAATGGATCTAATATCAATATTATCTCCTCACATGCTTTTAGGTAACTCCAGTTACCAAAAACTATTATGGCTCAATCTCCAACTATCTTACGACCCTTTAATGACACTATTGCCCATGCATTAGGTACAATCATCCTCCCCATCCAAGTAGGTATACATTCCTTCCTATAGGTATTTTATATGATAGAGGTGTATTTAGATATAAAATCCTACTAGGACATCTTTAGTACATGATATGCATTATTTTCTCTCTACTTTACATCAATGCCTTAAATTTGAACATGAAGGTAAGATCCATGTCATCCTAATAGACCCACATTCATTCAAGATGTGCGACTTGACTTATTATCATAATAATGTCTTTATCCCCTTAAATAACTCAAGCCCATTATTTTTGGGGGAAACATCAACTATATTTATAATACCCTCATCTTGTATCCTTGATAAAAACTCCCTTGACTTGGCATTCTAATAGCTCTCTTTAGGGGAATATCAATTATTAACTCTTGTCACCTTATGAACCTCTCATAAATATGAATGTCTTGATCAATAGTGTACTTACCAACCCAACATAGGAGATGTTATCCCATTCAGACCCCCTTTTCTTTAAAGACACTTAATCTATGGGGGAATTGATCAATCCCCTTTACATGGGGAAAGTCAAACATGTATCAAACCATTATATCTAAATTTTCCTTTATTGATAAAATACAATTCAAATAAACCTATCTACAATGATGTTCTTGGAAAGGCTTTGACATAGGACATTATGAACAAGGACCCCATGAAGTTATGATAAATTACCTAATAAAACCACATGAAAAATATGGCCTTGGTTTCAAGAAAACTCTTAAAGTTGATAATGATAGTGTTTTTCCATCCGATATCCTTGTAAATATAGATAACAAAGCACTATCATCCCCACTCAATTATCTTACAATTATCGATGACACCATTTCCATCCTTCCTAATTTTTTTTAATTAATACCATTCACTTAAAACCACTAACTTATCAAAATAATGAAAAATCTTACACCTTCCTCTAATTTTTCCTAACCTAATAGGTGAAAATTACTTCTTAGTTCATGTAATGGAGTGTCAAGATGAGGACTATATTTTAACATAATTAAGGGTAGGGGATTCATATCTAAATAATATCATACCATTTGATTCTCCTAATATTTTAAACGAAGTTACAATGGATATTAACTATTGACCAAATTTTACCATGAAGATCAAATTAGGACCCCTATAGATCTATTATGATGTCATATGGTGTATTATAGGTATTTTGATGTCATTTAATGTCATATTATCCTTGGTCTTGGTCATTTTAAATATTTATGTCTTTTTAATCATTTTGGGGGTTAAATTAGAGCATTAAATGACTTGTATGGACTTCTTGGTAAATTTTAAGGTTTCAAAGGATGATGTGACATGTCATGTGTCCTATTATGTCTTAATCAACTATTTTTAACTAAAAAGTGGTAGGTTCTTTAGAAGAAAGAGCAATTTTCTTGGAAAATGAGGAGTTTAGCACTTGTACAGCCCATAAGGGAGTGTGACATTTGGGATAAGGTTTTGAGATGACTCTTCAAGTTCCTCACTCTCATATTCATGCTTGACATACTCTAAAAGTGCCAAATTTGAGTTAAAACCATTCTGCTCCTTCTTTGCCCTTCTAAACATAGAACCAGTCAAAAGGTTTATACTTGGTACAACCAATAGGGGAGGTTTCAAGAAAATTTATCTTGGGTGTGTCTTCTACACTCATTTAAATTCCATTTTATGTTTTTTTTATAAGAATGATGACCTATGCTTTATGAATCATTCCTAAGAAGTTGACCTATCCAATTTGCTTGCTAATTTGTGCACCCTATAGATTTTAATTTGGTTTTGAGAATTTCATACAATCCAACTATTGATATTTATTATAGAGGATGTTGGATTCATCTTATAATGTTATCCATGCTTGGTCTCACATTTGGAATGGATTTGATATCTCAAACATCTCATTTTATAGGAGGGTGTTGATATTGAACTTGCATTCAAATTCCACCACTTGAAAAAATATTCTTTCTCTACAAGGGATTTGGTATGATGTAACATGGTGATTCACTCATTTAAATTTTCATGGTAATATCCTTATTTCAAAGGTTTCAACCTCCAAGGTGAGCATCATTGAGTTTGTAGTCCATTAGCATGCACAATCAGCTCCCAACTCATCCTCAGTCTTAGCCATGACATGTGAAGGCTATGATAACATATATAAAATTATAATTAAGGTTTTAAAGCCTTTTAATATCTTATACCCACATAATTTAGTGATTTAAGCCTCCATATTTTGTAATAAATGACTGTTATAATCATGTGCAATATTTGCATATAATCACCATGAACATGCACCTATAGGTGCTATGAAGGAAGGTTTCAACATTGAAAAGGAGGTGTGATATATTATCTTGAGATTTGCAACATATTGAGGTTTAATTTCAAAACCATCAGGAGAGACCAATTGAATATAAAAGGATAATCTTATGTACATTTCTCTAATTCTACCCACTACCTATATACATTGGAATGACCACCTACAAGTGGCACTAGCAGAAAGCTAAAAATGTTGATTAGAGGGATTTTGATATGCTTTTAGGATTCCATGAAGTTTTTAGGATTATTTGAGAGTATGAAAAACATGCTTGAGTCCTAATATTGATAAGTAAGAATGGTAAGTCATGATCAAAGGTGAAGAGAATGTGTTCAGGGATTTAATCCCTAAAATAGGAAAATAAAGCACCTAAGCCTTTTTACCAAGGTCATATAACAAGGTTTTCAAGAATTTTGATGCATATAATTACCTTTTCTTGTAGCCTCTATGTATCATAATGGATATGAAAAAAATGGATGGTATATGACTTAAAGAGAACGGTTATTGAGAAGCCTAAAGTTACACCTTTGTGTATTAAATTTAGGTAGTAATATCTATAGGTTTTGAAGATACAAAGTGACCTTAAAACTTCAAGGTGATAATAAGGCATACTCCCATGTTTTTAATGGACTTATTGAGTGAAAGACACACCAATTAACATAAATATCATTAGGATAAGGTTGATATGTAGTGTTTCAAGTTCAATACACACCTACAGGGGTCCTCTCATTTGAAATTAGTCACCTACAGCCAACCAAAGGTGAAAGTTTGAGAAGGTGTTTCTTTCTTATGAACCTAGAGCTTAGTCACCTTATAGCATGATGTGGAATTTTTTTTCATAAATACCATTATGATAGGTTATAATACTATATTTTGAATCTCATATGCACCTATAGGACCCCACATAGTTAGTTATAGTTAAATGTGGGGTAGAGAGCCAAGGGATTGAGTTTTTTGGTGTGGTCTAGCCTAAACATGAAACAAATGGGTCAAAACAAGTATAAAATGATTCAAATTAACTCAAGGTAGGTTTTTAAACATTATTTTCAATCTAAAATATGTAGGGTGACCTACAAGTGTCCCCTCCAAGGTAGGAAACATAGTTAGTAAAAAGAGATTTATGACTGGTCTAGATATCAATCTAAACTCAAGGTGTAATATGAATAAAATATTATATTAAAAGATTTTTGGAAAGCCTAAATGGATCCCAAGATAATTTAAACCATGTTTTTAATCACATAATCATTTCTTATAGGCTCACTATTCTTGAGTAAGTAGGGTCAACCTATCAGTCGAGCCTAATCAAGTAAGGATATATTCCAAGGTGTAAGCATGGATTATAAGGGTTTGTGAAAATTTTTAATGTTATCACCATGGTGTAATTTAAATCTCATTATACCTTTATATCAAGGAGGTATAACATAAAACCCTTTCAAAAGCTCACACAGTCCATATGGTTGAATGACACATAAAGTCTGACTTCTAATAGTCTATCTTAGGTTCTAGTGATTTTGGAAAGTCAAATGGAATGAAAAAGGGCCAAAAATTTTTATATAGTGTCTTTATCACTTATATAATCCCTTAAAACATCTATTGTTTTAATAAATATGGTAATTACCCTCTATTTTGTCTTAGATAGAGGGTACTTCCCTAGGTTACAAACCTTGTAGTCTTGGGGATAGGAGATAAAAGGATGAACCAAAAGTTTATTATACCTTGAAAATAGGTGTGTTGAGTTGAAAAACATCCTATAAAAACATGATAAAACATTCATAAAGGCTTAAATCTATACAAGTGATCCAAACCTATAAGAGTGCAGTCAAGTCTATCAAGCAAGGTTTAGGCCTAAAGCTAAATGGAAGGTCAAATTCACATCTAACCTTAGGAGAAAAAAATAGTCCATTTGGTAATGTTTATAGGGTCATAATATATGTTTCCAATATATTTTATGCATTTAATTCATAAATAAATCCATTTTTGGCTCAGATATAGTCTAAGCCTATAGAAAATGTAGAAACAAGCTTGATAGGCTAAATTGAAATGCTTACATCCCCTTGAAGGATGTGCATGGGGATATAATGATTTTGGAGATGTTAAAAAGGATCCCAATCATAATTATTGTGAAATTAATTCATAATTCAAATAACATATCTTTATGAACAAAGCTTAAGAGTGAAAGTGACTCAAAACCCTTGCAAACCCTAGTTCTAGACCCGATTGGAAAAACAAGGTTGGAGGGATATCCAGATAAGATGTAATGGGCATGTAAATGATTGAAAAATATATGAGACTCTCCAATAACCATTCCCATACACTTTAGGTGTTTCAAACCTATATAGATAGGGTATAAAACTACTTCCTTTGATTGTTCTATGCATTTTACACTTTATAGGGACTTTCAAGGGATGAAATCAACTTTGGGAGGAAGAAAGATAATTTTAATAACTCGCTATTGTCATTTAGTTCTTAATAAAAACTCATAAGTGTGCCTACCAAAGCTCTCATCTCAGCTAGTCTAAACTAACATAGTGAACATGATGGTGAGAATGGTGAAAACTTTAAGTGGAAGTCTTTTTAAGGTATGCATGATAACTCTAAGGCTATGGATGTTCTTAACACATGTCATTCACTACATTTTATATATTTTCATGAGAAAATAAATCCATTTTGGAATCAAAGTGTGCAAGGTGTGTGAAAAAGGAGCTTTCTTTAACTATAGATGTTAATAACTCATTTTGGGAGGAATCCTGATGATTAGGACTACAACCAATGCATAGAGAATCATGTCTAAAATACTTCCCTCTTATTCTAATAATTATACCTATCTATATATAGTTTTGGGATGTTCCAATAGGGATGAATGATGAATTCAGTTTTCTTATGCAAAGTAATAAATCCTATGCCACATTTCATGAATCTCATGACTTGGGATGCCACTTATCTCTTCTAACCTTGCATGATCAGTTTCACACTCTTTTTCCATGCACATGTAACTCATTACCTCATCATGATAAGTGTATTTGTGACCTTTGGACTTCTCTTTTCTATTCTCTCTCAATTTCTATAAGAACTAGCCTTTTGTCTATTATAAATATGTTCCACCTGAGTATGGTGAAGCCCTACTCATTTGCATACCATGGATCAATAAATACTACCAATTTTACCTCTTATATAACTATTCATATTGTTTTCACTTGAATGGTTGATCTTGCTTAGTGATGACTATTATTTCCTTAACATTGTTATCTCATTCTCTCACCTATTTACAATTTGAAAACTTCTTCTTATAGGTCATGTAAAGTGTTCTTTGAAGTTTCAAGGTTGAGTGATATATTATATTAAAATAGTTACATTATAGTACTCTTGTCCAGTCTTCCTAGCTTAAACATTCATCACAACCTCATAATGAAATACTGATGTGAGAAGATTTAAATTAGAGAAGTGTGTGCCTAGTTATTTTCTTGGTCTCATGTTTGACATGTATTTGGTTGTTAGTCATCAATAAATTTGTTTTATCAGTACCTTTAGGATAGTTTACTTTCAATTTTATCTCCTTTTTCCTTGTAAGCATAAGTATAGTAGTGATCTAAAAGTGGTATATCAAGGGAGATAGTCCTATCTATTTATTCACCTCATCCTTAAGATACCCACAACCTATAGGTGTTTCAATTATGCCACTTGGATGAGGAGAGCTAAGACATCTCCTCAAAGGGTGAAAATACAAGTGACATTAATTTTTGGCATGCCCATTAGGACTCATTGTCTAAGAAGTTGAAATATTTTTGGTGTTATCTTTCAACACATTAGCCTTTCAAGGAATCTATGCAAGTATTAATAAAAAATCCAAAGTGAAACTAGCTATTCAAGTAGCCCAATTTTACCTTTTGAATATTTTTGGTAATGTTTCTTTGTGTTCTTGCTTCCCAATGAAGTTTCGTGGCTAGTTTTGGTGTTGAATATTGTTTTACACAAGCTAGTGAGGTATCTCAAGTGTATGGCATTAACCATCAGCCTTTGTATGACTATTATTAGCCTTTTAATGATCCTTACCAGTTTAAATATGACACTTATCAACCTTGTCATGAATTGTATCAGTCTCATAACTAGCCTTCTCAATACCTTGCTCCTCCTAGTCAACCTAGTCACTCCTCAAATCAATCCATTTCCACTTTCAAGTAAACTCTTTTAGGCTATTAGAGGTACATGATATATCTTGACACACAAAGGGGACATGGTCTATATATTCCTATTCATCTCATTCATAATTTGAGGGATGCATGGATCTAGTTAAAGGAGAGTGGCCACTTATTGAGAGAGCAAATTGGCAAAGGCTCATAAGTGAGATGCTAGATGTGAGTGGTCTAGTTTCATCCTTGGAAGATAAGCTAAGAAATTATAAAGAATAGCCTCACCAAGTTTATCAGCTCTCATATCCACCTTTCCAATATTACTATCAATTTTACTTGACCCCTACTCATGATCCCAATCAAGCTTATCAAAGTCATCTTTCTCCTAATCATCTAGAAGACAGAGTTGGAAAGATAAACTTGGTTTTTGAAGTAAAAATTTATAGGAAAATTGATTTAACCAATAAGTAGATGAATCATTACATCTCATTAGAAAAGGAAGTGGAATCTAATCCCTCATTTCCCTCTCCCATTCCATCACTACCTTAAGAAGAGACTTTTAGATATAAGATTCTAAGTTGGAGACAAGGTGGAGAATCTAAGCCTAAGGATATCCCAAGTTCCTTGAACACTTCATCCACTCCTAAAATTACATCGATACCTCAAGAAGAGAGTCTTGATATTAACATCCTAAGATAGAATAGGGTAGTGGAATCATGGGAGAAGAAAGAAGATAAAATCCTAAATAAAGAGTGTGGAATTGAGAAAGATCTTGATCCTATGTAAGTCCCTCCCACCCTTCCTCAAGAGACCTCCTATTTTCCATATCAACCCTCTTGTATTCCTTATCCTCATGAATATTCCTATAAAATTCAAGAGAGACTTTTCCAAGAGAACCTAGCCAAGTAAATTGAAGAGTTAGAGTTGAGAATGAAATTGTTGAATCAAGATGTGATGGAAGGTTTAGAGCCAAAAGAGGATCCTATGCTTAAACACCCCCCATCTAACCTTACTCAATAGATTACTCAAGATAAATTATATTTTAATGAAGATATTTTCAAATGGAAGGAATAAAACCAATATATTTTAGCCTAAAGTCTACCTCTCCTTCCTCAATAACTCCCAAAAGGATCCCCTAAAATTCATTCTCAATTTGATGTTGAGTTTTATGTGCCACCTCTGTGAAACTAGTTCATCTTATCCTAACCCCATTACCCTTTGCCTTAATGGACCTATGGTATGGGAATATAAATAGGATCATTTAGTTGAGAAGAATTCATAACTTTTTCTTGAAGAAAATATAGCTCCTTGGTAGCCTCATTGGGCTAAGTCACCTGATTACATGATGCCTAGTCTTGTAATCACCAAGAAGAAGAAAGAAATTAAGGATCTTACATCCCTTCAGAACCAAAATCAGATTATAAGATCTGATATACAACCTAAAATTCCTAAAAGGTTTCTAAATTATGAAGAATAAATGAGTCCTTATTTTGAGTCTTCTTGTTGTGTTGATAATGAATAATGCCTTCCTTATGTCAAAGAAGAAATCTTGGATGAAGTCCTTTTATATTCTAAAGAAGATGATGAAATAGCTTCTCTTTTTGTTCCCCTTCATAATGATGATCAAAGAGAAGATAAGGACTTGTGGTACCAATTTATAAGCATTTGTAATGTGTTTGAGTCTCTCAAGGGGTCTAAAACTTCCTTAGAGATGATTGAAAGTGATGGTAAGCAAGATGAAATTTTTCAAAATGTCATAGATAATCCATATAAAATTTCATCTCAAAATTTGAAGGTCAAAACAAGCTTCTATTGGCCTCAATTTTCCGAATAAAAAGAAACTACTCCTCTTGAAACCATGCCTACAAAGAAGATGCAAATTGATCATGAGATGAAGAGTGGACAGCAGTATGAGGTATGTGTACAAGACCAAGAGGAATACATTTACATTGGACACCTATTTGAATATGGTCTACTTGAGATCATAGCAAGTGAAGTTTCAAGAAATAAGTTTGATCTATCAAGTATCCAATCCAAAGAGCAACATACTTGGCACTATGATTCATCTCATGAAGAAGGAGATTCAAGAAACCTTCTTTTTGATCCTAGAAAAGAAGTATTCTTAGTTTATAGTTATGCATAGTTGTTTGTTTTTCTATATTTCCTAAGTGTTTTGAGTACATGTGTGTCTTGTTTGTGTGTTTGTTTTGCTTTATGTGTGTCCTTCATTTTATGGCATTGAGGTAGTCAATTGGTCTTGTCTTGATCAAAGCTTATTGTCAATTGTCAAATTCCTCTTGTTGTGTTTTAGGCTTTAGATGACTCCCTAATCCCATGTATAGAATAAGAACTGATATTTAGTATAGCAGGCATACTACACATATGAGTCACCAATTTGTTGACCAAATTTGACCCTATAGGTCAAATTAGGACCCCTATAGGTAAAAACTTGATATTTAAGTGTTTTTTGGGTTATATTATTAGTTAATAGGGTTTATTATAGTAATTTATATGTCATTTCATGTCATATTAGCATTGGTCTTGGTCATTTTTAATATTTATGTCTTTTTGAGTCATTTTGGGGGTTAAAATAGAACATTAAATGACTTATACAAACTCCTAGGTAAATGTGAAGGTTTTAATGGATTATTTCACATGACATGTATCCTATTATGTCTTAAACAATTGTTTCTAACTTAAAATTGGTAGGTTATTTAAAAGAAAGAGCAATTTTCTTAGAAAAGGGAGGAATTTGGCAATTGTACAACCCATAAGGGAGTGTGAAACATGGGATAAGGTTTTGAGACAACTCTTTAGCTTCCTCATACTCATTTAAATTCTTTATATACTTTTATAGTTCCAAATTTGTGCTAAAACCATTCTACTCCTTCTTTGCCCTTCTACACACATAGAACTAGTTAGTAGGTTTGTACTTGGTATAGCCAGCAGGGGAGGTTTCAGGAAAATTGATCTTGTGGGTGTATTATAAACTTATTAAACTTCCATTTATGTTTTTTTTAATAATAATTATGACATGTACTTTATGAATCATTCCTAATAAGTTGACCTATCTAATTTGCTTTCTAATCTATGTACCCTATAGGTTTTGCTTTGGTTTAAAGAATTTGATACAATATGCTATATATATTGATTCTTAGAGGATGTTGGATCCCTCATATAATATTATCCATACTTTTTCTAACATTTTTAATTTATTTTATATCTCAAACAACTTAATTTATAAGAGGGTGTTGATATTGAACTTGCATTTAAATTCCACCATTTACAAAAAGCCTCTTTCTCTAAAAGGGATTTGGTATGATGTAACATGGTGTTTCACTCATTTAAATTGTCATGGTAATATCTTTATTTCAAATTTTTCAACCTTCAAGTTGAGCATCATTGAGTTTTTAGTCTATTGGCATGCACAGTCAGCTCCTAACTTATCCATAGTCTTAACCATGACTTATGAAGGCTATGAGAACATCTACATAAGTATAATTAAGGTTTAAAATACTTTTAATATATTATATTCACATTATTTATTTATTTAAGCTTCCATATGGTGTAAGAAAGAAGGAATGTTGCAATCATGTACAACATTTGCACATAGTCACCATGAACATGCACCTACAAGTGTTATGAAGGAAGGGTTCAACATTGAAAAGGAGGTGTGATAGCTTGTATTGAGATTTGAAACATCCTAAGGTTTAATTTCAACACCATGAGGAGAGACCAATTTAATATGAAATCAAAATCCTATGCACATTTCTCTAATTTTGCCCATTACTTGTATACATTGGAATGACCACCTACAGGTGGCACTAGAAAAAAGTTAAAAACATTGATTAGAGGGGTTTTGATACACTTGGAGGATTAATTTAAGTTTTTAGGATTTTTTAATAGTATGAAAAACATTATTGAGACCTAATATTTATAAGTGAGAATGGTAAGTCATGATCAAAGGTGAAGAGAATGTGTTCAGGGATCTAATCCCTAAAACAAGAAAATAAAGCACCTAAGCCTTTTTCCCAAGGTCATATAAAATGTTGTTAGGAATTTTGATGAATATAATGACCTTGTATTATATCCTCTATATAGGATAAGGTATAGGAAAAATATGGGGGGTAGATGAATTAAAGAGGATGGTTATTGAGAAGCCCAAAGTTACATAATTATGTAATAAATTCAAGCAATAATATCTACAAGTTTTAAAGATACAAAGTGACCTTAACACCTCAATGTGATAAAAAGGCATACTCCAATGTTTTTAATTAATATATTGAGTGAAATACACACCAATTAACATAAATATAATTAGGATAAGGTTGATATGTAGTGTTTCAAGTTCCATACACACCTACAGGGGTCCTCTCATTTGAAATTAGTCACCTACAGCTAACCAAATGTGAAAGTTTGAGAAGGTGTTTACTTCTTGTGAACATAGAGATTAGTCACCTTAGAGAATTATTTTTAATTTTTTTTAATAAATACCATTGATATAGGTTATAATACTATATTTTGAATCTCATATGCACCTACAGGACCCCATATAGTCAACTATAACTGACTGTGAGGGGTAGAGATCCAAGGGATTGAGTTTTTTGGCGTGGTCTAGCCTAAACATGAAACAAATGGGTGAAAAAAAGTATAAAATGATTCAAAGTGACTCAAGGGAGGTTGGTAAACATTTTTATCAAGATAAAATATTTAGGGTTACCTATAGGTGTCCCCTCCAATGTAGGAAACACATTCAGTAAAAAGAGACTTATGACTGGTCTGGATAGAAATCCAACCTCAAGGTGTAAGATGAATAAAATAATAGAATAAAGGATTTTTTTAAATCCTCAAGGGATTCAAAGATACTTGAAACCATGGTTTTAAGCACACAAGCATTGCTTATAGGATCACTTTTCTTGAGTAAGCAGGGTCAACCTATGAGTCAGGCCTAATCGAGTAAGGATATGTTCCAAGGTGTAAGAATGGATTATAAGGGTTTATGAACCTTATGAATGTTATTAAAATGGTGTAATTGAAATATAATTATACCTTTATAGTAAGTAATAATAACATAAAACCCTTTCAAAAGCAACACACAGTCCATATGGTTGAATGATACACATAATCTACCTTCTAATAGTTTGTCTTAGGTTCTAGTGATTTTAAAAGGTCAATTGGAATGACCAAGGGAATAAAAATTATATGGATTTTATTTTTCACTTATATAATCCCTTAAAAAATCCATCTTCTTTGAGGAAATAGGGGAAGTACCCTCTATTTTGTCTCAGATAGAGGGTACTCCCCTAGGTTGTAAACCCTATAGTCTTGGGGATTGGGAATAAAAGGATGTACCAGAAGTTGATTATACTTTAAAAAGAGGTGTTTGGAGTTTAAAAACATCCTATATAAACATTAATAAATACTTTAATTTACATAAGTGGTCCAAACCTACAAGAGTTACAGTCAAGTTTGTCAAACAAGGTTTAGGCCTAAAGCCAAATGGAAGGTCAACTTCACTTCCAACCTTAGGGGAACATTATAATCATTTTGTTAATGTTATTATTGTCATAATAGATTTTTAAAAGATATTGGAATGTAAGGAAGTCATAAATAAAGCCAATTTTAGCTCAGAGATAGTCCAAGCCTACAGGAAATGAAAAAACATGCTAGATAGGCTAAATTGAAATGCTTACATATCCTTGAAGGCTATGCATGGAGATATAAGAATTTTTGAGATGTTAAAAATGTTAATAATCATAATTTTTTTGAAAATTTTTTACAATTTCAAATACCTATCTTTATGAAAAAGTCTTAAGAGTGAAAGTGACTCAAAACCCTTGCAAACCCTAGTTCTAGACCCAATTGGGAAAACAAGGTTGGAGGGATATCCAGATAAGATGGAATGGGAATGTAAATTATTGAAACCTATAGGATACTCTCCAATTACCCTTACCATCCACTTGAGGTGTTTTATACCTATACAGACATGGTACAGAACTACTTCCTTTAACTATTTTATGTATTGTGTAGGTTCTAGGGACTTTCAAAAGATAAAATAAACTTTGAAAGGAATCTAGAGACTTTTAATAACTCAATATGTTCATTTAAATCCTCATTAAAAATCCTAAGTCTGATTATTTGATCCCTCATCTTATCCAGTCTGAACTGGCATAGTGAACATAATGATGAGAAGGGTGAAAACTTCAAGAAGAAGTCTTTTATGGCATGTCTGATGCCTCTAAGGCCATGGATGGTCTTGAAACATGATATTTGAAAAATTTTATGTATTTTCATGAGAAACTAAATCCATTTTATAATCCAAGTGTGCAAGGTGTGTGAAAGAGGAGTTTTCTTTGACTACAAATGGTGATAACTCATTTTGGTAGAAATATTGTTGATTAGGACTACAACCAATGTATGGAGAAGCATGTATGGAATACTTCCCTATCATTCCAATAATTATACCTATCCCTATCTAGTTTTAGGATGTTCTAATAGGGTTGAATGATGAAGGCAATTTTCTTGTGTAAAGTAAGAAATCCTACCCCACATTTCATGAATCTCGTGACTTGGGATGCCACTTATCTCTTCTAACCTTACATGATCAATTTCACACTCTTTTTCCATGCACATGTAACTCATTTTATTATCATGAAAAGTGTCCTTATGACCTTTGGACTTTTATTTTCTCTTCTCTCCTTAATTTTTATAATAACTAGCCTTTTTGGCTATTGTAAATATGCTCCACCTGATTATGGTGAAGCCTTGCTCATTTGCATACCATGGATCAATAAATACTACTAATTTTACCTCTTATATGACTATTCATAGTGTGTTCACTTGAATGATTAATCTTGCTTAGTGATGAATATTTTTTCTTTAGCATTATTGTCTCACTCTCTCACCTATTTGTAGGTTGAAATCTTCTTCTTACAGGTCATGTGAAGTGTTCTATAAAGTGTCAAGGTTGAGTGAGTTAGTCTATTCAAATAGTTTCATTATAGGCCTCTTATCTAATCCTCTTAGCATAAAAATTCATCACAACCTCATAATAAATACTGATGTGAGAAGATATAAATTAGAGAAGTGCATGTCTAGTTAGTTTCTTGGTCTCATGTGTGATATGTAACTAGTTGGTAGTCATCAATAAATTTGGTGTATCACCACCTTTAGGATAGTTTAATTTTAGTTTTCTCTCCATTTTATTTAAAATCATAAGTGTAGTAGTGATCTAAAAGTTTTACATAAAGGGAGTTAGCCCTATCTAGAGATTCACCTCATCCTTATACTACCCATAGCCTAGAGGTGTTTCAATTTTTCCACTTGGATGAGGAGAGCTGAGACATATCCTCAAAGGGTGCAAATCCAAGTGACAAAATTAACATAGAAACACTCAAGGTCCCATAAAACATTAAATTTATCCAATCCCTAGATTCTCAAGAACACCAAGATTTCATAACATTCCTTGCCAATCATAGCTAAGCCTTTGTTTTGTCTCATAGTGATATGCCAAAAATAGATCATGTTACAATTGTCCATAACATCATCACCATTCTTAAAGCTAAACTAGTAAAATAAAAACTTCTAAAAATTCATCCTTGTGTAGCATTTCTTGTCAAAGAAAAATGGTAGCAGTTATTATCCATTAACTTTATACATTGCATTGATTATCCTTAATGGGTATCTAACATAGTACCTATCACAAAACCCACAGGGGGACTATGCCTTTGTACTGACTTTTATGATCTTAACATTGCTTGTCCAAAATATGATTTTCCCCTTCCTAATATCAACCAACTCATGGATCTCACTACATTACATGAAATGTTGTCACTCATGAATATATTTTTTAGCTATAACCAGATCCTTATCACCCCAGAAGATTAGCATAAAACCTCTTTTATTAATCCATGGGGAACTTTTTGTTATAGGGTCATGCATTTTGGTTTTAAAAATGTAGGATCAACTTACCAGTGTGCCATGACCTATATTTTCCAAGACTTAATTTATAAAATTATTGAAGATTATGTGGATGATCTCCTTAGTAAATCTAGGTATCGTAAAGATCACCTGTTTATCCTTCAGATAATCTTTTCCTATTTAGTCAAGTATTAGGTCTGTCTTAACCCCAAAAAGTGTGCCTTTAGGGTTTTATTAGGAAATATTTGGGGTTTTATTATTTCTCTTTTTGGAATTGAAGTTGATCTTACTAAAATTAAATCCATTGTTGACATATTGTCTCCCTCCATCCTCAGGTAGATTCATAGTTTACAAGGGAAACTATAGTCTATTTGCCACTTTATTTCATAATTATTTGATTGATGTCAACCATTCCACCACCTTCTTAAGAAAAACACCTAATTTTTATGGGATTTAAATTATCAAGTAGCCTTTGATATGGTTAATAAGTATGTATTATCTCCCCTCATTCTTATTCTAGAAAGAGAGGATAAACCTTTTTACTTGTATTTCTTAGCTATAGACCATGCTTTAGGTGTCATGCTTACCAATCAAGACAAAATACATAAATAATAATTAGTTTATTATATAAGTCACACTTTGGTTGAGTATGATACTCATTACATTCATATTGAAAAACTATGTTTGGTCTTAGTATTCATAGCTTATAAACTTTACCACTATTTGATTAATAACAAAACCTATGTGATTACCAATACCAGTCCCCTTAAGTTTATGCATTTAAAACCCTATTAGAATCAATGAATGACAAGATGACTTATGCTTCTCACAAATTTTGATCTTGAATTCCTTAACTAGAATTCAATTAAGGGTCATATCATTGTTGATCAATTGGCTAAGGCACCCCTTGTTAATAATCTACCATCTAGTTATGAATTTCTTGATAAATCTTTACCCTCCACATCCCAATGAGATATTGAATATCAGATGATGTTGTTCTTTGATCGATCTAAATCCAAACATGGAGGGGTAGTAGGGATTATTCTAATATTTCTAGAATGAATTCCTATACCCCTATCTTTCAAACTTGATTTTGATTATACTAATAATATGGAAAAATATGAAGCCTTAATTATAGGTCTCCAAACTACTTTCGCTCTAGGTGTTAAGTCACTTCTTATTTTGGGGGTAACCACTATATAATATTGGGGGTGTAATTTATATGTAGGGGTTTAATCTTATTCTCCTATGTTGTCTCCAGAGCTCTAAATAAAATCTCATTATTAAATAAACACATGATGGAATATGCAGTGGCTATTTTAATGGTTTAACTTTCACCAAGAATATTGTGTGAATAGGGTATTATTAGCCTACTTTGAATCGGGACTATTGTGAATATGTCAAAAACTATGTGAAGTGCGAATAACATGTCATCTTATCCCATGTCCCCAGTCATGCATTATAGGTATACAAGGACTTTTTCCCATTTTCCCAATGGGGATTAGACCTTATAGGGCATATTAATCTTAAATCTTCCTAACAACATAGTTTTATCATTACTATTACTGAATATTTTACTAAATGGGTGGAAATTGTTCCCCTTATTTTGACCAATGTAGATAATATCATTGAGTTTATTAATCATCATATCATATGTCATTTTGGTCTCCCACATAAAATCATTATAGATAATGGGAAATATTTTTAAAATAAACAATTCAAAAAATTGTGTGATACCTTCAACATTAAACTCAGCTTCTCATCACCTTATTATTCATAAGTTAATGGACAAGCCAAGGCATCCAATAAAACCCTTGTCAAGATCTTAACCAAACTGGTCAATGAGGCTAGAAAAAATTGGCATCTTCACATACCTTTTATTTTGTGGGCTTACAAAACTAGTATTCAAACCCATATAGGTGCTACCCCTTTTCTTTGGCATATGGTACCAAATCAGTTCTCCCCCAAGAACTCCAAATTCCTTCTCTTTGGATCTCTCTTAAGGACATCATTTTTGAAGAGGATTGTCATCAATAATGATTAGCATAGCTGGAACTTTTAGATGAGCATAGATACACAGCTCTTTATCACCTTGATATATATCAAGAATAGATAAAATGTGTGTATAATCAAAATTTAAAAGAATGAATATTTAATATTGGTGACCTTGACCTTAAATAAAATCAACATGTCACAAATATAGAAAGAAGTAAACAAGGAAATTTTGCCTTGAATTAGCTTAGAACCTGTATTATCACTCATAAATATGGATCTAGGGCAACCGCTTGGCCTCCATTGATGGGAAACTAGAATGTGAACGTCTTAATTATTTGTATCTATGTCCTTTACACTATTAATTATCCTATTACAAACTACAATTAACATGAGTTCTCTTTAAATCTAGTGAATTTTCCCTATCTCTAAATGTACCTAATAATGAGAAAGAATCATGTGAATTTTTGATAGTATACACATTTTATCCTTAAATATAGATACCCTAGCTCTGTTTATAGCATGTTTTCATGGATTATATTCTTTAAAAATAGGGTGCAGTTCCAAATCATTATTTCCTAAAAAGTCCTTCACCTTGAAATTTTGTCTAAAAGGAATAAATTATTGTCTTATTTCATGGCTTGGTTTATGAAAACACCCTAGGTTGCCTTAATCTAATCCATGGAAAAATGCTAATTTGGGATATGAAATCAAGAAAAAGATAGAAGTTTTATATTGACCCCTCGAAGGATAGTTATTATTAAAATAAAGAAAAATATCAAAGTTGTAGATTGATCCCCCAAAGGACAACTACTAAGATACATACATCTAAACATATAGACCACTCCCTTGAAGGATGGATATATACTTATTTTTTTAGGAAAATTATCACATTGATCAATTTCCTATTCAAATCAAATCCTTTAAAAATCTATAAAATCAAAATTATATCCCAAGAAAGCTTCTCACATTGATCAGCTTTCATAAATGTGTAGACTTCCCATTTTGATTAGTCTACATATATACATGGATTAGATTAAAGTTATCCTAAATATCTTAGAAACACAAAACAAGATGTATATTCCTAGATAAATAAGTTTTCCCCATTTCCTTACAAACATAAAATCCCCTTTAAAATCCAAAAAAATATGAATTCAATTGACATGAGATTGTTAAGGATTGTCATTAACATTGGATAAAATGGCACATATGTGAAAGTAACAGGAGGCCTACCTTTAGTTTGGGTCCAAGCCAATTCTGAGTCATACATTGTTGATCAGTTAATACAAAAACCATTTCATGATAAATTACCTTTATTCAAAAACATTCAAATTCATAAAAACCATAGCATAATCAAAATCCATAATCAACCTTGACATAAAACCTAATCCATGATGTTCCACATAATCCAGTTAGTATAATCAAAACAAGAACCATGTAAAAACTATCCATGTAATATCAAATCCATACACCAAATACATCATAAATTCATAAGCTCATGAAATTACCGCATGATTTAAAATCCATGATCCATCATAAATCCATTAAAACACATAATATAAATCCTTAATCAAGATAAAAATTTAAAGATACATCACATGATCTAAAAACCATAATCCATGTAAACACCATATAAATAATATAAACCCTAATGTATCACATAAATAAACTTAGATACCATCTAAACATAATCTAAGTAATCTAGACCATAATCAAATAGCACAAGATCATGTAATAAATATGTGGCACATTAACTCTTGTGTATATATATATAATCTCAAATATACATCATAAGAATGCCATGATATTATATATATACAAAACCAATCCATAAAATAAGCCATAGATATAGATACTCTATAAATTAGAGATGACTTAAGTAGATACTCACTTTGCCTCCTACACTACCTCCATCCTCACCTCCATCTCCTCCTCCATCCCTCCCATCTTTCCCTTGTGATACACTCCCCATGCTAGATGTAACAATCAATGTATATCATGGAGTCTAACCCTATGTGTTTATATGGTTGGTATATTTGAGAACCTCTGGTAGTTATTTTGTAATAATATAGTTATAATATCAAAGTTATGCCATGAAATCCTGGTACTTGTCCATAATAAATAAACCTAGTGGCCCCATCATCTTACCCTATGTTACCACTATTGTGGATCCTGACACAAATCCTCCTATATCCCATGTTAATACCAAGAGTCTCTTACATTGGTCATGATATCTATCTTGATCTTGACACACCTCATCATAACTTGTTTATAATGAATCACATCACCCCTACAGCTCAATAATGTTGGCCTGTAAGTGATCCTACTCAAACTCAACTCTAGATAACCATGCCGATAAAAATGGTACTCTACTTGTAGACTATCCCTCTCTACTATCATTACCTGTATATATGAATCCTCCTCCCCATATCCTCCTCTCTCATCCACATCCACCATCTCTACATCTCTTGTTTCCCATTGAGGCCACACCACTCTCTCCTATCCTCCTCCCAACTGGTCCATCCACCATAAAAAGTATGTTCTTGTAGTCATGGCATTATCCACATCCACCCCCTCTATCTCATCCTCTACCAAAAGCTCAAGACCTATCACCTACAGCTCTAGTAACTCCCCCTCAGAGTCATCTCTCTTAAATACATGTGGTTCTTTAGGTATATCCTAAAGCAACCCAAATTTTTATTGCACACACCTAAACTAAAATAACTCTACATGATGCCCTCATATCCACTTCACCCATTGCCCCATCATTACCTTCCTATCCATCCCTATCCATGCTAGAAAACCAACATATAGTCTCCAAACCACCTCCTCCTCTTGTAACTCCTCTAAAATATATTGATAGTGATCCAAATATTTTACTCTCCCATATCTATATAGATAGGAGAATTCATCTCTCCATCATAAAAATCCCACACTGAATGCAAATTGGTGCCATCCTATCCATAGTATCCCTGGTGATTAAACTACCCATATGTGCTCATATTCCCAACATCATAGTACAAAGGTCACATACAAAACAAATAATCATTGTGTCTTGCATCCCCATAACTCTTTGTGTGTGTGTGTGTGTGCGCGCGTGCACGTGCACATGCTAAAAGTGTAGAAACCCATACAAATAATGTATGATACTCCCACATATCTTCTTGTACCCCTATCAAACTCCATGTGAATCTCCCACCACCTAAATCAAGTAATACATAATAAGAGATAGTCATCATCATCATAGTAATCACTCATCTCTCACCTTGGTCTTGATCATATAGAGCCTCAAAACTAAACCCTCTCATCATGAAAATAATATCTATAGCATCCTCTCCATATAGATGTGTTAGCATTATTACTTGTCCTCTCTCATCTACTAAAATAATATTTGCCCTTGCACCAGCAGTTGTAATATCCAATATATATCCTCTAATGTCAGGTTCATCTCCCTAGTAGGTAGACAAAGAGTCCCTATAACTAGATCCCATCACTCTAATAATGCTACAAGTAGACTCTAATCTCCATGCACTCAATGATAGTGGCATAGTCCACCTAATCCTATAGCCTCTAGATGTTCCTAATCTACATCTCCCATCACCTCTTATAACTACTCTAGGAGTGGTAGAACCTGATCCTCTATAGTGAGTTGTGTCTATGCCTATAAGCATAGGTTCAGCTCATTATTTATTTTTACCTATCCATGTAAGTTTTATTAAACTATTTTTTATCCAAGTTTCAATCATCCTCAATCCTTAATGATTGATACCAATCATTTAGGATTGATGGTGATTGAGTATAATCATTTTTGATCATTGGGTAATTGACATTTATTTTTAGAGATCAACATTGATCCCTATGCACCCCACATTTAAAAATCTACCTAAAATCAGCAAAATATAAAAATAAAAATCCTCTACCTTCTTACTTAATCTACTTTATAAAACATTATTAAACTATTTTATAAACTTTTGTAAAAATCTCAAAAAATAAAAAAACATATAAAAAATTCAAAAACTAAAAAAAAACTTAATAGAAAAATCCAAGCCTACTTCATTGTGAGATCATCTTCACCTCTTTCGTGCATTCCCACTCACTTCCATCATTCATATCTTGCACTAACATGTGTATGGGTGTTAGTTTTTTGGCTCTAGATCGCATGTTCTCAATTATAAATGAGTGCCTAACATGTTAGGCATCATATTTATATCCCTCTAGGATTGATGTCAATTATTTTGTGATCGATGTCAATTCTCTAGAATCAATATCAATCTATTAGATCAATGTCAATTGTGTCTATTTTGGATTATTCCTTGCACTACTTGTAAATTTTTTGCATCCTTATAGTCCTATCCTAAGGCCACTTAAGTTATATTTAGTTACAACTATTCCATTCTTTGTTACCTAGCATTATTATCTTGTAGACATAGACCCCCTATTAGTCCCATAGCATTTGAGAGGTCTGTTGACATAGTGGATTGAACCTGGGGCAAGAGGCCAAGCTCCTGCCTTCAACATGTCAAAATAGAAACCCCCCTCTCACCTGTGGGACTGGAGAAGGTGGAGGGGAGAGTCTCTAGGTAAGGGCTAGCTCCCTTTGATGCATCTGAGTTGTTCCAATAAGTGTTAATATACGTATATAGATATATAATTTGGGCGGTGAAAAGGGAGAAGGATTACAAGAAAACAAAGCTACTCTAAAAGAGGTGATGCACCAAATGATTTAACCTACTCACACTCACACTTGAAGCCAGATAAACACATACGTACACTTCAAACTGGTAGAAGGACCAGGCTATAGGAAGATTAATAGGGAGGCTTTAATAGAACACACAGAAAACAAAGACTCACCATAGGTGATGTGCAAAGGACACACTGTATAGTATATTCTTTCTATCTCTACACTTCTAGGTACAACTCTTCTTATCACCTACAGGAATGGCACCTTATAGACACCAGGTGTGTTGGTGTTAAACCTATGGAAGCATTAAGAAGCAATGACTAAACACAGAACTAACACTTATACACACACAAAGATATCTAACTAGAATAGAGGTAAAAATGCATTTATTTATTTTAAGTGAAAATTTGTCAGGGCTTCACCTTAAAAACATGAAAGATGATCTTTTTCCAAATGACAAGTCTACCATATATAGAGGAAGGAAAGAGGCCCTTTGGCACCCTTTTTCCAAATGACCCATGTGCGCTCTGATCATTGGGAAGAGAAAGTTGCTTAAACATCATAAGATAAATTATGAGCCACACTATTTGTCTGCTTGCAAGATCGCTCCTTCAAGGTGATTACACAGTTTTGTTTCTACTCATTTTTTGTTGTTTACATTCAGATAAGGAAGAAACTAAAGATAAAGGGTCAGGGGTTAGATGATACCTAGATGAAGTTATGCACCGTATCCAGATGTTGTAGGAGCTCCTCTTTGGCTGTGGAGGAAGACACCTATAGAAAGAATAAGACTTAAACACAAAAAAATTTTAGATAAAGATAAAGTGGACTACCAAGCTACGCTCGGTCCTGGAAGCGTACAACTCCGTGAGGGATGACAGTCCACTATTTATAAGTAAAAGAGTCATAAATAAAGAAATGACTAATGACTAATAAAAAGGAAAATAGATAATGTGTACCTATTTCTTTGCAGTCGATCTGTCAAAGTCACTGACGTCGGTAGTCCTGCCGGTGTCAGTTGGTCAATATGCTGACATCAGTCATATTGCCGATGTCGATCGGGGTAGTGGTCGATGTCAGTTGGGGCAATGGCCTTGGACAAGTTTTGGACTGTGTCTGTGGTTGACAGAAGACTCTGTGGAAGCTTACAGGGTTGTGTAGGGTTGCAAGACAGTGAATAGGGTCTAAAAGGAGGCCAAGACAAAGGGTTGGTGTGTAAAGAGGATAAGGATGTGGGGAAGGCTTTTCAACCTCTTTGAGAAGAAAGTCAGGTTGTCTCTCAATAGTACTCAAAATTATTCAATGGAAACTAACTACCAATGCTTCTAAAATACTGAAATGAAATAGAATAATACTTAGCTCTACTTAGTGGAGAACCAGAGGTGTTAGGATGTTTGTTTTTGATGCGGCTAATGTAGAAGACTTTGTACAACCTTCCAATCCAATGTCTGGAGTGAATTTTGTAGAGTTTCTGTATCCTAGAGAGTGATGATAGGATTTTGATGCTTAGTCTCAAAGCATCTATCAATCTTTCCAAGTTTGGGAGCAAGAGAATTTGGATCCGGGCCAAAAGCATTAGCATTCGGGGGATAGAATTTAGTTTTAAGTAACCAACATTGGTGATCCCGCTAGCGTCGGCCAATGGTTAACCGACGTCGGCACATAGAGAATGGGTAAAAAGCCTATTTTTATCCTTTTGCCTATTCCTCCATCTGCCAAGTTTAGTTGCCATTGGTGAACGGTCAAAAGGCAAGTTTTATAGGCACGAGAGTTAGTGAGAGATTTGTAATAGGTCTTAGGTAATTATGATTTGGAGGACTTAGTCATAGGGTGTTAAATGGTCTAAGGGAGAGGTATCCAAGGTAAGGTGTTTAGGGTGATGTCATTAATTTAAAATAAGTAATTTATTTTAAATTAATAAAGTGTGCAAGGGACCAAGGGGAGTCGACACAATTTTGGTGTCTATATTTGCTCCTTTTTGTCTTGTTGGTTGTTCTGACGAACTGCAAGACAAAAATAGGAGTAAGATGCCCTAGGTATGGGATAAGGTGTAGGTTTCCTAAAGTATGGGATGAGGTATTCCCCCTCAAAGTGGGAGTTAAGGGAAGGTAACCTAATATCAGGTGTCGATTTGATAGGCAATGGATGGGTATGGTGAAGTTGGAGTGTGAATGTTATAATAGTTGAGATTGTGCATATACCAATTCATGTGATAGGTAGGTTAAATTATCATAGGCAAGGTTGAGGGTGATAAAATTGAAATAACCAGGCCCCAGCTTTTAGTTGTAGCTGATTGGGTTATTCGATCTAAGTTGTATCTCCAATTGGTCATCATGTTCCAAGTATTTTGGGCTCAGGAAATGCTCCTGGAAAACATGAAAAATGTTACAAATATTGGGGATCAACTTGAGCGCGATCTGCCAATAGGTGTGAGGGTTGTAGTGTGGGTTGCGTACAATTTGCTAACTATTCGTGAGGTAGCATATATGCAATCAAAACAACCAAGGCAAAATTGTCTCAAAAGTGGTCGTGGTCTGAGGAGATAGTCGTGATCTCCAAGGTCATTGGTTGAGTCAGGCTGAGATATAAGTCATCTCAAGTGGTGTGTGTTGTGGTTAGGGAGATGTATGTGATCTCCAATGTGCCCCATGAGAAGTTTACGTAACTCATTCAGTGTCATGGCTGATTTCTTGGTCATGATTTTGGGTTGGTATAGATAGTTGGTCCATTAGATGGATGGTCGAAGGAATGGTCGAGATAACCTCAGAAGACCCCATGTCAACTGAGTGCTACCTACATAGCCCATATTTGAAGGGCCTCAGACCAATGTAGTTCTCCCCAAAAGGGAAGATAGAGTCAAAGAGGTTGATAATTAGTTTAGTCATGTTAATGCTTTAGCACTTCCCATATGTTTAATGGTACTTGCTTGAAATGATGAGTGTATGATGATGTTATAGCCTTTTCCATATTATGTGATGATGTACTCTGTAACATAGGTTATGTGGTTTTTCATCCCTAGCAATTTTCCATATTGGTGATGGATGTATGCTAAAAATGAAATGAATGTATTTATGCTTCAGCACTTTTCATATTGGTGATGATATATGCTTGACATAAATTGTGTTTGGTTGTTAGTTTCCATGTGTATTGTTTTCCATAGAAACTAATGTGAATGGGCTATGATAATTTATATAACACAAATTGATATTTGCATTAAATAAATCATGAGGTTATGTTAATGGTTAGAAAATATTTTGGTTTGGTTTGGTTTGGTTTAGAAAATGATTTGGTTGGAGGTGACAAAGGTATGTAAGAAGTGAAAGGTGTTTTGCTCTTTCATTGACAAGGACCATAATGGTAGAATAGATAGGGTTGTTTCAAACAAAATCCCCATTCATGCATTATGTCATTGACCATTGTTTGTGTTAGAGAATTATTCAAATCACTCAATGTTAAGTGAGCTCAAAATCCCTTGGGTATGTTGGGGTAATAGGTTTGATTATGTGAGGTGTGAGGATAGCGTAACCCTTTTTAGCAAGGATAACTTTGCCCCTTTTATAGGTGACCCTGAAAATGACTATAGGCAAGTCCATGACTTTATATATATATATATATATATATATATATATATATATATTTTTATTATTTTTTTTTTATTTTTTTTGGTAGATTGATCAATGCGGGAAGTCTACGTGGGGATGTTGTTTTGTTTTGTGGTCATATGTGAAGCTGATCGATGCGGGAAGCTTTTGAGAGAGTGTTGTTTGTAGCAAAATTTGGGTATAGCCATCCTTCGAGGGAGTGGTCTATATTCTTGCTTTGTATGTTTGGATGTATGTGAATAATTGTCCTTCGAGGGAGCAGTCTATTAATTACAGCAATGATGCAGATGTCCTTCAAGGGAGCAGTCTACATTTATAGTTTATGACCTATGATTAGGCATCTCAGTTTTATGTTTTGTCTGTTGACTAAAGTTTTATTCATGAAATAGACTATAGAGGTTTAGGGGTTTCCCTTTTATTAGGACAAAGCATTCATGCTTTACAAAAAGGGTTGACTAATGTTTGTAGGGAAAAAGGGTTGAAAGGAATAGGGATGAGGATGATGGGGGTTGCCCAAGGGTTAAGAGCAAGTTAAACATCAAGTGAGTAATTACTTGATTAACAGTAAAATGGTCGAAGATGTAAGATATTAAGAGGCTCAGGTTCTAGCCGGCCTTTGAGAGAAGACAAATGATAGTACCTGATCCATACTTGTGCGTTATGATGTAAGGTCTGAGCCAATTAGGAGCAAACTTGCCCTGTTTGCTTCTTTCCATATTGGTCATGTGTTAAAGATGATTAAGAAGTTGGTTGATGTTTGGTCGATGCTTGGTTGAGGTCATGATAGTTAGTAGAGAGTCAAATTCCCCCAGTTGCTTTTGTGACAGGGACAATGTTTGACACCCATTGTGGATAATCAATGGGTTGGATAGAGAGAAGATGATGAAGCTCTTCTTTGACAAGAAGTGTGATGTGAGGATGCATCCTGCAAAGCTTTTGTCTGGTATGATTAGTTATAGAGGGAAAGATCTTGATCTTCTAGGTTAGAGGTTGGAATCTCAGAATAATTGATGGTGATGGAGGCAATGATTGGTAATGTTTTGATTAAATAAGCTAGTGGTTGGGGGTCTTTGGGTTGGACCTTCACTGCCTGTAATGCTTTAATCAAGGTTTGGTGATGTTGTGGAGAGCTTTGAATGAGGTCATACAAAGACATCTTCACAGGGGTTTGGTGAAGTTGTTTCACCATAGAGTTATGAATTGGCTTGGAATATGTCGATTGGGATGTGCCCAAGATTGAAATCTTGGGTTTTGGTGGTTGAGGAGGCTTAACAAATGGATATGTCCAAAGGATAGAAACCTTCTCTTTCCCTTTATCCTTCATGGTTTGTGATCTAGTGGCCACATTGATAGTGTTTATTTCAAACAAAGGGGTTGAAGGTGATAGAGGAATCACAGTTTGATGATGGGCTCCTGATTTAGGTGATGAGGTTTGAGAGGCATCTGATGGTGTTGATGGTTTTTTGAAAAAGTGGTCAAGAGGATCCTTAATGAAAAGGGTGTCTTTTTTTATGTGTTGACGAATGACAGCTTTAAGAGTGCAACAATTCTCAATGTCATGTCTAGGTGTGCGATGATACACGTAGATTTTAGTGTCATCGAACCAAGATGGTTTTGGTCTAAGAGGTTGGAATGGTTTAAGAGGTGGGAGGCTAATGTGAGAAGACTGCAACAATTGACATAATAGTAAAGCATAGGAACCTGCTAATGGGTCTACGTGTTTTGTTGCAATAGGGTTTGACAACTTCTATTTAGGATTTGTTGCACAAGGGGTTGACAACTTTGGTTTAAAAGTTGTAGGGGGAGGTTTTAGTACCTCATTTTTGGTTGGTGGTGTGGCTGGCATGGCCACACGCGTAGATGGCACTCTCTTGGTAAAAGGTGTCAAATTTGTTAGAGGAAATGTATGTTTGATGAGTGTTGGAGTAGGGAGCACTCCTATTAAGGTAGAAGGGTGTGGGCCCAAAATAGAGGACAATGTTGAAAGTGGGGGAGTTTTTCATACCACCTTTTTGGTTGGGGGAGGAGTTCTCCGACGTGGTTTAGTAGCCTTCTTTGTTATGGTTCGAGGACCACTATTGTGAGGGGTGAGGTTCAAATCTACCTTCACCAAATTTTCTTCAGTCAAAGTGGGTGAGGTGGTTAGTTCTTCACTTAGCGAAGAAGGGATTGGAGAATTGGGCTCTTCAAGTGGATAGAGCGTAGGGATGATCAAGCTTTCGATGTGTGGTCTAGGTGTGGGGCAAATATGATCCCCCATTGATGATAAGGAGGATGAGGGTGAAGCCACCGTCATTGGTGTCATCAAAACATCCTCCAATATGGGAGAGGTCAAAGTAGACTCTCCTAAGTGTGAAAGAGGGGTGGATGGAGGACAAATAGGAGAAGAAGGGTCTTCTACCTGTGGTGGACAAATAGGAGAAGAAAGGTCTTCTACCCGTGATGGACAAATAGGAGAAGAAGGCTCTTCTACCCATGATGGATAAATAGGAGAAGAAGACTCTTCTACCTATGGTGGATATATAAGAGAAGAAGGCTCTTCTACTTGTGGTGGAGAAATAGGTTGACTAACCTCTTCATACTGTTAGAGAGGTTGGTTAGAAACCATGTTGATCATGCATATATTACACTCTTGGGAGTCATCAGCCATGGTCTGAATGTTATTCTGACTTGGGGGATGGTTAGGGAATGGTTGTCTAAATATGTCTATGTTTTAGTTAGCTGGCGCATTTGGGTTATCCAAAACAAGATCCCCCTTGTCTAACATGTCTTGGACAATGTTTTTGAAGCTTTTACAATTGTCTATGTCATGACCCTTGACACGATGATATTTACAAAAGTCATTTTCCCTATACCATGTAGGGATGGCTTTTGAGGGGTCAAATTGGGGTGGTCAAATTTGAGGGAGATTGAGGACCCCCTACTTGACAAGTTTATCCAACACAGATGCGTATGATTCTCCTATTAGAGTGTATTGATGCTGTATATACCATTATTGAAATTTTTAGTGATGTATTATGATGTGGAGGGCTCAGTTTGGTTAGTTGTAATCAAAGATGATAATGACCTAAGGACTATAGCATTTGCTGATCCCTTGGACTTGGAGTGGGAAGAAGGCTTGGAAAATGAAGGGTCATTGGATTTTGCATTGGTATTTGTGCTACACAGTTTGACCTTATCTTCTTTGACAGCATGGAGTTCAAGCTTTTGGGCCATTGTGAAAGCTTCATCAAATGTGCAGAATGTTTGAACCCACAAAGTTGATGAGATGTACTTGGCACATGCTCTTGAAAAGAGCTCAATGAGCTCAAGTTGAGGTAATGAAAAAGATATTTGGTTGATCAGACCTCTCCAATGGGCGATGAAATCAGCTATTGATTCATCGTTGAATTGTTTAATAGAATATAGGTCTGTGATGGAGACCTTCTTGGTGATGTTGATTGAAAAGTGGTCGAGGAATAATTGGGCAAGTTGAGTGAAGGAAAAGAGAGAATGACTGGTAATGGAGCTATACCAGTCAAGGGCAACGCTAGAAAGTGACATGGGAAATGTGTGAAGTAATGACGTAACATCGTGCGCTATGAGGTAGCAAGCATGTCTAAACGCTTGTAGATGTTGTTGTGGGTCCTCTTTACTTTGAAAATGAGTAAATTTCGAGAGTTACCACTAGCTAAGATATGGTATAATGGGTATTGAAGGGTGAATGGGTTTGTTGCATATTTGCTCGTATGAAAGAACATTGCTTGAACCAAAAATGGATGTCTCAAGGTTAGACATCTTATCTATCAGCATCTTGATTAGATCGGCTGATGGATTGGTAGGTGTGGCACCCCCTAAGTTTTAAGGTACCTAGAAGGCATTGAAAGGGGCGTATGACATACTTGGTTGCATTTGTATAGGCACAACATATTGGTAGTTCGTCATTGGGACTGATGTTGAGGTCAAAGGGGCTTGTGCCACGAAGTTGGAGGGCACAAATTGACTAGATGCCACCAATGGTGGTTGAATGGTGGTGACATTGGTTGAAGGATAGGTGTTCACTCTTGTATTTATAGGTGCAAGAGTGGGAGGGGTAGAGACAAGAAAGTTTTGAAAAGGTGTTGAACTTGTTTGCATTATTTGTGGTTGAGGGGGTACGAAAACCTCGATGGAGATAGGTCCAAAAATAGAAGGGGAGGCCAAATCTTGAATATTGGCCATATTTGGGTTAATGGTCGAGGTAATGGCCTAAGTTATCATGGGTTGGATAGCAGACGTTGTTGATATCATTGCTGATTCACCCAAGGAAGTTGGCATCCCATAAACAGGTTTACCTAAAGGGTCTCACGTTTGGCTTCTTGCGAGATAGTGTTGGAGAGCCTTGACATTGTGGTCAAGGAATCTCTCAAAATTTTGATCCCCTTCAGGAACAATTGAAAGTTGGTCAGGAGTTGGTTGGATAGGAGTACACTCAGTGTCTGAAGTATACTCCATTTGAGGACTTGATATGTAAGGCAAAGGTGGAAGTGGTTGTTGCCTTGCATGGTCAACAAGAGTTTTAGCTTGACTACGTGTCAAAACCATTCAAGGCAAAATGTGTTTAGGTTCTAAAAATTGTGTATTTCAATTTCAGAATACCAGAATGTGTGTTTGATAGCCAAAAAGTTGAGTTTTGAGATTGCTATTTTGAAAGAAATATTTTTGACAATGACCGACGTTGGTTAAATAACTGATGTCAGTTATGAAGAGTTGCTGAGGTCAGTGGTATAACCAATGTCGGTGAGATGAGTTACTAACATCAGTGGAAAAGCTGATGTCAGTGTCTGTGTATTTCTAGAAACACAGTGTTAGGATCCACTGCTTAGAGCACAATTGATTTCCTTTGTATAAGCAACTAAACCCGGAATTAAACCAGAAGTAATATGTAACTAGAATTCATAAATAGCACAGAATATGAGAAATAATACAATCTTGTATTAACACTCTTCCAGAATGTAATGAAGAAATCACACTCTTCCACACCTCTTAGGTGTACAGTATTTCTCTCAAGAGTTCTCTCTCTCTCTCAATTAGAAACACAAACAAACACAGAGTTGTACTCTCCACCAGTCAATAACAATCAACTCAATGGTTGTTTTGCCTATTTTCCAGTCCACCTGTGACAATCAACTCAATGGTTGTTTTGCCTACCTTTACATACCACCAAGTACTCAAAGTACTCTAAGTAGATCTCCTTTGATCTTGTACACCTACAGATCAACTGATCTTACTTACCATGTAGATCTTTTATGATCTTGCTACCTGTAGATCAACTAATCTTACAATTGGAAAGATCTCTTTCTTCTTAGTCCTTCATTACAATACATGCCCCATGGGTCTCTTAAATATATCCCATACAAACAATAATTGGACTTCCTAATTACAATAATTAGAAATGCAGACTCAAGACTAAAATTAGTCTTTTACATGCAAACAAACTGTCCATCTAAAACTAGACCAGTTGTGGAAATGCATGCAAATGCATGCACACACAGGTTGTCGATGTCAGTTCCTATCTGACTGATGTCGGCTGACTCCTAACTGATGTCAGTTATTGAAAACACTAAAGATGACCAACATCGGTTGATCAGACTGACATCGGTTGCTTTGACACTAGATATGATCAATGTCGGTTGATCAGACTAACGTCAGTTACTGTAACACTCAGCAACCTCCTCCATTTGCATCTTGTGAAGCTTTTAGCTCCACAACCTAACAATCTCCCACTTGGAGATAAATAGCTGCACTTGTACATCCTCTAATTTTGTTTCCTAGATTGTATCCCTCTTCAAGTTCAATCTTGAAGACCAACAGAAGTTGAATGAAGACTCAACTTCTCCTTTGTTCCCAGCTTTGTTATCATATCTGTAAGGTTCCTATCCGTATGGATCCATTCCAACTTCAACTCACCATCCTAAAATAATTGTCTAATGAAGTGGTACTTAAGTTGTATATATCTAGTTCATGAATGAAAGGTTGAATCATTTGCAAAATGAATTGCTCTTTGACTATCACTGTATAATCTGCAACTCTCTTGCTCCTTTTCCAACTCTTCCATGAACCGTGTCATCCATATCATTTCCTTGCTAGTCTCTACGACTGTAACAACCTTTTGCATCTCTAAAATTTAGCTAACCATCATTCAATCAATAGTGAACACATATCCTGTGGTGCTTTTCCTGCCATCTAAGTCACCTATCATATCTGAATCTACATACCCATGTAGAGAAGTGCTTGACCCTGCATAGCATAAATACCTACTGCTAGTCCCTCTCAAATACCTGAGAATCCACTGAACTGCTTTCCAATGCTTCTTTCTTGAATTGGCCACAAACTTGCTAACAAATCCCACTGCTTGGGTAATTTTAGGTCTAGTACACATGTACTCAACCTCATCATGTGATTCAGGACACTGTTCTGTGAACTGTCCAACCATAAGTGTGCTAACCAGTTCTGCATCCTACATATTGAACCTCTCAACTATCTTATTCACATAATCCTCTAGAGACAAAATCAACCTATGACTTTCCCTGTCTCTAGAAATACTCATGCCAAAGAATTTCTTTGCTCCTTCTAAATCCTTCCTGGCACACCTCTGAGCTACCTTTACCTTTAGCTCAGCAACTCCCTGCATGTGTGACCCTGCAACAAGCATATCATCCACATACAGTAACAGGATAATGTAGCTAATATTATCCAATTTTGTAAGATAATCACAATGGTCACATTGACATTGACTAAAGCCATGCTTTGTCATACACCTGTCAAACCTTAAACACCATTATCCTGCAGCCTGCTCAAGACCATATAACCTGGCCTTCTGTCTCACCTGTCCATTCTCTCCTTTCTTTAATCTGTAAATCTATTCATCTTTCAGTGCTTTCTTTCTATCTGGAAACTCTACCAAATCTCCCATTTGGTTCTTTCCCAAGGAATAAATTTCCTCATTCATGCCATGCTCCCACTGTTTCTTAGATTCTACCTGCTCTGCCTCTTTAAAACTTCTTGGTTCTTGACCATCAATGAGAAACAAGTAGTATAAAGAAGGGGAATAATGAATTTGAGGCTTACTTACCCTTTTAGTCCTCCTCATGGGCATTTGAGACTCCTTGACAGCTTACTATCCACCCAAAATCCATTCTGATAGTGACTGATCTCAGTCACCTCTGGTCGACCCTAGTCTACACCCGACCGATGTTGATTCCACCTGATTGCCAATGTTGGTTCCCTGACTGACATAGGTGTCAACCTGGTCACCGATGTTGGTTCCCTAACCAACATTGGTATCCACCTGGTCACTGACATTGGTTCCCTGATCGACGTCGATATCTACCTGCCTGACACCACCAACTCTAGTCTACACATGACCGACATCGGTACCTGCTTGTTCGACATTGATTCTCACCTGATCGACATCAGTAACTATGTTTTCTTGTGAGTGATATTTTTTACCCATGAGCTCATTTTAGATCACAACCTTTTCCAAATCAATACTGCCCTGCTTAGAATTATTCATCCCCTTGAGTTGATCTCTGTCCATCATCTTCTCCTTGAAAACCAATGCTTTCCTATTCTTTAATGTGTCAAAAATATCAAATTTCCTCTTCCTGCAATAAACCCAATCTTTTCTTGTAGCATCAGAAACATACCACTGTGATCCTCTAATAGAAGCTCCCTAATCTAGTCTCCACACATCTGTGTGAACAAGCTCTAACCTGTGCTTCTTCTTTGTTGACCCAGTTGTGAGAAATCTCACTTTCACCTATTTCCCAAAGATTCCATGCTCACAGAAATCTCAGTCTCTACTTTTCAAATCTGAACTCTTACCATTTGACTTAAGAACATTCATTCCCTTCTTACTCATGTGACCAAGCCTAAAGAGCCACATCTTCGCATCTACCTCTAAAGTAGATAAACCAGAAGGAGAATCAGTAATACAAGTAGATAGATAAAGAGTACCTACTTTCTTACCTCTTGATAAAACAAGTGCACCCTTGGAAACTTTCCAAGATTATACTGTGAGAGTTACTGTGCATCCCTCATCACCCAATTTTCCAACAGAAATCAAATTCCGCTTTAGGCCTGGGACATGCATGACCTCCTTCAACACCCATGTGTTGCCTGTTTGCAATTTCAGCTGCACTTTCCCTTTGCCAACCATTTGACAAGGCTTACCATCCCCTAAATAATTTTTTCCAAAGTCTCCATGGACATAATCATGAAAAAATTCTCTATTTGGGGTTGCATAAAAAGAAGCACCAAAATCTAAAACCCAAGATTCTACTTGACTATCCAAAGAAACTATAAGAGCATCCTGTGCAACAATACCTGCAACATCTACTTCTTCATGTTGATCTTCTACCAACCAATAATCTTTCTTTGCATGTCCTTTCTTTCCACAATTCTATCAGATTATACTGCCATACCTAGATCTGGATCCACTGCCTATCTCTGACCTTAATTTTCCTTGCTTGACCTTCTCACTTTGCTTTTCCCTACTTTCAACACTAAAAGCATAACCTAATGTCTCACCTGTGCTTTTCCTAAAAATTTATTATTCAAAGCTGAGGGTTTTTCATATAAATTTTCCAAAGACTCCATTAACTCTACCATTGTCCTTGCCTGAGATAAGTTGGAAACCACAAAAGCTGCCAAGGTCAGCCTTATAGCTCCTAGAGCCTTTTTGTCAAGAACCTTCCATTCTTCATCTTGCATACATGTGGGCTTACTCCCACCCAATGGTAAGTATAGATCTTTCTGATACAGATAATCCTCTATTTGCATCCTCCATAATTGATAATTCTTGCCATTAAATTTCTTCATTTTTAGTTTACTTTCTTCTACCATTGCTATACTCCCACTCAAATAGAAAACCCTGTGAGTGACCTGTAATCAACAAACACTTAACACACTCTGAAACCAAGGTGTTAGTGAACCAAGCTCTGAGAACCTGCAACCTCGCTCTGATACCACTTGTCAGTGGTATCAAGCTCTGAACCTGCACCCTGGCTCTGATACCATTTGTTAGGATCCACTACTTAGAGCACAATTGGTTTCCTTTGTATAAGCAACTAAACATGGAATTAAACCAGAAGTAATATGTAACTATAATTCAAAAATAGCATAGAATATGAGAAATAATACAATCTTGTATTAACACTCTTCCAGAATACAATGAATAAATCACACTCTTCCACACATCTTGGGTGTACAGTATTTCTCTCAAAAGTTCTCTCTCTCTCTCTCAATTACAAACATAAAGTTGTACTCTCCACCAGTCAGTAACAATCAACTCAATGGTTGTTTTGCCTATTTGCCAGTCCACCTGTGACAATCAACTCAATGGTTGCTTTGCCTACCTTTACATACCACCAAGTACTTAAAGTACTCTAAGTAGATCTCCTTTGATCTTGCACACCTGCAGATTAACTAATCTTACTTACCATGTAGATCTTTTATGATCTTGCTACCTGCAGATCAACTGATCTTACAATTGGAAAGATCTCTTCCTTCTTAGTCCTTCATTACAACACATGCCCCATGGGTCTCTTAAATAGATCCCATACAAACAATAATTAGACTTCCTAATTACAATAATTAGAAATGCAGACTCAAGACTAAAATTAGTCTTTTACATGCAAACAAACTATCTGTCTAAAATTAGACCAGTTCTGGAAATGCATGCAAACGCATGCACACACAGGGTGCTGACATCAGTTCCTGTCTGATCGATGTCAGTTGACTCCTAACCGATGTCAGTTACTGAGAACACTGAAGATGACCGATGTTGGTTGATCAGACTGACGTTGGTTGCTCTAACACTAGATATGACCAAAGTTGGTTGATTAGACTAACGTCGGTTACTATAACACTCAGCAACCTCCTCCATTTGCATCCTATGAAGCTTTTAGCTCCACAACCTAACACACAAAAAATTGATATTTTTGAAAAAAAAAAAGAAATTTTGAGTTATTTTTGGATCTCAGAATGCAACCTCACTAGCTCAAAAAATCAGATACAATCAGAAAAATAGATGATGGCAAGCAACCTCTAAACATTAAATTCCTAAGAATAAATTTTAATGTTGTGGTGGCTTATGCCTTAGAAGAATATGTTTGGGAATTGGGCTTTTAGAACGGGTCCTAAAGAGGAAGTCTATGGTTGGTTTCGGGTTATGTTTTGGTGCTCAAAAATTTGTGTTAGGTTCCGTACGTGGCCAGGTGCTATGGGCTTGCCCCCCTCACTTCATGAAACTAGAGCCGAGCTAGGCTGCTTAGCCAATATATACTTCACCTATAGTTTATACTCTGCCAAAGAGCCGAGTGGGTCCTCCCCTTGGTAGTGAAGTCCAAGTGGGATCACCAGGAAGGGTAAGGTATCTGCTAGGTGATGAAATCCTAGTCGAGCCTTGTCTCAAGTATGTTTAGATGTTTAATTTGATGTGCTTGTGATCTGGTTGTGTAACATATGTGTACTACGCTTTATTCATAATGTGTTTTTAATTACTAAGTGAGAGGGCTAAATATGCATTCAAGAAGGAATGAAATGCAATAGTGTTTTAACCCAAATTGAAATGTTTTGTTCAGATGTAGACAAGTGAGGAAAAGGTTAAGAGTATGAATTTCACTACTCTAAGATGCAAGGAAAAAGTGACAAGAGGGAAAAGAAAGATGTTTTTTTTAACTTGTGCTTATGATTTCTTTTCAAAATAAAAAGAAAGAAGAGGAAGAATGCAAGAAGAAATATTTTTCCTAATGCAACTATATGAAAGTTTGCTTTTTAGAAGAAATGAACCCAAGGAAAACTCCAGGGTCCCACCGGGCATGCCAGAATGTTTCTACTCATTTTTTGTTGTTTACATTCAGATAAGAAAGAAACTAAAGATAAAGGGTCAAGGGTTAGATGATACCCGGATGAAGTTGTGCACCGTATCCAAACATTTTAGGAGCTCCTCTTTAGCTATGGAGGAAGACACTTGTAGAAAGAATAAGACTTAAACACAGAAAAATGTTAGATAAAGATAAAGTGGACTACCAAGCTATGCTCGATCCCAGAAGCGTACAGCTCCGTGAGGGATGATAGTCCACTATTTATAAGTAAAAGAGTCCTAAATAAAGAAATGACAAATGACTAACAAAGAGGAAAATAGATAATGCATACCTATTTCTTTGTAATCAGTCTATCACAGTTGCCGATGTCAGTAGTCCTGTTGGCATCGTCTGGTCAATATGCTAACATCGGTCGTATTGCCGATGTCAATCGGGGTAGTGGTCGAGGTCGGTCGGGGTAATGGCCTTGGATGGGTTTTGGACTATGTCTATGGTTGACATAAGACTCTGTGGAATCTTACAGGGTTGTGCAGGGTTACAAGATAGTGAATAGGGTTTGAAAGGAGGCCAAGACAAAGGGTTGGTGTGTAAAGAGGATAAGGATGTGGAGAAGGCTTTTCAGCCTCTACAGGAAGAAAGTTGGGTTGTCTCTCAATAGTACTTGGAAATATTCAATGGAAACTAACTACCAATGCTTCTAAAATACTAAAATGAAATAGAAGAATACTTAGCTCTGATTAGTGGAGAACCAGAGGTGTCAAGATGTTTGTTCTTGATGCAGCTGATGTAGAAGACTTTATACAACCTTTCAATCCAATGTCTAGAGTGAATTCTGTAGAGTTTCTGTAGCCTGGAGAGTGATGATAGGATTCTGATGCTTAGTCTCAAAGCGTCTATCGATCTTTTTGAGTCCAGGAGCAAGAGAATTTAGATCTAGGCCAAGAGCATTAGCATTCAGGGGTTAGAATTTAGTTTTAAGTAATCGATGTTGGCAATCCCATCAATGTCAGCCGATGGTTAACCAACGTCGGCGGCTAGAGAATGGGTAAAAAGGCTATTTTTAGCCTTTTGCCCATTCCTCCATCTGCCAAGTTTAGTTGTCGTTGGTGAATGGTTGAAAGGTAGGTTTTATAGGCATGAGAGTTAGTGAGAGAGTTGGAATAGGTCTTAGGTAATTATGATTTGGAGGACTTAGTCATAGGGTGTTAAATGGTCTAAGGGCAAGGTATCCAAGGTGAGGTGTCTAGGGTGATGTCATTAATTTAAAATAAGTAATTTATTTTAAATTAATAAAGTGTGCAAGGGACTAAGGGGAGTCGACACAATTTTGGTGTCTACAAGTTTGTCTACTCATTAATGCGAAATGAAGAAAAATGGGTCACACCATTAACAGTTTACACCTCTTAATAATCAATTTACGGACACTGTATCACCTACTGGAGTAAATTCTTGAATTGACACCTCCCTTCACCACTTGGACTATCTGCCTATTCCTACACTTGGCACTTTTCCCTCTTTATTCTCTGGGCTCTTTGTCTTCTTCCTACTTTGTCTCCTTCTGGCTCCTGCAGCCCTCGGGGCTATCTTCTGGTGGGTCACTGCATTCCTTGGGCTCTTTTCTAGTTGGCGCTCAAGCAATTTAAAAGCAAATGGCTATTTCACCATTTTAAATTTGACGTCCACGCACCCATCATCATTTGAAAAAAAAATGGCTAATTTATCTTCTTAAAGTTGATGGCTTTCAAGATGTCACCATCCTTGGCAAATTCCTTCGGGCCTTTTCCTTTGACTCATCCTTTGTTTTGAACCCTCCCGAAGGGGAAGTGTCCCTTCGGCTCTAGAGAGATGCCCTTCATTTGGCCGTCTGAGAGCCCCCCACAAAGGCACCTACCCCTCGGTGGCGTTTTGTCTCTTCGACCTTTTTTGCAAGATTTTTTCCCACAGATAAAATTCTATGAGAATTGGATACTTTGACTTCCTTGGGTCCTTTCTTTGTGGTCACAGCCTTCCTCTGAATTCCTTTAAACTTTTTAACCAAAGGAATTCCTTCAAGCAAAAATTCTAAAGGATTCAATGCCTTAAGACTTTCTGCACATTTATTGAAATCCTTCGGCTGCCTTCAAAGTGCTCCCTACCCTCCGAAAGGGCTATTGAACCCAGAACTTCCCTTTGCAAGGGCACTCATCTTTTGGTTTTAGGATGCTCCCTTGAACCAAGCCATTAAATTGACTGATTGAACCAAAAATGGTTCAATGGTTCAACACTACGCACCACTCATTCATTGAACTGAGCCTTCAAACCTGATACTTAAACAAAATGCTTGAACCCAAAAAGGTTCAATAGTTCAATGCTTCATGCCATTTGTTAAACTTTGCCGATTAAAACCAAGCCCCTTTGAACCTTCTGCAATGAACCAAGTGATTGAACCAAGTGATGAACTTGTCGATTGAACCAAGGCATTGAACTAGAGCATTGAACCAAGGCATTAAACTTGAGTGATGAGCTTGCCGATTGAACCAAGGCATTGAACCAGAGTGTTGAACTAAGACATTGAACCAAGGTGTTGAACTAGTTCAATGGTTCAACGGTTCAATAGTTTAAAGGTGCTAACTCTTGGAAAGATTACGCTGTTGAACAACTCTTCCAACCTTAAAGAAAAGTGTCTTTGAACCATTTTAGCTCTCTTTCCTTATGAATTTCTTCAGACAAGATTTTGAAAAAGATTTTTAAAACCTTTCACTCTCTAAACTGGTTCTTCATCTACCAAAAGATTACACCTATAGAGTTCATAGAAAATCTCACTGCTGAGTCTATAGAAAATCAAGCCCTGTAGAGTCAATAGAAATAAACCTACAGAGTCCGTAGAAAATTATTGGACTTGTGTGAAATCAAAAATTAATTGGCCTAAAATAGTAGAGGAAGAAGGGGACCAATTTTTGGCCTGTTAGACCAGAAAATGGTCAACATATTGGTGACTCCTAGGGGAAGCATGCCTGCTATTCTTAGAAGCTAGTTGCCTCAAAATCCATTAGGCATGGGGTCAGATTGTAACTTAAAGATCAGCAATAGCTTCGATAAATTCTAGAACCAATCACAAAGATTTACCTCAAAAGAAAATGAAAACACACACAAAGTTAAGAAACTACTAACATGTGTAGAAAGCACTTAGGGAAAACAAGAGAAAAGTGAGGGAAACATATACTACTTGCAATGAGTGATTACGTATGGGCCACTCCATAGGACATCAAAATTTGCATGCTTTCCAGGCTTAGCTCGGTCCTCACCCATTTCAAAATAATGTGTCCTTCAGAGAAACCTTTTGATGAAGATTTATTATCAAAGTGTCTCTTCATTTGTTGTTGACAGCTGGTCATAGAAGCCATAGCCTGGTCCCTTGTCTCTTGGAGTTCCATCAGCTCACATAGCCTAACCTCCATGCTATTTCCTTCTTCTAATTGTAGTTGGTGAGTGAGGTCTAAGGCTGGAAACTTGAGTGAAATGGGGAGCCTAGCTTCCTGTCCATAGATGAGCGTGTATGGTGAGTTGCTAATTTCCCTCTTTAGAGTGACCCTATCTACCCACAGGGCTATTTTTAACTTGGCATGCCAAGTCCTCTAATTTTCCTCCATGGTTCACTTGATGATCCTGATCAGGTTCTTATTTGTAGACTCAGCCAGTCCATTCCCCTATGGGTAGTAATTGGATGAAGTGCTGAGATATATACCATATCTCAGCACCCATTCACTTGTTTTGGTTCCTAGAAAAGCTGATGCATTATGGTTGCTAGAACCCAAACCTTGCAAACAAGTCCTCATAAAAATCTAGGACCACACTTTCATTTGCCTCCTTCAGAGCAATAGCCTCTACCCATCTTGTGAATATAATCCATGGCAGTCAGGACCCACTTGTGTCCAGCACTAGAGGGAGGATTAATCATCCCTATGAAGTCTAGGCCCCATTGCATGAATGGCTACTCCACTTGAATAGGCTATAAAGGCATGGCAGCCAACTATTACATCCCATCAAAAAGTGCACACTTCTGGGACTTTCATACCCAGGCATGGGTGTCTCTGAAAAGAGTAGGCCAAAAATAGCCAGCTCTCATTATTTTTGCTACAGTAGCCCTAGGAGCAAAATGACCACCAGTTGGTCCATCATGGAACTCAGACAGCACCCTATCAGCATGACTTGAGTCCAAGAACCTTAAAAATACTCCTAAGAGATCCCTTCTGAATAGCACTCCATCAATCAGGGCATAAGGGAGACACTGGAGTCTGAAATACCTTCTCTTGGTCCTGTCAAGTGAGTGTGGGCACTCGCCAGTGAGAAGGAAATGCCTCAAGTCTGATGTCTAATCCTTCATGATAGTTATTTCTTCTATTGTAACTGCATCAAGGATTAGCATATTATCCTCCTTTTGTTGTTTAAAGTCTTTAGTGAGGTGTTCACACAGGCCTCTCCCTCTTACCAGTTTGGTGATCTTGATATCTATATCATATTCCATCACCTTAGTGATCCACCTTGATCTCTTCTCATTTAGGTCTCAGTTGACCAATAAATTTTTGATGCCAGGATGTGGAACCATGAGGTGGATTCTACTATTGGATATCATGTGTCTGAATTTCTTCAGACTCTATATGACTGCCAAGACTTGCTTTTTCACATATGTGTATCTGACTTCAAAACCCTCTAGGCTTTGGCTAAAAAATGCAATTGGTTGTTCAAGGTTATCATCACTTGCTTGGGTAAGCATGGCAGAGATTACCTCTTCATTTTTGAAGGTATAGAGGTTGAAATCTTTAGTGAAGTCAAGGCTGATCAAAGTAGGAGCCCGAGCTATGGCTTGCTTGATTTCTTCAAAACTATATTTTCTCTGTGTTGTCCATGTGAACTCCTCACCCTTCCTCAGCATAGAGGTCAATGGCTTGACCATCTCTACAAAATTTATGATAAATATCCATATGAAATTTATCTTATCGAAGAATCTTTGTAGGCCTTTCTTGTGCTTAGGTAAGGACAGCTCCAGGATGGAGCAGACTCTCTCTGGATCAATAGCCAAACCCTCCGAAGAAATAATGTGACCAAGGAACTTCCCCTCGTGAATAACGAACACACATTTCTTAGGATTGAGAGAGATACCAAACTCTCTACACCTCTCAAATATTTTCCTTAGGTGTTTCATGTGTTAGCTCGCTTCCTTGGAGAAAATTGTCACATCATCAAGATATACCAATACAATCTTATTTATTAGGCCTTGAAAGGCAATGTCCATAGCTTGTTGGAAGGTGGCACCAACATTAGATAGTCCAAAAGGCATTTTCCTATAATCAAACATTCCCCACTTAGTTTTGAAGGCTATCTTGTGTTGGTCACAGTCTTACACCAAAATATGGTTGTATCCTGAATACCCATCTAGGAGGGAGAAAAGCTCATTACCTGTCACCATCTGAAGGATCTACTCCATGCTTGGGAGAGGATAATGGTATTTCAAAGAGAATCTATTGAGGCCTCTAAAATCAACACACAGCCTGATCTCCCTATTCTTTTTTCGAATAAGAACAAGATTGGCTAGTTAAGAAGAGTGTTTGATTGGAAGTATTATCTTAGACTTAATCAACTTGGTGAGTTCCTTCAGCATGAGAGGTTCAATCATTGGGTTGACAGGCCTCTACTTCTACTTGATCATCTTGGTGCCTTCTTCTATCTCAATGGTATGCTAGGCCAAGATTGGGTCAAAACCCTTCAAATCACTATATTTCCAAGCAAAGATATCAGTAAATTCTTGGCACAACAAGATGAAAGGCTACCTTTCCTGGTCTGTACACACTTTTCCAAGTGCAAGTAGCTTGCCCTTGAATATTTCCACCTTCTCATGGTGCTCCTCTTTTGTTTCAATGCATGCCTTATCGCTTCTCAATTGGTCATCTCCATTGAAGATACTCTCTAGAGTGACCAAACCATTGGGGAGCTTATTGTTCTTCAGGTAAACAATTTGGCTGCCATATTGCTATTGCAGATTAACCTAGTTTTTTGTAGCAAAATTAGCTTCTTATAAGAAGAGTGATATTTTTTGATCACTATTGAAAACCTACCAGTTGGTGATGTTGTCAGGTATAGAGGGCCAGATCATTACTTTCAAGTGACGTGAGTTGTGGTCTCAGCCTATTTCCTGAGGAATATCAAACTGGGCACCAATTGCTGCTAGCCTATCTGATTGCTTGTTCCATTCTATAGGAATGGAGTTAATATTGAAAGTGAAGAAATTTTCCACTAAGTCCCATACCCTATGTTTGTAGGACTTTAGTATAGAATTCTTCATCAAATTCTGGCCTCTTACCTGGTTGACAATCAGCTCACTGTCATTAGACACTTGCAGCTCTTTGATTCCTATTGTCCTTGCCCACTCCAAACCATGGATGAGGGATTCATATTTTGCAATATTGCATGTATAGGAAAATTGGAACTAGAAGGCTGAAAAATACCTCTCTTTTGAAGGAGAGACCAACACCGCTCCACCACCAGCTCCTAACTTAATTTTTGAGCCGTCAAAGAATAGCTGCCATAGACCTAAGCTTTCTTGGCTAGCTTTCATCAAATTTGGTACAAAATTACCCTCTTCATGCATGCAATAAATTCCAAGGCCTGCCTCCTCTATGAATTTGTAAGGATCATGCTTGAAGTTGTCACTTCCCCATTCATCTAAGAGCAGGTCTGCAACTCCTTCAAGGGTAGAGGATGGAGACTGGTCTACTTGGAACTCTTCTTGGTCAATGATGGTGTAGCTGACATTTGCTACCTTGAGTGAGTAAGGTTCCAGATGATCTCTATGGAGTGGTTTAGATTCAATCTTGACTTTAGTCCCATACTTGGTTCTAAAAACTAGATAAGACCAATTTATTGCTAAGTAGCCGCCTATCTTGGATGTAAAATCCCTGGATAAATAGATGGAAAAGTAAGGAGGGACATCTGCCACTACCACATCATGAGGAACTGAGAAAGTTAGGAAAGTGTGTAGCATCAAGCTCAAACCTCTTACCACCCCAATTGTCTTTGTTGGAGTTCCATCTAGCTGCAGGACTCCCTTGGTCATTTCTTTGTATTTTAAGCCTAACTTGTTGGCTATGCATTTGGGCATCACCGAGGTGCTTGCTCCACTATCAATGATGTAATTATGGACCAAGAAATCTCCTGTGACCAAGGACACATAAAAAGGAGGAACCTTTTCTTCTTTCTGGACCTGACCTGAGGTGGAAGGCTGTCCATTTATCATCAAAACATTATCAACTTTTGTTGGGATAGCTTGTTTTTCTAGCTCATGCAATTCCTTTTGTAGCATGTCCTTTTGCCCTGGTATTAACAGTGAATCCCAAAAGGATATGTTCATGTGCAGATTATTCATCTGGTCAACCACGTTGACTCGAAGGTTGCCTTCCTTCAAAATTTATTTATAATTATTTATAGCTTGAGGTGCAGGCTGAGGATCTAAAGGTACAATTAACAGTCTGAAACTTGGGACTTTTTGATTTGCATGTGATGAAGAAGGTGTTGCTGATGCTTGGGTAGTAGCATGAGTTTCTTCCATTGCTCTCTTTTTGAATCTTGTGTTGGCTACAACACATTTATCCTGATTGTCTATAGCACCCACATAATTGACTAAATAGAATTCTCCTTCCAGATGATTCATGACGGTAGAATCAGGCTGGGCCTGACTGCTACTCATGCTAGGTTTCATTAGAGCCTCAAAGACTTGGGAATGGGTGGCTACCTAATTATCTTGTACATTTGGGTAATAACTATCATTTCATTTGTATAAATAGCCTGCTCCTGACCGTATCCCATGGTTGAACAACTTGGTTGTTCCTACACCAGATTGTTTTGAATGGGCACCATGACCTTAGATGATGAAGGGGTGCCTAAGTTGTAGTCTTGAAAGGGTCTAGTCTGAGTAAGCTGACCCTGTCCTTGAATGTAATTTTGGAAAGGCAGTCTAGGAGCTTGACTATACTACTGGTATCCTTGGTTTGGTCGGTTGCTTTGAGCTTGCTGCCTTTTAAAAGCCACAAGTTCATTTGGCATACTTTGCAACAGACTCTTAAGTTCATGAAGTTCATTGGATGGAGTAGTAGCTAGCTTTTCTATGTTAGGCAGAAGAGCTAATGTGGGAACAGTGGTTTGAATTGGAGGTAGCATTTCAGGGAAAAGTGGCATATGTGGTCTAGGAGCTATTTTTCCAACCTGCACTAAGCATTTTTTAGTTGCTATAGCTATGTCATAGGTGACAAGCAGCACATGTCCTCCCGTGGATTGTATCATAACAGTGATATCACTGTTCAATGCTCTTAAGTAATATAGGAAAGCATAGCTAGGAGTAGGTTTTACCAAAATGGGGATTCTATCCCATGTCTTCTGAAATTGAGCATTGAAATCCTGCATGTATTCATGTGGGACTCTTTTCATGGTAGTCATCTACTTAGCAAGTGAGAGGTGGTCGCTCTTTTCTCCAAAATGGTCCATCAAGTGAGTGCCCAATTCATTCTAGGAACTGATTGAATTTATAGTCAAAGTCCCATACCAATCAAGAGCTTTACCCTTGAGAGACAATGCCAGCAATCTAATTGCAATATTTTCCTCAGTGACATTGTGAATATTGCAGAGGTTAGCAATATTTATGATGTGTTTGATGACTATAATGGGCCCCTCTCCATCAAAGGAAGGCACACTTTTTAGGGTTGCTCCTGGAATTGGGTCATAACATTGGAGATTTAATGGACTCTAACCATGAAAAGTCACAAAGGGAAGTGCCATAGCTATGACAGGATGTAACTGCAGCCTTTCTGTGTATGTTTTCTTTACAGTAGGTTTGGGAAAGTGGTTTACTAAATAAGGATGGGTCCTCTCAAACCTCAGTCACCTTGCTGAGTTCAAAGGTAATTCAATAGATTTGAAAGGGACACCCTTAGAAGCAAACTGTGTGGTGACTTTAGGCATAGGAAGTCAGACTGGTCTTTGATTACAAAATTAAGTTCTTACCAGTAGAGTCGCTAGATGCTAAAAATAGTTGATTTTGTTGTAACAAGACCAACATCAATCCTAAAACTTTATTGAGTGTAAAAATTGGGTCCCACTGAGTGTGCCAAAAATTGTTGATGCAGTGGATTACACCTGGGGTAGGAGGCTGAGCTCTTGCCTTCCACACATCAAAATGGAAACCCCCCTCTCACTTGTGGGACTGGAAAAGCTGGAGGGGAGAGTCTCTAGGTAAGGGCTAGCTCCCTTTGATGCATTTGAGTTGTTCCAATAAGTGCTAATATAGGTATATAGATATATAATGGGGGGGTGAAAAGGGAGAAGGATTACAAGAAAACAAAGCTACTCTAAAAGAGGTGATGCACCAAATGATTTGACCTACTCACACTCACACTTGAAGCTAGACAAACACATACATACACTTCAAACTAGCAGAAGGACCAGGATACAGGAAGCTTAACAGGGAGGCTTTAATGGAGCACATAGAAAATAGAGACTCACCATAGGTGCTATGGAAGGGACACACTATATAGTAGATTCTTTCTATCTCTACACTTCCAAGTACAGCTCTTCTTGTCACCTATAGGAATGGCATCTTATAGACACCAAGTGTGTTGGTGTTAAACCTGTGGAAGCACTAAGAAGTAATGACTAAACACAGAACTAACACTCAGACACACACAGAGATATCTAACCAGAATAAAGATAAAAATGTGTTTATTGATTTCAAGTGAAAATTTTCTAGGGCTTTGCCTTACAAACATGAAAGATGATCATTTTCAAAATGATAAGTCTACCATACATAGAGGAAGGAAAGAGGCCTTTTGGTGCCCTTTTTACAAATGACCCATGTGCGCTCTGATCATTGGGAAGAGCAAGCTGCTTAAACATCATAAGAGAAATTATGAGCCGCACCATTTTTCTACTTGCAAGACCATTCCTTCAAGGTGATTATGTGGTTTGTCTAACCATTAATGCAAAATGAAGAAAAATGGGTCACACTGTTAGCTGTTTACACCTCCTAATAATCAATTTGCAGACACTATATCACCTACTAGAGTAACTTCTTGAATTAGTGCCTCTCTTTGCCACTTGGACTATCTTCCTATTCCTACACTTGGCACTTTTCTCTCTTTATTCTTTGGGCTCTTTGTCTTCTTCCTGCTTTGTCTCCTTCTAGCTCCTTCAGCCCTCAGGGCTATCTTCTGGTGGGTCATTACGTTCCTTGGGCTCTTTTCTAGTTGGCGCTCAGGCAATTTAAAAGCAAATGGCTATTTCACCATCTTAAATTTGATGTTTGTGCACCCATCATCATTTGAAAAATAATAGCTAATCTATCTTCTTAAAGTTGATGGCTTCTAGGATGTCACCGTCCTTGGCAAATTCCTTCAAGCCTTTTCCTTTGACTCGTCCTTTGTTTTCAACCCTCCCAAAGGGGAAGTGTCCCTTTGGCTCTAGAGAGATGCCCTTCATTTGGCCAGCTGAGAGCCCCCCACATGGGCACCTGCCCCTCGGTGGCCTTTTGTCTCTTCAGCCTTTTTTGTGGGCTTTTTCCCCACAAACAAAAGTCTGCGAGAATTGGCTGCTTTGACTTCCCTGGGTCCTTTCTTCGTGCTGGCGGCCTTCCTCTAAATTACTTCAAACTTTTTGTCTAAAATAATTCCTTCAGGCAAAAAGTCTGAAGGATTCAATGCCTTAAGACTTTATGTGCATTTCTTGAAATCCTTCAGCTACCTTCGAAGTGCTCCCTACCCTCTGCAAGGGCTTTTGAACCCAGAACTACCCTCCACAAGGGCACTCATCTTTTGGTTTTAGTATGCTCCCTTGAACCAAGCTATTGAACTGAATGATTGAACCAAAAAAGGTTTGACGGTTCAATGGTTCAACACTGCGTGCCACTCATTCATTGAATTGAGCCTTTGAACCTACTACTTGAACCAAATGATTGAACCCAAAAAGGTTCAATGATTTAATGGTTTAATGGTTCAATGCTTTGCACCATTTGTTGAACTTTGCCAATTAAAACCAAGCCCCTTTTAACCTTCTATGATGAACCAAGGTGTTGAACCAAGTGATTGAACTAAGCGATGAACTTGCCGATTGAACCAAGGCATTGAACCGGAGTGTTGAACCAAGGCATTGAACTTGAGCGATGAACTTGTCGATTGAACCAAGGCATTGAACTAGAGCATTGAACCAAGGTTTTAAACCAAGGCATTAAACCAAGGCATTGAACCAAGGCGTTGAACTAAGGCATTAAACCAGTTCAATGGTTTAATGGTTCAATGGTTTAAAGGTGCTAACTCTTGGAAAGATTATGCCATTAAACCACTCTTCCAACCTTAAGGAAAAGTGTCTTTAAACCATTTTAGCTCTCTTTCCTTATGAATTTCTTCAGACAAGAGTCTGAAGAAGCTTTGTAAAACCTTGTAATCTTTGAACTGGTTCTTCATCTGCCAAAAGATTACACCTGTAGAGTTCATAGAAAATCTCACTGCTGAGTTTGTAGAAAATCAAGCCCTACAGAGTCCATAGAAATAGACCTACAGAGTCCATAGAAAATTCTTGGACTTGTGCAAAATCAAAAATGAATTGGCCTAAAATAGCAGAGGAAGAAGGGGACTGATTTTTGGCCTGTTAGACCAGAAAATGGTCAACAAGGTCTATATTTGTTTTAGAGTCTATCCCATATAGATCCTAAAAGTGTACCTCATCTTGAGAATAAATGTCTTTAGGTAGTGTACACATACCAAACACACTAGATGCTTTGGTCATCCCATCCTAGCCTTTTCCCTCTTGACTACTTTCGATCGAGCCTACATGTTTGTAATTGTGATAACCCATTACTTATTTGCCTTGGGGAATTCCTATTCAGATATCATATATCTTGTTAGTTCAGCATTATACTTCATGCTTATCCTTAAGTCTAAGATGTTCATTTTCTATCTACCATATCCATTACCACCTCATTTTTAAACCCATCTATGTCTCTTCATCCTTCATTAATTCCCAATTGGAGGGGGGCTACCTCTTCACATAAACCTAGGGCATTGGACCCATCCTATTTTTTGTCTCATGGTAGGTTATCACAAACTTCTCAATAAAAATGAGGAAATATAGACATTATGAATTTATATCATTATATTAGTATGAATATATGTGTCTTACCACTTCCCCATCCTTTTTTAAATTAGTTAATTTGGTTTACTAATTACTATTTTACTTCATGTAATTAGTCTATTAATTACTTTTTACCTAGGTAACTAATTTTAAATACTTAACCCTCTTTAAGTCTGTTCAAATCTCCCTAAATGTATTATAATTATGTTGTTTTTAACCTCTTAACAACCTCTCACTATCTAGACTACGTTTAAAATAGCTTAGGACTAAGTTTAAAATTGTGTATTAGATTTATTTGAATGAAATTGGCAAACTTAGACTAGATTGACATTGATCCCTATGATCATCATTGATCCTATTAGGATCAACATCGATTTAAACTCAAACCATCCTAAAGCAAAAAATCTTAAATTCATACACTAGAATGTTATAGAAATTATCTTAGAATACTTATAGAAGAATGGCATACCTATCTCAGTCCATCATTACTCATTCAAAGATTAAGAATATCTCCATCAACGTGATAATTTTATGAAATATTGGAAGCATTTCAAAGGTAAGTATATTTCTCATTTGAATGTATTTTAGTTCACATATTGTTTGATCACATTCTATTTATTGCCCTTAGTCTAGTTAGATCATCATTAGCTATTCCTAAAGCAAGTTAAAATCCCTTAAAGCCCACCTTTAAACCCCATCTTGAGCTCTCTTTCCCCACTGTAAGTATTGATGGTGACTCCTCACATGAATCATCATCGATTAATATAATCATTATCAATTCTAAATGAATCAACATTGACCCCTGTGTCTTTACTTTCTATCTACAATCTAAAGATAATTTAATAATCCAAATTAATTTTCATTAGCTATTTCTTGTCTTAAAATCATGAATCTCTATTTATAGATGACATTACCAAGATTTTTATGTCATGTGGTTTCTATATATGATTTATCCATATTCCCTCACCCACTCTTCATAGATCAAAGTGATATTTCCTTTAAGATAGGATTGTGTGCAATTATGTTTTCCCATACTCTAAAAGCAGTCATTGAATAATTAGAAGTAATACAGGCATAATAAGATTCAGCTATATCTTATTAGAATGAAAATTTTGATAATGTTTATGTAATATATTAATCCATTTCATTTTAGTATCACATATATATTATCATATGCTTTGTTGTCATTTATATTGTTACATTTTTTTCTTGATTGCATAAAATAGTGGGCTGACAACTATGTGAGGAAGTGTACCACTTCATGGGATTATTCTTGTACTAGGTAGCCCACTCATTTATCTTATTAATCTAATCTTTTCCAAGTTATCTCTTATGTGCAGGTAATCCTTCCTCGCCAAAAAGGAGTTCCCATTTTACTAGATCAATGGTGCACAACCTCCATCATAAGTATCCCTTTAAAACCCTGTATCACAATTTATATTTTTAGTAATTTTATTTATTAAGAAAAATAAACAAATAAATACTAAAACACCATGATAGGACCATATTATTCCACTAGTTTTTTTGAACCTTTGAGCTCTTTCCCTCTTAAGATTTCAACCACATTGTGTTGACCTATATTAAGATAGTATATCATAGTTGTTGATCCTACTATTGATATAATTCCAACTAGTTCTATTGGTGGTGATAGTATATTACCTTTGCCTAAGCTTGATCCCCTACCTACATGGTGGGTAGATGAGCCATATTGTGAATTCCATAAGTTTTTTGGTCATTTGGCCAAGAAATGTCATGCACATTAGAGGTTCTTAGCATAGTATTAGGAATCAACTTCTTCCTCTACCATAGATATTATACCTACATATTTTGTTACTCCTCGATGCACTTGTTTTTATGGCATGAAAATGTATACCTCTCCTCATTGTTAACAATTTTTGTAGTACATGTATGCACTATGTATGGAAAAGATTATATAGATAAGACACAGTCTACTGATTAGAACCTACCTCCTAAAATACTTCTAGAGTACATCCCTAAACATTGGGATGTTTATTTTCTTTAGAATCAATGTGATACATACCACATAGATAGGTGTAAAGTATTGTAGCAACATTTTTATGGTTTCCCATGACCTGCACTATCACCTTATCAATAGTCTACCCAGGTTCATTCATAGACAAAGGCTTAGCCTTCCCTACACCCCTCATCACCTCAAAGATAATTTTTTTACTAAAATTGTAGCATTAGGTTATCACATTGATTATCCATCATATGAGATGCCACATACTCAACCTTCTTATTCTATCATACCTACATTCCCCATTGAGATAGTGCATCAGGAAGTCCTTACACGTCTCTCAATGAAGATAGATGAGACTATGGTTAAAGCTAGAGTCTAGTTATAGTAATATCCATTTGACATTACTGATGATGTATGTCATGAAATCTATTAGTATTTGTGAGCACTTTATTTTTCTAAGGAATATTATGCCTAATATTTTCACCTGAGTGGTTTTTTATATTCATACTTAATTATATAATTTGTGATGCATTGCTTATCTTTTGTTTTTATGGATCTTTGTCTCTATATTTACAATTTTACCACTACATTCATGGTTCCCAATTTATAAATCTCTTTTTTTACATATTCAATTTCAATGTTCTAATTAAATTTCATTATATATTTGTAGACTCTTATATTCACCCTATTCTGGGATGATTTTTCCTTACATTCATGTTTCTTCTAGCTCATTTTTTGAATAGTATAGTTATTTATGTGGCATGGCTATTAGACCACAACCAATAATATCTCATTTACCTTGTGATCAGCTACAAAACAAATTCATCATTTTACCATATATTACATACACATATCTCTTATGATTCTCATTTATACCATATCATCCTCTCATGTCAAACACACATAAGGTTAGTCTTGAGACTACACACTTACTTATGAGCTAGTTTAACAACCTTTTGAATGGCATGTTTTTAAGTACTTATCTCTTGTAATCAAGGAGTGAGTTTTATTTTATTTGTCATTTATATCACTCATGAATTATTTTCCAAATCCATAGAAAAGAGGAACATAAAAATTCAAAATCCAAATCATTAAAACAAATGGTAATCATCAAAAGGCAAAAAAAAATTCAAAAGTCATAATCATACCAAAAGACATCATTCTTTTTTGGCATATCTCATATTCTAATTAAATCTCAAAATCCATAATTGGCCTTATAATATATCCAATGTCTATTGGGATGCAATAGGCTAGTAGATTGGGATAGGATGTCTCATAATACTATTTAGTTCGACCTACATTCTCACACAAGTACTAAATATTTATAATAAACCGATGACTCTTTAAATGGTCCTAAGGAATGAGAAATGTAATATGGGAAGGTAGGCCCATTTTAATTTTTCATGCACAACCTTTATGAGGTGATCTATGTATTTCATTTATTAATCCTAAGCTTTTCATCTACTAATTAGAGTATATTATCTCTTTATTATTCAAATAGTTATTAGCATGGGTACATTTGCTTAAGTGTGTCTCATTTATACTAAATATTTCTACATCAGCTATATAATTTTTTTCATTTCCTTTATTCATCATCCTAACCCTGATATTCCCCTTAATGAGTATCATTTAATAATTGATCATACCTCATTCATTTCCCTTTTGTGATTTGTAGTGTTATACCTTGGATAATATCAAGCCTTCCTCATAAAATACCCTTATTTTCTATAAATACCCTCCATTTTTACACCTCATTAGTTTCCATTTTGTGAGTCTTACTATAAGACTTTGGATAGGACTAGGATTTCCTCATAAAATGACCTTATTTTAAATAAATATATTCCATTTTTAACCTCTTTGTTTTGAATTTTTTGAGTTACACTATAAGACCTCATATAAGACTAGGCCTTCCTCACAAAATTCCCCTAACACCTATAAAAACTATATGTCATGTGTTGCTATAAATAGCCATTCTATTTTACATTACAAATTAGCACAAGCCCTAAATTTAGTTTATCATATTTTTCTTACTTTTATTTTTAGATATATCTTCTATTTTCATATCTTTATTTCATTTACATATCTTTGTTTGTGTTCTAACATTGATATTTATTTCATTCTCACTTCTCTTTCATTTTACATATCTATGTTTTTGGTATTTCATTGATATTACTTTAATTTTACTATCTTTACTTATGTTCTTATGCATATTCATATTTCTTTCATTATCATTTGTATTTCTTTGTTCACATTTTCTCTCACTTTTTGACATCTTTTACAAAGTGTTATAACCTAGTACTTGTTTGGTTTCACATTTTCATTTCCTTTACATAATTATTTTTTACCATGAATTTTATCACATTTTATAGGAAATAATCATACATGAACACATTTTCTTATATCATATAACATATTAACACATGTTTTAGAAATAAAATAATAACATCTATAAACACATTCTATTATAGCATATAACATATTAATACATGCTATAAATAAAATAATAACATTTATAATGTCCATAACCATATTTTGTCATAGCATGTAATAATCAATGCATGTGCTCAAAATAAAATACATACATCCATGATTCATCAAATAACATATCTCTATAAAAAATGTAAAAAGTCTAAAATAATACAACATGATACAATGCAACATAGTACAAAACATAGCTCTAAGGTTGAGGTCTACCATGAGGATGTGTTACACTACCCATAAAGGCCTACGACTACCTTTTATAAATATTATATTATATTTATTGCATCTATGATCATAAACCCTCCACCTATCCCTGTAGATGGGCCACCTAGCCCTACATATATGCAAACTATATAGTTATATCCACGTGTGTAAATTACTCTTAAGCTCATGACTACCATGCTCATATCTCCCCATCACCCACTCCTAGTGGCATTTATATTTGAACTACATCTTATTGTATCTATATCTATTGATCCACCTTAATGACCAATTGAAACCAACCAGCATAAGTAGGTGTTGAAAGCACTATAAGATCAATCATTTGTGTAGTATCATGTTGGTCTCTCTCCACCATAGTCACTCATCTAGTCTCCTCTAATTTTTCCTGTATAAAAATAAAATCAAAACATGAATATATATATATATATATATATATATATATATATATATATATATATATGTAGATCATGTATTTCTATCTCAAAGCAAAATAATCACATCTTACTAACCAATAGACACTCTATATGTGTGGACACCAAGTACCTCATATGATGTATGGCTTCACAATGGAACAAAAACTCTATACCAACCAATCTAAATCATGTGAGCATAATGCACTCCATTATGAATCTACCTCACAATAGACTAACTCGGTGAAGGTTATGTGAATGGGTCTCCCTTTGGCTATGGCTCTACATGTGGCTACATTGGATCCCATCTCTATCTACATGGATGTCATGGTGGCTTTAGTATCTAATGTGGTGATATAATATCTACTCCTTTATCTCCTTATTTTCATTAGCATCATCATATTGATACCCTAAGTCAATGAAGATGAATAATAGGCACATATACTAGCATCCATGTACCTCCTAATCTAGTCATTATCTCATATGGCTTACCTAATATGATAGGACTAATATTGTCATTGTAGTATGTGGTAATCAAATCTTCCCTAGAAAATGAGCTACTAGTGTGGCTCTAGACACCATGCATAATGTCTAGTGATCCTCAATTGACCCTGTACCTGATTAGTACTTGGCCATGATTTCTAAATATCTATAGTGCCCTAATATGGATGACAAATAATCTACCCTTATTTTATAGTGAGAACTGATATGGAATGTGGTACACATACCATGTGATCATGTATCCACCTTAGCACATGTTTCAAATAATCATCCATCACATGTGTTAATCTTATAGGTCAATACATAGGTAATCTCTCATAAATCTAAATACATAATATTATAATGGGACCCATGGTCATATGTCCCCATAATATAATAATATAAAAATCATTCATAAACTATACGTGGATAACATATCCCAATTCATAAAGTGTGTCCTACTATAACATGGACTGATATAGTGTAACAATATGCAGTGGGACCTTCCCATCCAAATTTTGATAGATCACATGAACTATCATAAGTCTAATAAATGCCTTCTAAATATATAGAATGGATAAACATACAAAAAAAATAGGCATACTTGTAATCCTGCCTCAATATGTCTCTCCAATTTAGTTTCCCATAAGGCTAAGTCTCACCTCTTAGTATCTATCTCTGGTGTATCACACACCATAAGCATACCCACAATAAGAAGTCTTAATAAATCATGGACATCCTCTAAGATGATACCCACCTCAATGGTATCCCCATCCAATCCCATCGAAAAGTATTAATCAGTCACTCCCATTTTCATAACAACATGGTGACTAACTTGACATTCAATGAAATCTATCATAGCTCCATAATACCACCAAACCCCAAGCCTACCAATAATGTCTGATAATTTGTAGGCAATACATCCAGTAGATTTAGTAGCCACACTAAATTTACTAATCTTTGTATCTCTATCATCTCTAAAAAATATCAACCAAAAAATCAAGTATCAGTTCATTAACTAAATAAAAATCAAATATACTTTAAAAACTAAAAAGACAAGCAATTAATACACTTAACTCCTTTATCAACTTATTTTGATTTTTTATTCATCATTCATACAAATTCATCCATATATCTAACTACATAGACTTCTATTCTTTCATACTAAGTCATCCATGAATCCTATTACAGCATCTAGTCTTATTCCATAATAAGTTAGTCATATATCTAAATACATCGACTAGTCCTCATTTCTACTAAGTTATCTATGTATAAAGTAGTCAGCCACTTACCCTTATTATGTCAACTATATAGTACACAGTTGACCACTTTCCTATGTAATCATCAATATTTAAAACTTATTTGACCACATTTTCTTCCCACACAATCAACCATCATGTACTAATTTAGCCACTTTTACTTGCCACATAGTCGGTCACCTTGTATTAAGTTGACCATCTTTACTTTCCAGTATAGTTAGCGACCTTATATGTCATCAAATAATCTCCCATTCAACTTAATTATCCTACTACTACACATTCATCCACCTGACCAAATATGTCTTATCCAACTATGTCAACCAATCCAACCCCATTCAAACTCAATAGTAATTTTTAACTAACTTGTAATTAATGTCCTAGACCCACTTTTTCACTTTTTGATTCCCACCCATTATTTTTTATAATTTTTAATCTTTCTATTTTTTGGGGTAAATTTTACTACATAGATTTTCCCTAGCATATAATTTTCCTAAACTAATTCATTTTAACACCAAAATATTAAAAATTAATACAAAATCCACTCCATACCTGGACTACACTAGCTACAACCATAATCTATCATCCATCACATCCACCTTCTCGAGCTTGAACCATTGTCTCTCTGCTCAACTATGATACCCAAATATCTAATATTCAATAATAACAATTGAACAAATGAATGATAATTTCTTCTTTTTATAGTAAAATTTTGAAATTTCTAAAGCTTCAAGTATTTACTTAATAAATTATGTATTTTATTCATAACTTTTTTCTATAAGCTCTATTGACAAATTGAAAGAATTTTTGAGATCTTTATAACATAGATAATGTTTGTGTTAACCACATATTTTTGCAAAAAAATTGAATTTTATCTCATTTTTTAGGTTTATCTCTTGTTTTGCACACTAGATGTCATTGTCATCTACTTCTCATGTAGCTCTTAGTTAAAAACAACACGATAAGTGAAAGTATACATTTACAAGTTTATGTTCATTTATTTTTCACTTTTTACTATAATTTATTATTTTAGCATCATGTGTTACTATGTTTTTTCTCAAATCACCATCCCATGTTAGACCTACATCACACGTAATGAGATTTGAGTGGGGCATATGTATACACACAATATTTTTAAATTTTTATCCTTTACTAACACTTTCTTTCTTATAGAATCCTATCAATTTTTAATCTCCCTAAATTCACGCCTTAAAGGGTGCACCAGGAAAGGGGTGGACAAACCATTAGTGCTTCACAATATTGTAATTTAGCTCTATCATACATAAAATTATTACAAACTTAGTTTATCTAATTAACTAAGTAATTAACCTTTTAAATATCCCCCAACTAAGCAAACACCCATTTTTCCTACTACATCATCTTGGTCAACCCTGTTATGAAAAATATAGTTCACATTATGGAACTAAGCTAGCCTAGTCGACTGAGTTTGAGGACTAAAGGTAAATTTTTATAAATGGGGTCATATGGGCCAACATTTTTAGGTAAAATTTTGAAATTATTATGACATCCATTTCTATAAATATGACCTTCATTTCAATCCAATAGAGAGGAACACTCATTTTTCATGTGATTACAACTCACAATCATGGTACATCTACATTAGAAGGAGTCATTACTTAGGGTTTTCCTTAGAGGGAAGATATCTTGTCTTGTGAGTATTATTGGATGTAAGTAAGAGTATTTTAGGCTAAATATTATTTTAATAGTGTTATACTTAAAAATCCACTACAATATCTTACAAAGTAGGCTTCACTAAGCTATAGATTGATACTCGACAATTTCACTCAAGGGTAAGTATCTCTAAATTTTGTTATTTCATTGGATAGATAGATAATGTAAAAAGTAATAGGTTTTTAATATATAAATATTTTCTTAGATCACCTCTATAATTAAACTTAGTATAGATATAGAGTTTTATTTACTTTCCATCTTCCATTTGAGGTGACATAGACCCCCATTTGCCTACCATGATCCCATGATTGTTTTGTTTATTTTTTTTAACCATCCCTATTTGTGTTATAAGTTTTTATAACACTAGATTAGTTTTATTTCATGTATTCAAACTTATATATGGTTATTTTATAATATTATTTTCTTAAAGGCTTTGGAACCCTCTCTTTTAGTGTTGTGTGGTAAGTGATCCCTTAGTTAGGTCTAGCAGATCCAATTTGATCATGCTCCCAATATATAAAGTATGAAAATAGATGTTAGTTTATTACCTTATCTAAGATTGGATTTACTAATTAGGATAAGTTATAGATTTATCCTAATATGTTTCATACAAAAATAATAAATAAAATAGAACTTAGAATTTAAGATATGATGTTGTATGAAGCTAGCATGTATATCATATATGTAATGATTTATAATTGAATATATCAATCTAGTGAGTTATCTTTTAGGGATTAGTTCTATGTTATTGAGATTTGAAACTGTGATGCATCTTTCTTATCAATGTTGATTCTCCTAGATTTTAATGATGATGTGTGCTAGGTAAGATGCCTAGAAATAAGTAACACATCATCCATCTAGAAAGGATATTTGTTTTTGAAATAAAAATAAGGAAAAGAGTTAATCTTATGTGTAAAATGATCCATATATTTAAATATGAAACTATAATTTATTTGGATAAAGTAATGTTATAGTTGTATACAGTGTTTGTCTACCATACATTCTTATTTTCATGTTATTTTAAATCATATTAGATATAGGTGTGTCTATGGTCTGAATGATTGACTTCATATGATAGTTATTGTACCAACATACTATTCTTGGATGGTTTTGGATGCATGCATCATTATTACATGCCCCTTTTTGAAGGTAAGGTCCACTCCTAATAGGAAGGCGTGTGGGATACCATTGGTTTATGGTTAGAGGTAAGTCACCCAAATGATGTTCTCCATACTTACAACCAATTTTAACTAGTTATTGATTCTTACACATGGATTATGTATCCAATACATAGATGTAAATATGTTTTAGTAGTATGATGATACATGTAACATTATATAACATTGTATTTACAAAATATGGTATTTTACAACATTATGATTATATGTATGATCTTTTATGTGTTATGACATTTTTTACAGTACTAAAGTTGTATGAATGACATTATACTTTAATGATATGACTCTTTACATAAATATGGTTATATGGGTAATATTATACAACATTTTATTCTATGTTAAGTTAATTATAGTAGTATGATAGTATGTTTGATCTTGTATGATGGTATATTTGTATGTATGTCATTTATCGGTAATTTAGTCACATTGAAATGTTACACAACAACATATTATCATGTTTAGTTACCTCTCAGTACTTTGGTTATTTTTTGATACTATGTATAATATTGAGATGTAATATTTGGCATACTTCACATTAAGACCAAAAATTTTAGTTGCAATTGACTTTTGTGCATGGTTATGATTACATCACTATTGTATCTAGGCACTAATCAACATCATTATGGTAAGTAATTTATCATATTGATGTAATTTTTGAATCTTAAATAAAATTTTAATAATTAAGATATTAGATGTAATAAAATTAAATTAAATTTTGGTTTCACTCCCTTATTGTTTTTTAAAATAGTCTAAGTTTTTACTTACAAATATAGAATGGTTCTAATATGTGGTATCAGAGTGAAGGTTTAAATACTTAATTTTGACTTATATCTCATCAATTTTTAGTAAGATAAAATGGCATGTGCAAGGTCCAATGTTGAAGTAACTTCTAATCAAGATCAGCAACCTAATCCCAACTTGTTAGCAAGAGAACAAGCTTATAAGCTTGATCAAATCCTCATATTCTTGACTGATACATGGGATATACTAGAAACCATGGAACATGAGGTATATGTACATGATGAGCAATATGAATAACATGTTTAGTAGGAAGATAACCTAAAGAAAGATCATGTAATATATCATCAAGCTACAAGATTGAAAGTGGTATTAGAATTTATGTGAGACATGAAAAAGGTGAATCCATAAAAATTTTATGGAAAGTTGTTGGGATATGGGGAATAAAGATGGATCAAGGAGATGGAAAATTATTTTTAATTTTAAATTAATATGAGGTGACTAAATTAGTATGGGGAGCATAATAACTAACTAGTGAAACAACAACTTGGTGGGTCAATAAGAAGATGGAGATGGGTCTCAACTCCACCAACACCACTTAAGAAAGGTTCATAACATTTATCATGCCACATTGGTTTCCATAATTGTATTTTCATCAAAATATAGTAGATTTTCATGACTTGAAGCAATTTGAGCTATCAATAACTAAGTATTTGAAAAAATTTACAAAACAACTCAAATATGTTCCCCCATATAATAAATATGAATGTTTCAAGATTCAAAATTTCATCATGGATTTGAGGTCACAAATTGGATGTGAATTATATGTGCATGGACCTAACTCCATGGATAAAGACTTTCAAAACATTGTTATGAAATATTAGAATCTTAAATCACTTTTTGAAGTCAAAGACAAGTAATAAAAAAAGTTTGGAAGACTAAAAACCCTCGTTCAAGAAGAAAAATTGGAAGCACAATGGGGATTTTAAAAATATATTCAATAATAATAATCCTAGGTTTAACAATGTTTCAAGGGCAAAGAATCTAGGTAATGGCTTCAGAAAAGGGAACATAGGAGGTAACTCACCTAAAAGAAAAGGAATGCTAGGAGGGTTTTACTTGTGGAATAGATCATTATGCAAACTATTGTCCTCCGTAGAAGAAATGAATTAAATTCAATAATCCTTCATCATCATATTCTCATCAAGGTATTTTTCAATAGCAAATCTATGCAGTTGTTGACAATCATCAAGTTGAATTTTCCATTTCACCAATAGAGGTGTTAGGTACTTTGTTTAGGCATTTTGTTTATATTTTTATATATATTGAAGTTGTTGAGTGTTTCATTTTTCTAAATTTGTTAAATAAATTACCTAGAAAAGATGGGCATATATAAAATGCATAGACTATGAAGTATGGGAATTAGTCTAGGGTTAAAGTAGATAAATTCCTAATGGAATTAGAGGTGGAATTATGTAATTTCACAACCATAATAGATTTGTTTTTAGCTCCACTATGGTAATATGATGTGATATTAGGGGTGAATTAGCTTTGGAATCATAAGAAAAGGGTATATTTATTTTCAAAGAAGGTATAATGTTTATATAATTTGGGAAATCAAACTCAAATCCTAAGGAGAGAAAAGTATTTAAAGTTAAGACACATCTTAGCCATTTAGTTAAAGAAGGATCAAAGGAAAAGATGTAAAGCATTTTTTGTTAAAGTATATGAGGTTGGAGAACCTAGCCTACCATTAAATACTATCCCATTTTTAGGAATTTTGGGATGTATTTACAAAAGATCTACCAGATTATCATCCAAAATTGAATTCGAATTCACATTTGATATCATTCTAGGATTTTAGCCTCAATCAAAGGCACCTATAGAATGAAAAAAATAGAGTTAGTCTAATTAAAATCCCAACTTCATAATAAGTTATCCAAAGCGATAATCTGACTGAGTTTTTCACCATGGTGTGCACTAGTGGTGTTTGTTAAAAAATATGAGACTCTTCATCTGTACATAGAAAACAAGATGTTGAACAAATCAGCCATCAAGAATAGGTATCTATTACCCTATATTGATAATATTTTTGATCAAATATGAGGTGCCACTATCTTTTCAAAAATTGACCTTAGAATAGGGTACCATTAGTTAAGGATCAAAGAGGAAGATATCCCTAAGACTTATTTTAAAATGAGGTATGGACACTATGAATTCATAGTTATACATTTCAAAATAATAAATTCACTTACAACATTTATGAATCTTATGAATAATGTGTTCATAGGTTATCTAAATCATTTTGTGTTATTCTTCTTAGATGATATTTTTATATACTACAAGAATGAAGAATACCATTTTGATCACTTGTGTTTGGTTTTACAACACCTGTGGAAACATAAGCTCTACAAAAAACTATCTAGGTGTTCTTTCCCTCAAAATAATGTGTAGTACTTGGGGCATATCATTTCAACTGATAAAGTATTTATGGATCTAGTAATGATAAAATCTTAGAATGGTCATCACCCAACACTGTTCATGAGGTGCATAGTTTTATAGGTTTATTAGGGTGTTACATGAAATTTTTACCCATTTTTTTAAGATATCTAACCCCATCACCTCTTATAAATGAAAAGAGCAAAAACTCTTTTGGTTGTGAATAAGCTTTTCAAACCCTAAAAATAGGCTTAATTCTATATCAGTATTATGTGTTTCATATCCCAATGGCCATTTTTTGTGGTAACATATGCTTTTGGGGATGGTCTAGGTGGAGTATTATTACAATAATGCTCATTAATTACTTATGACTCAAGAAAAAAGAAACTTTGTGAATATAATTATGTTCCACATGAATTATAATTGGATACCATAGTGTATAATTTGCATGTTTAAAAGCATTATTTTTGGGTAAACCCTTTGAACTTAAGACTAATAATCTAGGGCTTAAGTATATATTCATGAAATTGAAACAAAATTCTCAGTAGAGGTAGTGGGTTAATTTTTTGTTAGATTATGATTTTGAAATCAAATACATAAAAGGAAAAGAGAACATAATTAAATATGCTTTTAGTTGTAGAAGGTGCATAATAGTTTTAGCTACCATAATAAGTACCTTTCAAAATCAAGTTTTGAAATTATCTCCAAGAGATTAGTTCTATGAACAAGTAAATAAATCCATAGCAAAAAATCCCCAAGATCATAGATATGAAGGATTATATTTTGAGAGAGATGGACTTCTAAGGTTCAAGGGGAGAATGTATGTGCTAGATAGAGAGAATATAATAATCTTGGTGCTTAAGGAGTTTCATAATTCTCCTTATTTTGGGCATCTTAGAGTGACCAAACTTATGGTAGAAATTAAACCATTATATTTCTAGAAAAGAATCAAGAAAGATGTAATTGATTTTTTTGTTTAAATGTTTGGAGTGTCAACAGTGAAAGTAGATCATGTTTATCATGTTGGTAGTTGTACCTAAATGACATTCCATAGTATAAGTAAAAAGTAAATATAATGTACTTTTGCCAAGGACTACCCATGTCAAAAGCAAGCATGATAATATATTTTTGGTATTTGACAAACTAACCATGGTGGCACATTTCATACTAAGAAATTTAATGGATGATGTAGTGGTTTTGTAAAAAAGGTTTCTGTAGGAAATTTATAGGCTGCATAGATTTCTCAAAAATATAATTTATGATAGGGACCCTCACATGACTTATAATTTTTAGAAAACTCTTAATGTGTCTTTATGAACTCAACTTAATTTCAACACAACCTATCATCTTGAAATAGATGGGAAAACTAAAAAGGTAAATTAGGTTCTATAAGATTTGTTGAGGATGTATTGCATGAACTAGAAATAAAAGTGGGAAGAATACCTTCCTTTAGTTAATTTTACTTATAATAATTATTTAGATTTAGATTTAAAAATGGCACCTTTTGAGGCCCTATATATCATAAAATGTATAACACCTATCAATTGGGACATATTGGAAGATAGAGTGGTTTTTGGACCTAAAATGATCATTGAAATAGAAGAATATGTGAAATTAATTAGAAAAATGTTAGATAAAGCCAATGACATGAAAAAAGTTATGCCAATCTAAAAATAAAAACAAGGTAGTTCTCATTTAGAGATTAAAAATTATGTGTGTTAAACAAAAAAAGAGTATTATAAAACTTGGAAAATCAACCATGCTAGCACCTATATATGTAAGACCTTTCAAGGTTATATAAGTGATTAACCCTATAACTTACAAACTTGATTTTACACCAAAACTTGCTTTAATTCATAATGTTTTTCATGTTTCTTATTTTAAGAACTATGTGGTTGATTCCTCACATGTACTTGAATATAATGCCTTAAATGTTTTGGATCTAGGATTAGTAATAATAGAAATAATCAGAATACTTGAAACATGCAAGCTCAACTTGCATAAAAAATAAGTGTCTCAATGCAAGGTCTAGTGGGACCAACATTATAGAGATAGTGCCACTTGGGAGGATTATGAATGATTTCATAGGTTGATTTCTAATTTATTTTCTTGATTTATAAAATGAACTTATAGTATTTGTTAGTGTGTATTGATTTAAATAACATAATCAGGTCGATGACTTTTTCAAGGGGGAAAGGATGTTATGTCCCAATTTATGCCCTAGTGGAACACTGTTATGAAACTATGATTTGATATCTTTTCTTGATATTATGGATTTGTAAGTTTTAATATTTTTGAAATTAATCTAAATTAGTTAATATTTGTGTGCTCATCGTTAGTTATTTGTAGAAAGGAGTTAAATTATATTTATTAGTCAACATTATGTTTTAGAGACTAAGTCTACATTAAATTTTTTAATTTGGTATTAATTCTTTTCAATTTTTTAATATGTTTTACATATGTAATTATGAAAGAAGGGATACCTTTTTTATGAATTAGGTCCATGAAGGTAGTTTTACCCCTTGTATAAAAATTTAGAGGGAGAGAATCATAGGGGAGATCACGATAGATTATGATATCTAGGGGTAAACAGATCCAAATGAGAACAGTCACATGTACACACATAGCATTGCTCATATCTATTTTTATGTTTGTATTTGATGTCAGTTTTGATAATTTATGTCAGGGCTGTTCATGTATGTTGGTTTATTATTTGTGTATGTGTGTTGAGGTTGACCTAAAATGGGTCTTCATGTGTATGCTAGTTGGTGTTATTATTTTGTAAAAAAATAAAGTTGGTTATATTTTCAATTAGGTTTCCTTTAACCCAAAATATAAATATAGGCTTTCCCTAGAAACATGGTGAGAATTAATCATTTAATGTTGGATTATGTACATAAATTATTCTCATAACATTTAAAGAATTAAAGTATTCAATTTATAATCCCCAAAATGGTGGCTTATGTTGGTAATACATTTTTAAACACTTAAGAAAACACCTTGCCTTATAGATTTTAACCCTTAACTACCATGAAAGATAAAATGCAAATAAACCATAGCTAAGGGGACTTAACACTAGTAATCATGAGTTTAGACCATGATTAGGGTTTGAAAGTCATGCAAATCAAAAAAACACTCATTTTGAGTTGAATGGGGTTTATAGAACTAAGAGAACCTTCAATTGGGAATAAACACTAAATTTAGGCTCAAATATGGTGGTATGGGTGATAAAATTGAACAAATAAATTTATTTTATCATCAACATTATGCTCTTTGGAGACTTTCATAAAAAAAGAGGATTTAAGTGATAATTTTAGCATGGATGGTAGCAGCTTAGTAAGAGATCAACTTATTACATGGCAAAGTAGTAGGGGGATATAATTTTCGGGGGATAAAAAGAAAAAAAATAAAAATGAATTGATGTAGAGTAAAGATGAAACACAGATACGTTTAAAGTAATTTGGAATTGGTAAAGAAAAGGAGCAACAACCTATTGTTATTTGAATCAAAGAAGTAAAAAAAACCAAAATGTAGTTTTATTTGCATGAATGCATAAATTATTTATGGGTGTTTAATTTCAGTCTTATTTTGTGTAATTGGGTGCTATTGATTAAATTAGTAGATAGTTATTTAAAATTATAGGAATACCCTTTTACGAGACTATACATATTATTATTGTGGAAGTCATCATTATATCATTTAAATGTGTAAATTGTGGGTTATAAAGCCTTATGGTTGTAGGATGTATCCCATCTATATACATGATGTGAATCATTTACATTTTATTATAAATGTATTTCATGGAACCTAAGAACCTGTAGTATATTTTTATAAATGGAAAATTTAATGATATAAACCCATCTGGGAGGAAAATAGAATTGTTTTGGTTTTAAATTTATTGAAAAGAAAGATTTACGCCATGGCTAGAAAATATCTTAATGAGTATAAGTTACTAAAATAATTTAAAGGAAGCCTGAGGGTGTCCTTATATGAGTAAATAATTACATATCTAAATTTAAATGAATATATTTGAATGATTGTTTAGTTGTTTGAAAGCCTTCACTCCTGTAGACCTAAGGGTGAGAGTGTCAACTCTCACCCATAGGTCTACATAAGTAGGTAATGATTATATAAAACACTACATATATATATGTCCATTTGGATAATATAAAAATGTATATTTTAATTATGTTTACACATGATGGAATTTAGGAATCCTTTGCCTCTTTTTTTATAGACTCAAACCCAAATGGGCGAACCTGATTGAGATTTCTTGCATAGTTAATGTGTTAATATTTTCAAAGGAGATTCCAATTTATGGATAAGATGTATATGGTAAATTTAAAGGGTCATATTAGACATATATAATTTTCAATAGAATAAATATATTGGATTATACTTATAATTTGTAAAACCAATTTACTAAAGAGTTAGGCTGTTAGTAAAACATATATTGTAGCCATGAAAACTAACCTTGGAATTTATTGGTGCTTGAAAGCTTCTTAGAATACCACTAACTATTTTGATCCTTCTATAAATATATAGGTAGTTTCATAATCACTTATGTGATTATCCATGGATAATATTTCCATGCCATGTTAATAATAATATGTTGTGAGATAAGAAATATAGTCACATCCTGATTTCTCTCTAAGCTTAATAACCTATTTGATCCATGGATTATTATGATTTTTAATTGATTAACTATTATTTTATTAAGGTTTATGTCATATGATGATTATGGGATAGTTATATGTTACTTAATTTACATGATTTATTTACTATGATAAAGTTTTACTTTCATATTCCATACTTAATGATCATGTTTATTAGTTTATACAATAGTATTTTATGGATACATTTATGTTTCGAGCTAACTACCTTCATTGTTGTTAGGTAGATGTAGGATAGATCCATCCCTTAGAGTGTGATGGAGGGAGGGAATAATCAGAGAGGGTGGTGTAGATGGAGGCATTGTGGGATGATAGAAACCCACAAAACACCATAGTAGATTAGCATGTTTTATGATTATTGTTTGAGTTAGATAGATGTAGTATGTTTTGATTTACGTTATATATATCTGTTGTGGTCTTGTTGTTTTTTAAAATCATTTTGTTTTGATTATGTGATTTCATTCATATATTTGTGTACTACATTAATGGTTTTTGGTGTTATTGCTTAGTTGAATGAATGAATTTGTGCATGTTTTAATATGACTTGCCTTAGTCTAGTGTATAGTTGTGTATATTATAAATTGTGTTTTGTTTAGATACATAATTGTATGTATTATATGGATTTTAATACTATGCTTGATTCGGTTGTTAAGTGATTGCTTATGCTTATAATTTTACTATTATTATTTATAATAGTTGCATAACCTATATTGAGTCATTAATAAACTAGAAGTTATTTATTAGCATTAATGAAATTAATATTATTGATTAAAGACTATTATTAATCCTTGTGCCTATGCAATAAACATGATTTTATAGGAAGTCAATAAAGGTGGTTTTATTTCTAAATTATAAAAAGAAACATCATTATTTTAATGTAGACTAAGGTTGAATTATTCATATTATTAAACAATGATAATGTTGTTTGTATGACTAGGCATAGTCATAGTGTTAAGCAAGATGTTTATGATTTATAGTGAAGGTTGTATTAGTTACATTAACATTGGAATTATAATGTTTAATGGACTTATGGTTTAGTCAACTTAGCATGGAAATTATAATGTAGAAGGACTTTTATAAAGTTGATGCATGATTTTAATCGAAGTCAAAAAACATGCATATTTTGAAGGATTATATAATGATTATTTTATTATTATTGAGAAAGATCAAGATGATTAGGGTTTCTAATCATTCTTTGAATTAAAATATCAATCATTTAGAAAAATAATTATGGGGTTCGCATATTTTTGCATGATAAAATCGTGATGGATTGTTTGTTTAGTTGAGTTATTCTTGGTATGCACAATTTTAGTCATTACTCTATTAGGGAATTAGGATAAATTTGTGTGGAAAGTAAAGGAATGGATAAGGATAAAAGAAAGGTAATGAGGCATATGAGGGCATGGCATACAATGGTTGGTAGATAGAATATTGGAGATAGGATCTGAGCTTGTAGAAGAATAAAAATTTGAATCTTTAGCATGGGCATTGGAGGTTTCAATACCAGGTCAGTTTCGCTTTAAGATTCATATGTTGGTTATATGATTTTGGTAATCAAATATTTATGGGTTTTAGTTTATTATTGTTTTAGAAAAAAATTTAAAGGGCTAAATGATGGGCCTTGTGGATCATTTAGCCATCCATAGAACCCATCATATAACCCTAAACCCTAGTAAAATGGCCATAGTTTGAAACTCCTACTATGCAAAATAGAATATTGGAAAAACCTTATTAGGGACGAGTGAATTATGTATTATGTTTAATTTTATAATCTATTCTAAAGGACATTGAGCCTTATATTTGATAAATTTATATATAGGGCTGAGGTTTATTTTTGATTGTAAATTTTGGGTTTTAAATGTTGTACCTTGAGGATGAATTTTGTGTGTTTTAGGGGTGAATAAAAACCCATAATTATATAAAAGGATTATCTATTGATATATATTGTATACATATAATTGGTCAATAGTACAGACCCTCTTAGGGTTTGATTGTGTATATATACCTAACTTAAAATTTTTGGAAAATAAGTTATAGGTTTTTTATACCATTATTAACTATATAAGAGTATATATACATACACAGGTATATATATATATATATATATATATATATATATATATATATATATATATATATATATATATATATATATATATATATATATACACTTTAGATTTAATGGATCGATGATGTGTGTGTGTGTGTGTGTGTGTGTGTGTGTGTGTGTGTGTGTGTGTGTGTGTATGTGTGTGTGTGTGTGTGTGTGTGTGTGTGTGTGTGTGTGTGTGTGTGTGTGTGTGTGTCCTTGTATATATAGATATCCAAAGGTACAATTTTTTTAATATATAAAACTATGTTTTAATTTTGAACCATTTTAAGGATTATGTATTATGGGAAAAATACTTAGTCTATGTGGATTAAAGCATGTATCATGCATAGACATACATAAGGTGATTATTTAATCCATATGTAGAAGATTATAACATTGTATTCATTGACATATATGAATTACTTTTGTGATAGAGTATTTATTCAATTTGAATTAGAATGTATAAATGCTAAGACTGAGTCTAATATTTGAGTGTATATCTTGTTATGTATAGGAATAAACACATATTGGTTTTTATATGTGAATGATACCCTTATATAAAATATGGTAGGTCAGTGTATTCAATTAAATAATATTATATATGGGGTGTTTAAATGGTTAAAAATAGAGATATGTATTCTCACAATTTTCTCAACATTCTAGACTCGATGGAAGTATTTAATATAGAGGGTTGTGTTATATAATTAATATGTGTTTATAGAATTTGACTAATGAGAATTGATTTAACTATATTTTTTAAATGGATTCAATTAGCTAAGTCTTAATGTATGTTAGTATACATTCTTAATAAAATATAAAATTTTACGTAGAATGACATAGTTCTCAGTCAAGTATTTTAGTTGAGTTGCTCTTTATTAGGAAGAATAAATGAGTAAAATGCTTCTATAGAAATTTTTTACTATTGTAAATCAATGTTATTGATCTGATTAAAATATTGGTATATGAAATACTTCAGTTTATGGATAGTATTTTATCTAATTGAACTATATCATACACAAATCATTTTTAAGTAAATGATTGACTTGATAAGTTTACCTATAGCTGAATATATGCTTTATATATATATATATATATGCAAGATACATTTGGGTAACTGATTTGGTTCAAATCCACATGTATATCACATATATATAAACATATTTGGATAATAACCTTACATGATTAGACAAATATATGTATGGGTGTATATTATTTCATGACTGAGTTTTGAGTGTATTTAATTGTTTGGGAAATATTTAAATATGAGGTATTTAAAATGTTACATATAGATCATATTAAGTTTGTTATATGATTGGCTTATTGTTATATTTGTGGAAAATAAACAAAGAAATAAGCTATGATTAATGTTATGTTTCCTGGATGAAATAACATTTTAAGTTGCTTATTGATATCGGGTAACTTGTAGTCTAGATATAATTCTTACCTAGATGGTATGTTTATATTGAGGGCTATTTATTATTCTATAATAAATAGGATGATTATTAGATTTATTGCATTATATTTTATGGACTAAATTTATGTATTTAATATTTCCTTAGCATATTTATTATCTACTAATAGGAAATATTTGGATTGAATCTATTGGTTTTTATATTATTATATAATTAACCAAATCTCACATTTATGACACTAAATAATTAGTGGATAGATTATATTAGCTTAATTAGTGCCACCAATGCAAGATAAAGTGTAATTTGATTGAGTGGTGTGTATGAAATTGATTGATCCTAGAAATCATTAAATATTTTAAAACTTTGCCCAATGAAATATTTATAGTTAAACATTATCATTTCATGTGTTTGGTATAGTTTACATGTTTGTGTGATATCAAGTTAGAATGGATTTATTTATGGTACACATCATGTATTATTTATCTTACAGCACACGGGTTTTAGTTTGTCACTCTAGATTTTTGCACCACAATTATCTACCCATTTATGAAAGGAGGGTTATTCCTTGTTGGGAGATAGTGTGTGGTTGGTGTGGAAAAGCACTCAGATGATGATCTCCCTCCCTGTAGTAGTACTATACTAGAGACTACACTTGAGATTAGTGATGGATACTAGAGTTGTAGAGATTCATACTCCATGAAGCTTTGTATCATCATATTATTATTTATTAAGACATTATTTATTGTTGAAAATGTACCATTTATTCATTTTTACATCTACAATAGTGGTTGTAATGTTATATCAATCATGGATAAATTTGTATAATTACTTTAATGAAATAAATACAATCTTTATTATTTATTTAGTATTATTTATATTCTAATATATCATTATCATGGTGATAATTAGCTAAATGTTTTAGTATAAACCTTTTGGGGTTAACTAAAATAATACATTTAGTTAAAGATCATTTAGTTAAATTTTTCATGGTGAAATATTTTAGATGAATATGTGTAATTATTTTTTTTTTAAATACTCTATTTTATTAAAACCTAGTGGGGCTATTACATTGTGGTATCAGAGTTGAGGTTTAAACTCTAGGACTTAATGTATCTGCAAATGAAAAATTATACTCATGTTAAGAAGGAAGAAGAATGGTGTGCATTAGAACAAGAGGTGAGGGTACTTCAAATACCAATCTCACTATCAATCCAAATCAGTTCATTTTTGAGTAAGATACAAAGTTGGATCAAATCCTCACAACCATAAAAGATACTAGGGATAGAATAATGGCCTTAGAGAAGAAAGTGCATGGTCATAAAGAGGAAAATGCTTAGGAGGAACTTGAAGATCATCTTACTAATTAGGAACATCCTCAAGATTAGAGGCATGAAGAAGTGTTATAAGATACAAGAGCTCGAGTAGCTATAGAATTGGCATGCGACATGAAAAAAGTGAATCCACCTAAGCTTGATGGAATTATATTAAGAGATGGAGCTAAAGCATGGCTAAAAGAGATGGACAAATATTTCAAGATTCAAAATTACTTTGAAGTCATCAAAGTAGTCTAGGGAGAATATTAGCTTGCTAGTGAATTAACAACTTGGTGGGTAAATAAGAATTTTGAGATGAACCTCAACTTTACCACCATCACTTGGTAATAATTTTTGACACTATTTAGATCATGATGGCTTTCATAGTTGTACTTTGATCAAAAGCTTACAGATTTTTAAAATCATAAGAAAGGACATCTATCAATGAATGAATATTGGGATAAATTTACCAAGCTCCTTAAGTATGTACATCAATATCAGGCAAATGAGAGGTTCAGGATCAAAACTTTCATCATGAGATTAAAACCCAAAATTAGTTTTGAAATAGATGTGTATGTGCCATCTACCAATAGATCAGGTCTTTAAGAAGGCACTCAAGCATGAATAGAAACTGAAGTCTCTTTTCCAAGTCAGAGATAATTTTAAGAATAAGTTTAGAAGTTCTAAACCAAATTTAAAAAAGAAATAGAAATAGAGGAGTAGAGACTCCAAGAGTCAGTTCAAGAACCAAAACACCAAGTTCAGTAGTAGTTTAGGGAACAAGAAACTTGGTAATGGTTTCAAGGGAAGTTTTAAGGGAAACCAATAGTATAACAAGAAAGGACTAGTTGAAGGTTATTTTATTTGTGAAGGTGACCATTATGTTCAAGAGTGTATTCAGGATAAGTCAAATAATAAGGGTTATTATTTAGAAAAGGGTACATTTTAGGAATGGACTCATGCAGTTGTTGACAATTATTAGGCTAAGTATCAATCTTCACCCATAGAACTATCAATTATTTTGTTTGATCATCCAATTTATATTTTGATTGACACGAGAGTAGAAATGTTTCATTTCTCCTAGAATTCTTAGTAAATTATCTAGAAAAGATAGAGTTATGTAAAATTTATGGTTAGTATAGTATGGGAATGAGTCAAAGGTCAAAGTTGATAAGCTCATAATTGAAGCTAAGATTAGGTTACCTAAATTCACTATTATAGTGGATCTTTATACTACACCGTTAGGGTCATATGATATGAACCTAAGATTTAATTGGATTGTGAAGCATGAATCTAAGGTTAAATACTATCTAAAGAAGATTGAGTGTCAAGATGATTTTGGAAATCAGACACAACTTCAAGGTGAGAAAACTAAGATATATTTTTGTAATTCAACTCAAGAAAGCTTAGAGGAAGGGATGTCAGGCACTTATAATTAATATAAATGAGATGGAAGAATCTAAGGAACCATCCATTGATGATCATGTGTTTCTAATTCTTTCAAGATGTGTTTCCTAAGGAATTACTTGGATTACCACCTAAGCATGAGTTTGATTTCTTGATTGATATCATACCTAGATTAGAACTGTATTCCAAGGCACCATATAAGATGATGACCATCAAATTGGTTGAGTTAAAGGCTCATCTTTAGGAGTTTTCAAAAGGACTAATTCAACCAAGTATGTCACCATGAGGTTTACCAGTAGTCTTCATCAAGAATAAGAATGGTACTCTTCACCTATGTATTGATTATTAGATGTTGAACAAGGTGACAATCAAGAATAGATATTTGAGTCCATGCATTGATGATCTCTTTGATAAGATGTAAGGGGAAATAATATTTTATAAGATTGATCTTATAGTAGGATATCATCAGTTGAAAATCTTTGATGAGGATATACCAAAAATAATGTTCAAAACTCGATATGGGCACTATGAGTTCACAGTGTTACCTTTTGGGTTAATAAATGCTCCTATAGAATTTATGAATCTCATGAACAATGTGTTTATATATTATTTGGATAATTATGTGTTGGTATTTCTAGATAACATCCTCATATATTTTAAGGATGAGGAATATCATCTTCAACATCTAGAACTAGTTGTATAGTGTTTGCAAAAGCATAATTTGTACAATAATTTGTCTAAGTGTGCATTTTTCTAAAAGAAAGTGTAACATCTAGGACATATTATCTCTAAAAATGGTATTTTAGTAGATCTAGAAAATATAAGAGCCATAATAGAGTGGCCATAACTTAATAATGTGCATGAGGTAAGGATTTTCATGGGATTAGCAGGCTATCACAAAAAAATTGTTCTAAATTTCTCTAAGATAGCTAATCCAATTATCTCTATTCAGTTGAAGAATCAAAGTTTTGTTTGATCAAATAATTATGAGATGACCTTTCAAGATCTGAAAAGGAAGCTTAATTTAGCACCAATTCGAAGATTTATTGATCCTAATGATCAATTCTTAGTGATCATGTATGCATATGAGGATGAACTTAGAGGAATTTTTATGCAGGATGTCTAGGAAACTAAATCCATATGAGGTGAATTATTCCCCTTATGATTTGGAACTTGTGGTAAATATTCATACCTTGAAATTTTGGAGGCATTATCTATTATAGAAACCATTTGAGCTCAATATTGAAAACTTGGGACTCAATTACATCTTCACCCAACTGAACCTAGATGCTCATTAGAGATGATGGTTAAAGTTCTTATCTGATTATGATTTTGGTACTAATTATATCGAAGGCAAGGAAAATAAATTTGTGGATGTTCTAAGTCATATAAGGTGCATAGAATTCATATCTACTATTAGGAGTAATTTTTGAGATCAAGTAATCAAATTCTCACCAAGAGATAAACTCTATGATCAGGTCAAGAAAGCATTGTCTGAGAATACTCAGGATTCTAGGTATAAAGGATTTAAGATAGAGAGTGATGGTATTTTAAGGTACAATGATAGGATGTATATGCTTGATAGAGAGAATATAAGGAGCACAATGCTAAATGAACTTCATAATACCCCATATCTAGGATATCCAAGTACAACCAATCTCAGGGATGAGCTAAGACCACTCTATTTTTAGAAAGGGATCAAGAAAGATGTAGTGGATTTTGTATCTCATTATTTGAAATGTCAGTGTGAAAGCTAAACATGTGCATCCATTTGGATTGATATATCCACATGATATAATAGAATGGAAGTGGTAGTTAATTAACATGAAATTTATCCAAGGGTGGTTTTTATCATGGAACTAGTATGATATGATCTTGGTTGTAGTTGATAAACTAACCAAAGTAACCCACTTTATACCAAGAAACTTAACAGATGATGCACCTATTCTTGTGAAGATATTCATAAAAGAGGTGTATCAATTTCATGGATTTATAAATAAGATCATTTTAGATCGAGACTCGAGGATAAACTATATATTTTGGTTGACTCTAAATTTAACTCTAGGTATGCAATTGAATTTCAACATTGCTTATCACCTAAAAACCAAAGGATAGACAGAGTGAGTTAACTAGGTTTTAGAATATCTCCTTCACATGCATTACATGGATAAAAAATACAATTATGAGGAATACCTTTCATTAGTTGAGTTTGCTTACAAAAACTCATACCAATCAGCATTGAAGATGGCTTTGTTTGTGGCATTATATGAAAAGAGGTGTAGAAGACCAATCAATTAGGATGGGTAATAAGATAGGGTAGTCTTTAGACCTGAGATGATTTTGGAAATGGAAGAGAAAGTCAAGATAATTAGGTAGAGGTTGTCTAATTCCAATGATGGATAGAAAATTTATGCTAATTTGAAGAGAATAATAAGGCATTTTTCTATAGGTGATAAAGTGTTTCTATGGGTTAAGCCTCAGAAAAGCTCAATTAAGTTTGGGAAGTCATCAAAACTTTCACCTAGATATGTGGGATCCTTTAAGGTTTTATAAGTGGTTAATCATGTAGCATATAGGCTTGTGTTGCCACCATCTCTAGCTCTTTTACATAATGTCTTACTTGTGTCTTATCTTAAAAAGTATGTTTCTGATCCTTCACATGTGTTAGAATGGAATGATTTATAGGTTTTGAATCCCAAGGTGGTCATGGTAGAACCAATCAAAATAATTAACACTCACAAACTTATTTTTCATAATAGATAAGTGTCATAGTGCAAGGTCTAGTGGGACTAATATTATAAATATAGTGCCACTTAGGAGGACTATGATGAGTTTTAAAGGTTATTTCCACATTTACTTGCTTGATTTATTGCTTCATATTATGTTATTTTCTACTAAATAATATTTTAAATTTATAACTTGTGTTTGAATAAGTGTCATTGGGATGATGACCATCTTTAGGGGGAAGGATGTCACATCTTAATTTCTCTCTAAGTTTAGTAACCTATTTGATCTATGTATTATTATGGTTGTTAATTGATTAACTACCATTTGATTAAGTTTTATGTCATATGTTGATTATGGGATAGTTATATGCTACATAATTTATGTTATCACTAAATTTTTCACCCTAGGATAAGGTTGATTAGACTTATTTAATTGGTGGAAACATGGGATTACCCATAGACCTATAGGTTGTCTATAGTAGGGGTAAATATATAGATTGAAGGGATAGCTCCCTTGATGAATCATTTAGGCTCACTTTCACTACTCATTTGATTTTAAAAGGGGGGAAAATAACTAAAATAAACCTAACTACATTGGTGATGCACCAAACCTTGTTGACCACTACCACAAATTGCACAATACACTAAGACCTACAAGATAACATGAATATACACACATTCTATACTGAACCAATGATGCACATAAATGTTTTGTATAAGGGTAATGTATTGTAGTGTTGAGAGGGAAGAACAATTAAACTTTAAAACCCATAAGATACCCCTACTGACACCATCTACAACCTGGAATAGAGAAACAACCACATGAGGCAAGATAAATAGGACACAAATAAGGTGGCACACATCTACACTTGATGAGATCAACCATTTAGAGTTTTATCATTGAATTAAATAATATAATGAGGTAAAACATCAGTTTTTTTATTGATAAAAGTTAGAACAAATGGGTATGGCTTTTACATACCCAGGTGGAAGATACAAACATAGCCAAAAGTGGCTCAATATATAGAGAATGTGAGAGAAAAAAGAGAGAGATGTGGTAGAAGATGTTTGACAAGTGTTCATGATATTTATAACCATAAAATGAGTTATGAAACAATAAAATAAACCTAAAATTCCATTTGTCTCACTCTTGAAGCATATCCAACCTTCCAAGTGACATAGGAGTTGCAAACTTGCTTGACACCTTGACTAGCTCCTTAGAAATTGCCCTTCTTTGCATGAAAGGAGTGATAAATGGACCTTAAAACCATTAATTTTCCTTTAACTGATCTTAAAACACTCATTTAACATCTTAAATTCCTTATTAAACTCTTCCAACCTACCATTCCATTACTTATATGCATAGGTGTCTTGTAACTCTCTATTTCCCATGCCTAGATTGGTCCAAGTGGCCTAAAACTAAAGTGCATATTATTCAAATCATAAAAACCATATTAATGTTCTTAAAATATGTTATCAAGACTAAAACAAACTAGTTATTTCTTGAACCAACTCCCAAGAACTCATTTTGCTCCTTAAGCCTTCAATAGCCCTAGTTTCCATGTAGACTTTTTCCATGTAAACCTCCTTATGTGGGAGTTGTATGGATTATATTGAAAAAATAATGCAATATTATATTACCCTATATTTAATTATAATTTCATGTCAAATTTCATTTTTAGAATCTAAGTGAAAACCCATTTTTCTACCTTTTTCTCTTAGGCCTCCTTACTTTGGACCTTATTTTCTTGCTCCAAACTTCTATCACACATGTTAAATCACAAAAAAGTGTGTTATTAACTTTACCTACTCCAACACCAATCTCCATTCCAATTTTGGGGTCCTAAAACCTTGTGAAAGTATGTAAACCAAGAAATGGCCTTATCGCATAGTCTCATTTTGAGCCTGTTTGAGACTACCTTGAAAAATTAGCCTAATTTGATCATCTACAAAATCTCATGTGAAATTTTCTTGATTTTAACATATATTATAATTCCAAAATGACCTCATACCATTATTTTTAAGTTATCCCCTTCTCAAAACACCTAAAAAACACAAAAAATGCAAAAATAGGGTATTTTGGGTAGTTTGTACAGTAGTTCGTACAAGTGAAGTACATGGAAAAAACCTACTTGAATTATTCAACAATATACAAAAATTTTAAAGATCAAATGGTATGATTTAATGTGCATTTTATCTCTTTTTCCCATAATTGGTCATTATCAAGGTTTAAGAGAGGTTCTAAACCTATCTAGGGTCTTAATGATTATTCATAAAGAATAGATAATTAAATAACCTCCTTCCAATTGGAAAAACTTCTTATTATACCCATTTAAATATTCCAAAAGGATCAGACTCCCATTCAAATTTTGAGCAATGGTATGAGCATCTGAAGTTGCTCTTTGAATGGCTTGCTTAGTGTTTCTCAAGCCCAAGAGAGGTATACTTTGAGTTAGAGGTAATAATTAATACACCTATATAAAAACTAGTTACATTATTCTACATTTATTTTAATTTATTTTTACCCCTTTGTGTGTTCATGGTATACTGGTCAGGGTGTGGGGTTTAAAAGCCTATGTTCTCTTTGCTAGCCCTAAAGGGATTTGGAGTGAAAACTAAAGTTGTTTTCCACTTGAGAATGAATGTATACCTATTTTATGACTATTTACTACCCTTAATATAAATTTATGAGTTTTTAAATGCTTGATTTATTTTTTAGACCAAGTGGATCTCTAAGTCTCTTGATTGCCCCTTACCCAAGGAGTGGGCAAGCTCTGAGACAAAATAGTGAGTACTTACACTATTTTTTTGACCTAAATGATACCATATAAGTATTTTTAAATTCATAATTACCCCTTTTACCAAATTTAAAACCTTGATCATGCCTATAGAGCTCTCAATACTTCAATTTCTCAAGACTAGCTATAGGCCTGTGACTGTGCTTGACTATGTATGAGGTCATAAATCTCAATTTGGTTCATATTCCCTCATTTTTCTATTTTATTATTAGAATTAATGTATAGGACCTTATTGTATTCAAAACAACCTTAAAACCTACTCAACACCTTTTTCATCTCTTGTATCACACTTTCTTTTGCTCATTTGTACATAGTTCATAGAGTCTGTTGTAGGTGGATACTTAATTAACTACGCACTTGTTTGGACCTTACTCCCCCATAATTCATATTCCTCATTAATTTTAAGTATTTGAGGTCTCAAATTATCTCAAGAGTATTTCAATCATTTTTCTATTCTTTTCTTTAGGTCTACAGTCAATCTATACCACTAGCAGGCATGTAGCTTTCCTTTAGGGTTATTGACTGTTCTTTGTGTTTTAGCTCTCACCCTTAACATACCATCTTCCATATTTTATTAAATTAATTTATCTCTCAAATTATTTATGTTTTATAATGGAATGGTTTACACTAAATTCCTATAGGTCGCACATTAGTGCAGTCTTGACTGTATTTGAAATTTGAAGCTTTACCTTGAAAACACTGACCTTTCTCTTGGTCTTGAACTTGATTGAAGATCTCAAGTGGCCTTAAGATATTTTTCAAATTTAGGTGGAAATAAAAATTATAAACACCTCTTATCTCTATTTCAATGGCCTATAAAGGCTTATGATAGTGTATTCTCATCTCCAACTTTCTTAACTAGTTCGTACAAATCTTTAGGTGTAGCCATGAATGTTTGTGAGTGGATGACTATAGGTGCTATCAAGTTGAACTTTACATACTCAATTTATTCTTGGATTTACCACTTAAATAACTTAACCTTGGAGGTGATGGGGGGTCTATCACAAGTTTCAAACATTTAACATACCTTTTCACCACACTTAGCATCATTTACACTTGAAGTCATTCATGTTCACTTTATATTCTATCTACAGGTCAACCTTCATTGATCCTTATAAATTTAGATTATATCACTTGGAACCTAGTATTTTAATTTTAATACATGGTCTTATAACACCCTAATAGTGTATTCAAGGTTATTTTTTTCTTACTTCCATATATAGTCCATACAAGTGTTATAGATGCTCATTTGACTGCGTGTTTAGTTCATTGACTACCATTAGCTTTCCAAGTGGCTTGGTATCTCCGAGTTATTTAATGATTCATGTCATTGTCTTCATCTACCTTGAGGTTTATTCTTCTATATGAGACTCTTTTGAGTTGGTTGAATGTTAATCTTGGTCTAAATGAGGACCTATAAGCTTGAGGCCTATAGGTCTCATTTACTTACTTTAAGGCTTTTAAAAAGCCACTTTTTTTAGTTTTTAAACTCTTAAAACTTGTCAAACCACTATAAATCTTCTTTGTTACTTATTGAAATCTCAAAAAGCTTGTAATTAGGCATCAAGTCAACCTAAATTCATCTTATAGGTTTGTATGGATGTATAGGTGCCTATTTGTTCATGTATAGGTCTATATGTAGAGAATGGATATTCCAATTGTTTGAGTCTCTTAATGATAGTAATAGGGAAATTAGAGGCATATGAATGCATGAAGATACACTCAAGTCTCCACCATAACTCTAAGCATCTCCAACTTATTCCTACAGTCCATATAATTTTCATATGAAGGAGACACTTATGACCTCTCATTAGAATGTGTGTTTAGTCTCTTATCATCATCTTTATCATGATTAAAATGGTGAAATAAGGTATCAAAACTTACATCATAATGTATGAGTGGTATTTGAACCAAAATGTAACTTCAAACCTCCATTGGATTGTGTAAACATAGACCATGTTCCCAAAATCAAGTACACTTGAATATCATAGATAAAGATACATCTGAGATAAAATAATAATGAATCCATGAAACTAAGGGAGTTTTCATGAACAATAAAGCATTATAAATCTCTGAGAATCACTACCATGAAGAAGAAATAGGAACTTACATTAGGATTGTCTGAAATAGATTATATACCAAGACCTTCCTCCTTAAAGTGAAAATAATTTATGGAGATGATTCAAATAATAATAAAACCATGAAAATTAGATAACAAACCTCTAAAAACCACCTTCAAAATAATTCCTCTCCATCAATTTTTGAGTTGGATAAATAGGTGCAAGAACAAACCCTTTTTGGATGAATGGGCCATAATGACTTACTATACCTGTTATCAATTTTTCATAAATAATAGGAAATAAATATGCAAACTAATTCCACTAATTTTAATCTAATTATTACCCCTAACAACTTCCAAAATTTTAGCTCCTAACTCTCTTTTATCCTGGTCATATCATCCACCTCAATTTTGCCTTTTTGAGCTTGTAAACCCAGTGATGGAGGAAAAAAGGTGTTTGGAGTATAATTTTTACTTTAAACTTGTAAAATAGATATTAAATTATGTCAGGTATCCCAATATACACTTAAAAACTATTTATAACTAAAAACTAATCTTTCAAGGTTGTACAAGTGCCCAAAAGTCCTTAAAAGTGTCATTTTTAAAATTTGTTGGGTTAAACCTACAAGTTTGTCAGTACCTGACTAACCCTAAACATTATCTAACCTCTCTATGACACCAAGGATGTTTATAACCTTATTTAAATGTTTTATTTTTATATTTTTACATTCAACCCTTCTAAATGGGCCAAAAGGTGGTAAAACTATGATTTTTTGCATATAAGAATCAAACAAAGGTTAGAGAATGATAATATGATAAAATGACATCCAAATAACATTCTGGAATGACCCTATACTATATTATACATTTGAAAAAGTTTGACTATATAAGACATTTTATTTGATCATAGGACTAAACAAGTGAACATAAGACCTGAACTTAGACAAAGCTAGACAAGGACACATATGACCACATGGGACTCTTTAAGACCATTGTAGACCATGAAAAATCCATATAACCACCCTATGAAAGTTTTAATTTATAATATTTCATATATTTTGACTTGGGGTCAATAATTTGGTGATTCATAAGGGTAGAATGCCTGCAATTCTGATAGAACTAGTAACCTTGCATGTCCATTAGGTTATGGAGTCAATAGCACTCTAAGATAACAAGATCATACCTTGAGATTTAACCAACAAGATATCTTGATTACCTCCAAAACATACAAAATAAAACAACAAGACACAAAGAAAGAATAGGACATAGACATGTGCTATCAAGCACTTAAGGAACACAAAAAAATAAAGAAGTAATCTAATTATATACAACTGACCTAAACTTTTATTCTTCCTCCTAGGTCAAAAGGGAAGCTTGCACAATATTTTTCACTATGATATGAATGAGATAATGAAGAAATTTATCTTTTGAGATTTGGTTTTTATGTCCTCAACTCATTCATGCCACTCTCTTTGGAAATATATCCAATGCAATAATAGAAATTGCAAACATATCACCTATTAAGGTGAATTCTTCTTGTGACTCAACAACCTCAATCTTCTTATGAGACTCCTTAACTACAACCTTGTCCAAAAATGCTTCACTAAAGAATTTTTTTTTTACCTCCATGGTATTTTGAATGAGATTAGGCTTCCCATAAAATATTTTCATCTCATCAATCTCTTCAAGAATATGTTCATACTCAACCCAATACTCGGCATTGTTCTTAATGAAGACATCTTGTTCAATCTCCTTGTGTACATGGCCTTCAACCTTGCAAATACTTTCAAGCTCTTGAAGGTGTTTAATATGTTGTTTCCAATCACATTTTCTTTATTTATCATCAATAACCATAACTTCTTCAAACTAATATTCTTGATTATTGTGTACTTGATCAACTTCAATTTGTTTACTTGAATAGTTTTTAACTCCAAGGTTGGTTGCCACTTCAACAAGCTTGGTACTTTGGAAGCTATCATGTTGTACTTAAAGAGGAAATACATCTTCAAAAATGTATTCAACTTGAACATTAGGAGGTTTAGGATTTTTAAGGCCTTAAAACTCTTCAAAAACTCCATTGAGTTTATGCCACATGTCATCTTGATTTATGGATTCATCAATAGCTTTCTCTTCTATAATTTTTCCAAATTCAACCTCTTGATCATGCTCATAAGTCTCAACCAGTTCAAATGATGTGATATTTCCCTCAAAAATATTCTCTTTCATGTCTTGATCAACTTCTTCATGATCAGTTACAACATCATAAAGGTCATCTCTTTCTTCACTCAATAATATGGATTTATGCTTCTCTTCACCAAGGGGAGTCCTTATACTAAGCTCTTCATCATGGATACTTGAGTCATCTTCTTTATTAGCTAAAAATTTAGTTTGATCTTCTTCACTTATCTCTCATTGAATGGGTTCTCCTTCAAGAAGGTATGAGGTGGGAGGGTGGTGAACAAGTTCATGGGTTGGAGAGGGAGTATAAGGTATGGTATATGTTTCATTAATGGGCATGGGGATGGAGGGTTTACTCTTACAATTTGGGAGCTTGGAAATGGGAGAATCTTGAAATAATTCTTGGAGAGAAAGAAAGTTTAGCTTTTCCATAGGTGTTCCATTCTCTCCATCAACCACCTCATCCTTCTTATAGTCTTTTTGAATTTCATTGTTAGTTGTAACTTGATCATGAAACTTCTTATCTAGGGCCTTATTCTTGTCTTCAATTTTATTTTAGATTGACTTCCATGAGGTAAAATTTATAGGTTCTTGGGGAGAGGGAAATGAGGCTTGAACAAACACAAAGTATTATTTCTTGGCATCAACTTCTTGGTCTTCACTCTCTTCATCTTTCTTTCCCCAAGACTTCACTATGTGGTTCCAAGTTAGAACTTTGAAGCTATTAGGCTATTTTGAAGATTGGATTGGCTCTCTTATAGGCTCCTCTTTAGGATAGTGAATGGTTTCATGAGGATAATGGGCACAAGAAAATTGATATGGAATAAAAGAGGGTTATTTAAGAGGGGGTGGAAGGACTTTCATAGGTTTAGATTCTTCCACAAGAGTTAGCATGGTATATTAGGAATCATAATCCAAGAAAGCCTCCAAGATGAAGATATATTATTTTGTTGAGGGATAATAGGTGGAACTTGAGGAATAATTTGATTCAAATGAGGTAGACTAAGGATAGGATTGGGGTTGCTTAGATTGGGTCTCTTGATTGTCCCACCTTTCTAATCTACCTATACACCATTGGATAAAAATTCTCATTTCACTCAACTCATCACTCATAACATATTCAGTTTCCTCTCCAACTGACATCCACTTATCTATCAATATTAAAAATATATTTCTCATCTTCTATATGAGATGAAAAGGTATCACATCAAGTTCTCTATCCCATTTTCTCATCACCTCTTCTAATTTAAGCAGATTTGGCTTGAGTACCAACAAGGAAATGGTAGGGGAAATGTAATTTTGAGATGGAATTAAAGTAGGAAGGGAGGATTATGATAATTTTAACTCTTGGTAAGGTTGTTCAATAACATCATGGTCATATAAAATGGAAATATACTGACCATAGGACTATCATGACTCATAAGGATGATGACAATATTGATAGGGTTGTTGAGACACATAATTAGGGTCATGATAAAGCTAATAGGGAGGTAAATAGTAGAATATTTCATCATATCCATCCATGAAAACTTCATTAATCAAATGAAACATAATATATTTATAAAATTATTTTCATAATAAGTACCTAGGCTACTTATAACCAGCTGATTACATTCAAAGTCACCATTGGTATTTGCTTGAATACCTCCAAAGGTTGATAGGTAGAAGAACACACCAAAAATCCTTCCACTCTTTTGGACCTTAAGTCCCACCAAGTGTGATAAAACTATATCACCAAATTTTTAAACCTAGGAAAAGGTTGTTCAAACTTATCCAATTTGGTGAAAGATGGGATTATCACTAGACCTATCTATAACAGGGGTAAACCTCTAGATTGAAGGGATAGCTCCCTTTATGAATCATTTAGGATCACTTTCACTATTTAATTGATTTTAAAATTGGTATAAAGTAATAAAATAAACCTAAATACAATGGTGATGCACCAAACTTTGTTGACCACTACCACACATTGCACAATACACTAAGACCTATAAGATAACATGAACATACACACATCTTAGACTAAACCTATTGCATCATTTTTTTATAGAAGGGTAAGGCATGTAAGGATAATATTGAAGACAAATTACACTTCAAAACCCACAATATACCCCTAATGACACAAATTATAACCTACAATATATAAACAATCACATGAGGTAAGATAAATTGGACACAAACAAGGGAACATACATCTACACTTGATGAGATTAAACATTTAGAGTTTTATCACTGAATGTAGTCATATAATGAGGTAAAACATCAGTTTTATTATTTATAAAATTTAGAACAAATGGGAAAGGCTTTGCCCTACCCAGGTGGAGGATATAAACTTAGCCAAAAGAGGCTCAATATATAGAGAATATGAGAGAGAAGAGAGAGAGAGATGTGGTATAATATGTTTGAAAACTATCCATGAGAGTTAAAACCATAAAATGAGTTATGATATAGTCTAAAAAACCTCCAAGGCCACTACTTAGAAACTTCCCTTCTTTGCATGAAAGGAGTGATAAATAGACATTTAAATAATGAATTAACCTTTAACTAATATAATACCACTCATTTAAAATTTTACATGCCTTATGAAACTCCTCTGACCTACTAGTCCATCAGTTATATGCATAGGTGTCGTGTAACTCTCTATTTCCCATGCCTAGATTGATCCAAGTGGCCTAAAACTCAAGTGAATATTCTTAAAATCATAAAAACTATATTAATTGTGTTAAAATATTTTATCAAGTCAGAAAAAAACCATTTTTGTTCTTGGAACAACTCTTAAGAACTCATTTTGCTCCTTAAGCCTTAAATAGCCCTAGTTTCCTTGTAGCCTTTTTTTCTTGTAAATATCCTTGTGTGGGAGTTTTTTGGATGATCTTGAAAAAATAAGGGAACATTTTAGGACTCTATATGTCCTTATAGTTCCATTTAAAACTTCATATTTAGACTCTGAGTGTAAACCCATTTTTTCTACCTTTCTCTATCTTGAATTACGCCTCAATTGGGCCTCCTTGCTTTGGAACCTATTTTATTGATCCAAACTTCTTACACACATTTAAAATAACTAAAAATAATTTTATTCACCTTCCCTAATCCAAAATAAACCTCCAAGCCAATTTTTGGGTCCTGAGATCTTGTAGAAGTATGCAAACCAAGAAATGGCCTTACCACCTAATCTCATTTTGACCCTATTTGAAACTACCTTGAAAAATGGGCCTAGTTTGATCATCTCTAGAATATCCTAAAAAATATTTTGGGTTTTAATATGTATTATAATTCAAAAATGAAATCATCACATGATTATAAATTATTCCCTTCCCATTACACTTGCAAAACACAAAAAACATGCAAGAATGGGGTATTTTGGGTAATCTGTATAGTAGTCCATAAAAGTGAAGTACATGGAAAAAACCTCCTTGGATAAATTTAAAAAATCCAATATTTTTCATGATAAAATGGTGAATTTGATGTGCATTTGAACTATTTTTCCCATGACTGGTCACTATCAGAGTTTAAGAGAGGTTTTAGACCTGTATGGGGTCTTAACGATTGTTCATAAAGAACATATCATTAAATTACATCATTCCACTTTTAAAATATTCTTACTATACCCCTTAAACTATTAAAAAAGGATAATATTCCCATGCAAAGTTTGAGTAATGGTATGAACATATGAAGGTGTTCTTTGAATGGCTTGCTTAGTGTTTCTCAAGCCCAAGAGAGGTCTACTTTGAGTTTGGGTATTATAAGTCACTCCCACTACTATTAATAGTTCATAAAAATATATAAAATCCCCTTAAATTATTCTAAATGTCTTGGAAGTTCTGGGTACCCCTTTTTGTGCTCATGGTATACTAGTCAGGGTGTAGGGTTTAAGAGTTTGTCTTCTCTTTGCTAGCCTTCCAGGGCCTTGGAGTGAAAAATGAAGTTTTTTTCCACCTGAGAATGAATTTATACCTATTTTATGACTCTTTACTACCATTATGATCCATTTCTAAGGTATTTAATGCTTTTTTTAGTCTTTGAGACCAAGTGGATCTATAAGTCTCTTGATTGTCCCTTGCCCGAGGAGTGGGTAAGGTATAAGACAAAAAAATGAGTACTTAAAACTTTTTTTTTGACCTAAAGGAGAAAATTTAAGTATTTTTAAATTAATTATTACACCTTTTACCAAATTTTAAACCCTGATCATACCTCTAGATCCCTCAACACTTCAATTTCTCAAGACTAGCTATAGGCCTGTGACTGTGCTTGAATACGTATGAGGTCATGAATCTCATCTTGGTTCATCTTCCCTCATGTTTCTATTTTAGTCTTAGAATGAAATTATATGACTTAATTGTATTATAAAAAAACCTTCAAACCTACTTAACACCTTTTTCAGCTCTTGTATCACACTTGCCCTTGCTTATTTGTACATAGTCTTTAGAGTCTATTGTAGGTGGATACTTGACTGACTATGCACTTATTTAGACCTTACTCTCTCACCATTGATATTCCTCATGATTTTTAAATATTTTAGGTTTAAAATTATATCAATATACTTTCAATCACTTCTCTACTCTTTGCTTCATGTCTACAATCAATTTATACCACTAGTAGGCATGTAGCTTTCCTTTAGGGTTATTGACTATTTTTTATATTTTAGCCCTCACCCTTCATATACCATATTCTATAGTTTATGAACTTAAATTCTCTCTCAAATTATTTAGGTCTAAGAAAGGAATAATCTATACTAAAGGCTTGTAGGTATCATATTAGGGTGGTCTTGATTGTATTTGAAGTTTGAAGCTTTACCTTGAAAATACTGACCTTTCTTTTAGTATTGAACTTGATTGAGGATCTCAACTGGATTTACGAGATTTTTCAAACTAAGATGGACCTAAAAATTCTCAACACCTCTTATCAATGTTTTAATGGCCTAATAAGGCTTATGAAAGTGTATTCTCATCTCCAACTTTCTTAACAAGTTCATAAAAATTTATAGGTGTAGCCATGAGTGTTTGTGAATGGATGATTATAGGTGATATCAAGTTGAAGTTTGCATACTCAATTTATTCTTGGATTTATAACTTACATCACTTGACCTTGGAGGATATGGGGGGTCTATCATAATTTATAAACATTAAACATAACTTATAACAACATTTAGCATCATTTACATTTGAAGTCATTCATGTTCACCGTACATTATGCTTGTAGGTCAACCTTCAATTATCCTTATGCCTTTATATTCTATCACTTAGAACCTAGTATTTTCATTTTACTACATGGTATCCTAACACCCTAAGAGTGTATTCAATTTTAATTTTTGCTTGCTTCCATATATAGTCTATACAATTGTTGTAGATGCTCATTTGACTGTGTACTTAGTTCATTGATTACCATTGGCTTTCCAAGTGGCTTGGTATCTCTTAGGTGTTATTTTATGATTAATTACATTGTCGTTATATTCCTTGAGGTTTAATCCTCTATATGAGACTCCTTTGAGCTATTTAAATGTTAATCTTGGTCTAAATGAGGACCTATAGGCCTAAGGCCTATAGGTCTCATTTATTTGATTTAGGGATTAATAAAAGCCACTTTTTTTGAATTCTTGAACTCTTACAACTTTTCAAACCACTTTAAATCTTATTTTTTACTTATTTAAAGCTCAAAAATATTTTAATCATGTATCAATTCTGTTGTCCCCCAAAAATAGCTATCATTTTTTGAACAACATTTAAACTATTTTGGTCTTATAGACCAAAATTGTCTCTTCCATTTCCAAAATTTGTCCTAGACATTGAAATTCCTAATTTTCCAAGCTTCTCAGAAAATCTACAGACTCTTCAGTAGGAAGAGAACTCTATGGACTCTACAGGCAGGTTCATTTATACAGGTTCAAAGGCTTCTGTAGGCATTTTCAGTCAAAATAATTGATTTTCAACACTTGGTCATTTTTTGAGATTGGTTCAGAGCTTTGGTTCAGTTGAAAATCTTCATCAGCAAGCATCTGACTACAAAAAGAGACTTGAACCATTGAACTATTGAACCATTGAACCACTTTGGTTCAAAGGTTCAATAGGTTCAAGGTTTAACAAGTTCAACGTCTTTGGCAAGAGTTAAGCGCTTCATCAAGGTTCAAAGTTCAATCACTTCAATTGGTTCATCAGCTTCAAGACACTTGGCCAAATCAAGGCGGCTTGAACCATTGAACCACTTTGGTTTAAAGGTTTAATGGGTTCAAGGTTTAATGGCAAGTTCAACCAAAGGAATCATTTAATGGCTCGATTCAACCAAGTGGTTCAATGCTTTATTCACTCAATTGGTTCATTCTTTTAGTTCATCCTTTGGTTCAACGTCTACAGGTTCAACAGCAGGTTCATTCACTTGGTTCATTCGATTAAACCATTGGCTTAAACCATTTTGGTTCAAAGCCTTGGTTCAATGAGATGGTTCAACTATTGGTTCAAAGGCAAGTTCATAATGTTTGGTTTAATTCTTAGTTCATCGGCTTGTTTCATCCAATTGAACTATCGGCTTGAACCATTTTTGGTTCAACCGATTGGTTCAACTGATTGGTTCAACATCTTGGTTCAACAGAATGGTTCATCACCAAAGTTCAAAGGGGCTGTTCAATGCAAAAGGAAGCTTTCTGAAGGACAAGTTCCCTTGTGGAAGACACTTAATCAATAAAATCACCCTTCCCAAGGGTCATTTTCAAAGAAGCCCGAAAGGTAATTCTTTCAGATTGTCTAAGGCATTTAAAATTTACTAAGGCATAATTCTTTCAGATTTTTGTCTGAAGGAATTCCTTCGAACAAAAAAATCTAAAATAAATCAAAGAAGCAAATGCGGGAAAAATCTGAAGACTTGTTCAAAGATTTGGTGAAACAAATAATTCCACAGACTTTTGTCTGCGGCAATTTTCCCCAAGCTTTTTGTCCATGGGAATTTTCCCCAAACTTTTGTATACGGGAATTTTCCCTAGGGAAATGTCTGTAGGAAACTTTCACGTGAGGAAACATTCACAAGAGAAAGCCCAGGGATTTGTTTGCGGGAACTGCCAAGGCAAAGAGCTGCCGAAGGACCCTGAAGGGCAGGTGCCCTTGCGAGGGACTCTCAGCGGCCAAAGTAAAAGGCTATTCTGACTCAACATAGGTCATTTCTCAATGTTCAAAAGGGTAAGTCCAATTTGGAAGAATACAAAGCCAAAATCTAAAAGAAGACCAAGGGGTGACATGCTCGAAGACGTCAAATTCAAGACAGTGAACTAGCCATTGAGAGCACATTGACAGGCATGTAAACGTCAATTTTAAAGTCCATGAAATAGCCATTGATCTTTTGAATTTATAGACCTGAATGCATTCCCAAAATTCAAGACCAAAACTAGCTGAAAGCGAGGAAATACATAACAATGAATGAATCCAGGGCCTGATTCAATTAACCAGAAAAGGAGGAATGATGAAGACAAGATCAAACCGCCAGGTGGACATTGAAAGTTGTAATCTTTTAATTGTGTGGCTTTTTTATCTACATTGAGAAGATTAAATGGGTAAAATGCCCCAAAGTTTTAGCTTGTCTTCCTAACAGTTCCCAATGCATCATGATGTATTATTGTTCTTGAGTCGTTCTTGAAGTGGCTATATAAGGGAATTTATTTTATTGTAAATATATCTCTTTTTTGACAATCTGAATGAAACTCTGCCCAAATTGAGAGGCATCATTGAGACTTTGTGCTCAGTCTGTTGATCATATTTTGTTATTAGAATAAGAAAGCAAGAAACTTTTTTAGACTTTGTGTTGTGATATCTTTATTGTTAAGGAAGATGTTCTTGTCTTTTTCCTTGATATATTTTTTGTTCCATTAATTTAACAAGCAGGATTAGTAAAATTGTTCATGAAGGTGTCCTGAAGAATCAACTGTGGAGATACTTTGTGCCCCCATAGCTACCTTCAGTGTGTTTTCTTTTCATTGCTATGTAAAGGACTTTGAGAAGACTTTGTGCTCTCATTGTCCTTCGTATATTACTCTTGAGCATTTCAGGTGGAGACTTTGTGTTATGTCTCAATTTTCTGGTTACCATACCTTTAGTTACATTCTGCTTTTATTTCTAGGAGTATTCTTATGGCTGGCTGAATAGTTATTCTAAAAGAAGAAGAGTGTTGTCTGTCATTTCCCTTGAGTTTTTCCTTTGTTTTGAACACATCATCTCTGAAGGAAGAGAGATGGATGTCTTATCCTACCCTTGAGTATTATTTTCTATTTATACATATATATAGCATATCCACAGGGAACCTTCCCTTGATGAGAGGAGAGAGCAGTCTCCTTCTAATGTGATAAATTTACACATTTGGATGACTAATCTTCCTACTTTGGCTGATTAGACCTATTTTGTTTACCAGTACGCTAATAGACAAAATATTCAACCAATAATTTTTGGCGACTCCACTGGGGAAATACCCATTATCCATTTATAGTCTATCCATTCACCTCCACACTAACTAGGAAAGAATGCACAGTTTAAAGCCCCAAGATTTAACTAAAGCAAGGTCAATTCTTTTCCATTTTTGTTTCACAATCTGGTAGATTCAAGGTATACAAAAAGTCAAAGGGTTAAAGGTATTGTTGACCCTATGTTTGAGCTGGTATAGCAAAGTGATTTTGATTTGTTTCCTTCACCATCTCATCTCCAACGAACCAAGAGCTTCCCTCCTACTAAAGCCAAATCTCCATTACCAGATGAAGTATCTACTTCTACTGTTGATAAATCTATGCCTATAATTACCCCTTTAAAATTTGTTATCCCTCCTTTTCAGAATCCTATATTGGTAATTCAAGGCCCCTGGGGTAATGTTTTTGGTCCTCTCAATCTTACTCCTCTACATGAGCTTCCACGTAGTTCTAGGAAGAATTTCCCTAAATTCTATGGTGATGAGAAAGTTCATCTTGATGAACACATTGCAGCATTTAGTATAGCTTATGGAGTAATCAGAGTAGAATTTGAAGATATAGCAGTTAGGCTTTTTGTTGAAACACTACAAGGTGCTGTTGTAGATTAGTTTTACCATCTATAGGCTCGGTCTGTGACTGATTGGAATACTCTTAAAGCTAAGTTTAAATCCAAATTAAAACCTATAGAAGATGCACATACACTTCTGGCTCAACTTACACAGATGAAGAAAGAGCCTCACGAGCCTATGAGAGACTTCATAGCTAAATTCAAAAATTTGAGAAATAGAATCCCTGTAATTGCTAGACCTACAGCTAAGAATCTTAAATGCTTTTTCATTAATTCTTAGCTACCTAAAGTTAGTTTTCTCTTGAGACGTGCTGGTCAAATAGATCTCACTACAACTCAATTTTTGGCCACTAAAGTAGAAGATGATCTCATCTTAACAGGGAAGATAAGAAGAGATCCAAATAGAAATAGAGCTTCATCATCTTCTAAATTTGTGTCTACAAGCACCATAGATCCAATGGTATAGAAATTAGAAAATGAGTTGCTTGCTCTTAAGAAACAAATGGCTCAAGGAATGTCTTCTACTCCTACATACAGAAGGACATTTCTAAATCAGTCATATCAGGGCAATGTTGCCAGGAACCAAGGGCAATAAATTTGCCTTCCTCCCCAATAAGGGAAACTTACCCTAGAAGCTCCTCCAACTAATTCAGTAATGGGATATCTTGAAGCAGAATCAAATTTTTCTTTCTAGCCTAAATTGAATCAAGAAAATGATGTTGATATCATTGAAGACAATCAAGAAGAATCAATTGGTGACTCCCACATTGGTTTTCTAAATTACCAAGATGAACCTGAAAGCAAAGGAGAAGCTATAGATGGATCATATGCAGTGTTTACCAAATCCAAGAACTAATCAACCCAGCAAGTTGATAAAGAGAAGATAGAGGAACAACCTCAACCAGCAATCACAATTGCTAAACGTGGGACTACTCTACCTTTTCAATCAAAAGATCTGGTCATCACCCAAAAGGTAAATACATCCATTTCACCTTCACCTTCTATTCTCAATTCGCAAATCAGCCCACCTTCCATCCCTTTTAAAACTCAAAAAGTTGAAGTACCTTTCTCTGTACCTAGTTCAATTCATCCATTTGACATAATTGATCATGTCAAAAAGACAAAAATATAGATGTCTGAATTTGAATACTTGCAGTCCAATCCAGATCAACTGAATAAGTTGGTTCAATATGTTAAAAATCAAACCATCCCTACAGGTCAAAAAGCTAAAAAATTAATTCCTAATTCTCTAAAGAATACGCTTATTCTAAATAATTTGGTCATTACTCCTCCAGCTGCTCCTAGAAAAATAAAACCCTTCTATGTTTCCCTATTAATCAATGGCCACAAGTTGAGTAACTGTATTACAGACTCAGGTGCATCTGACAATGTCATGCCTGCTAAAGTCACTGAGTCTCTTGATCTCACACTGACCAAGATATTTGGGAGATGTTTCTCCATAGAGAACAAGCAAGTATCATTGCTGGGGCAAATTAAAGATGCCCAATTTGCATTCATAGCCTTTCCAGACAAGAAGATTAAGATGACTGTCTTGGTGGCTAATATCCAAGCATCTTATGGCATTTTTCTTGGGCAAAATTTCTAAAAGGACATGGGAGAACTGAACATGGATCTATCTAAGGAAAGGATCCCTATCCAAGGTGTGATGAAGAGATTACTCCCTGAAAAGGAAGAAAAGTATGTAGTCACCTAGACGTCAGCCCCTGAAGTTCAAATCATTTTTAAATCTGTAGGTATGGGTAACTACTTTCTATATACACATGAAGAAGGGCCCTCCATCTCTGATGAAGGAAAGTCTGAAGAAAAGTTAGTGTGTCTGATGAAATTTGGACTCTAGAATTTGATGGTAGCTATTCCTCTACTGGTTCAGGAGCTGGGATTATCTTGATATCTCCTCAAGGAGATATGTTTCTTTCATCCTATAAATTACAATTCAGCAACACTAATAATACAGTTGAGTATGAATCTTTGTTGCTAGGCATGAAGGCTGCTCAAGAAAAAGGCATCAAGTTTTTTCATGCCAAAGGGGATGTTGAATTAGTGGTTTGTCAAGTGAGAAATCTATATCAGATCAAGAATGAGAGGTTACGCCACTACCATAACCTAGTTTGGGAACAAATTGAAAGCTTTGATGCTTTCAACATTTTTTCCATACCCAGAGAGTCTAATGGCAGAGCTGATACACTTGTTATTTCAAGAACTCTCTTAGTTCCTCATTTAGATTTTAAAGAAGACAAATATACCATTAAGCTGGTCTATAGACCAAGTGTTCCTGACAATGCTGATCATTGGAAAATATTCAATGATGATCATCAGATCATTGCTTTCCTAGAACTAAAAGACAATTTTGAACAGCTATATTTTGAAGGTAGTGAATCTCAAAAATCTGAATCTAGTTTAGATATGAATGAAGAATTCCTACAGCTAAAAGGAAACAAAATTCCCAAAGGCCTGGTTTCTCTTGAAAAGCTATTTGATAAGCATGATATATTTGTCAAACAACAGCAAACAGATTCAAATCTCTCTCAGGGATTTGAGCAAGTAAATTTGACCAATAAAGAAAATCCCAAGATGGTCAACATTGGTAAGTGTTGCACCCCTAAAGAAAGATCCAAATTTACCTCTTTGCTCCATCAATACATTAATGTCTTAGCATATTCTTATGAATATCTGAAGTCTCTCAGACCTGATAAAACCTGCCATCACATTCCTCTCAAGGCTTATTCAACACCCTACAAGTAGAAATCCAGACAATGTAATCTAAAAATTTTAGATACTATTATGTTTGAGATATAGAAAATGTTAAATGCTAGAATTATCTTTCCAATCCATCATTCTACATGGATTGCGAACATAGTACCTGTAAGGAAGAAAAATGGTGAAATCTGCATTTGTGTAGATTTCAAAAATCTGAATCAGTCTTCTCTGAAAAACAATTATCCTTTACCAATCATGGACCAAGTGCTTCAAACAGTAACAGGGTCAAAGATGTTATCAATGCTAGATGGCTTCTCAGGTTATAATCAAGTTGAGGTTGGTGACGCTGACCAACACAAGACTGCATTCACCACCCCTTGGGGTACATTTGCATATAAAAGAATGCCTTTTGGCTTAATAAATGTTGGTGCTACCTTTCAGGGAGCTATGGACATGGCTTTCAAAGATGAGATTGGAATATTCATAGTAGTATATTTTGATGACTTAACTATCTTTTTAAAGTGTTGATCTGATCATGTATGCCACTTACAGCAAGTGCTAGAGCGCTGCCGCCAGAATGGTATTTCCTTGAATCCTAAAAAGTCTATTTTTGGAGTAACAGAGGGGAAACTCCTTGGCAACATTGTGTCCAAAGAAGGCATAAAGATTGACTCAGACAAAGTCAAGTCTAATCAAGAGATGAATTTGCCTACAAGTAAAAATGTTGTTCACTCTTTCTTCAGAAAAGTGAATTTATTACAGAGATTCATCCCTGAATTTGCTGAGAAGACAAGACACATTGTGAACATGATGAAAGAAAAGACTACCTTCAGCTGGACTAAAGAAGGCAAATCAGTGTTTCAAGATATCAAGACTGCCATTGCTCATGCCCCTACCTTGGTTTGTCTAGATTACCACAGAGATTTCATCATATACAGCTATGCATCTGAACACACTCTTTTAGCGATTCTTGTTTAACAAGACAAGGAAGGTATGGAATCCCCCATCTCTTTCATGAGTTACCCTCTCAAAACCCATGAAATAAAGTATTCAAATATAGAGAAGCATGCCTATGCATTGGTAAAAGTAGTCAAATATTTCTGCTTCTATATTCTGAATTCACACGCTACTGCCTTAGTTCCTGACACTACAGTCAAGTCTATATTAACTCATCAAGAGTTTGGCAAAAAAAGAGGTAATTAGATTGCAAAGATCCAAGAATTTGATCTGGATATCAAGCTGACAAAGTTGGTCAGGGGTAAAGGCTTATGTCAATTAATGGCTGATAATAAGCTAAAAGATACACAGTGTGAAGAAGCTGAAGTGGAAGATACGCCAACAGTCCTTTTTGTCTCCACTACCAATGAATGGTACTCATGTATTGCCTATTTTTTGACTTATGGTGAATGTCTTGCTCATTTGTCTTACAAAGAAAGGAGGACTATCAAGTTGAAAGCTACCAATTTTGTCTTTTTGGATAACGGCATGTATAAAAGAAACATAGATGGAGTATTCCTTTGTTGTGTATACAAAGAACAACAAACCTAGCTTTTGAAATATTTCCATAATCTGGCCTGTAGAGGTCATTTTTTTGATCCTGTAATTTCTCACAAAATTTTGTGAGCCAAATATTATTGTCCAACTCTTTTCCAAGATGCACATAAGTGGGTGAGGAAATGTGAACTTTACCAACAATTTGTTGGAAGATCCAAGTTGGCTGCCCTACCTCTCAAGCTAGTAATCATAGAGGAACCTTTCCAACAATGGGGACTTGATTTTATTGGGACAATAAACCCATCTTTAAGTGTTGGACATGATTATGTCCTTATATAAACTGATTATTTCACCAAGTGGGTAGAAGCAATCCCAACTAAGCATGCTACTTCAGAAGTTATATGCAACTTCCTCAAAGAGAATATCATTTCTAGGTTTGGAGTTCCACTCAAAATTGTTACAAATAATGCAACTTGTTTCACCTCTCAAGAGATTACGCAATTTTGTTTTCATTATAGAATTACACTCTCTCATTCTTCTAATTATTTCTCACAAGGAAATGGACAAGTTGAGTCCAGCAATAAGAATTTGGTAACTATTATCAAAAAGCTAGCAGATGATAATCAAAGGACATGGCATAAAGCATTGGTTGATGCTCTATGGTCAGACATGATCACACCAAAAAAGGTAATTGGTATGTCTCCTTTTCAACTTCTTTACGTTATTAATGTTGAGATACCAATCACCTTAGAGTTACCAGCCTTGAAATTAGTGAAGGCCATTGAAGATCAGACATATGAGAGTTCTCTTGACAAAAGAATCATGTGCCTGACTCAGCTGGAGGAATAGAGAACCATGGTGGTGGACAAAATTGCTGCTCATCAAAGTCTAGTAAAGAAACTCTTTGATCAGAAGGCCAAAAATCATGATTTCTAGATTGGGGATCAAGTCCTGTTGTGGGACAAAAGAAGAGAACTAAAGGGGATGCATGGAAAGTTTGACTCCCTTTGGAGAGGACCATTTGTAATTCATCATCACATTGGTGAAAATAGATTTCTATTGAAATACAAAGATAGCACACTCTTTTCTCTACCTCACAATGGACAACATCTGAAACACTTCAAATCTTGAAGTATCAGAACATTGCCTCTATATATATGTATATTTGTATAGTTTTAATTCTATTTTGTTTTATTTGTTTCCATTTTTGATGCCTTTCATTTCTCGGTAGCATGACTCCGTAACCCAATGGCATACCTGAAGACATTGGAGATTCTAGATTCTACTCCTTTCAATTCATTTTGCAATTGATAGAAGTTCCCCAACTGGAGCCAATTGTTGTCCCCCAAAAATAGCTGTCATTTTTGGGACAACATTTGAACTATTTTGGTCTTACAGACCAAAATTGTCTCTTCCGTTTCCAAAAATTTTCTTAGACATTCAAGTTCCTCATTTTCCAAGCTTCTCAAAAAATCTACGGACTCTTTAGCAGGAAGAGAAGTCTACGGATTCTATAAGTAGGTTCATTTGTATAGGTTCAAAGGCTTCTACAAGTGGTTTCAGTCAAAAGAATTGATTTTCAACACTTGGTCACTTTTTGAGATTGGTTCAGAGCTTTGGTTCAGTTGAAAATCTTCATCAGCAAGCATCTGAGTACAAAAAGAGACTTGAACCATTGAACCACTTTGGTTCAAAGGTTCAACGAGTTCAAGGTTCAACAAGTTCGATGTCTTTGGCAAGAGTTAAGTGCTTCATCAAGGTTCAAAATTCAATCACTTCAATTGGTTCATCAGCTTCAAGACACTTGGCCAAATCAAGGTGGCTTAAACCGTTGAACCGTTGAATCATTGAACCACTTTGGTTCAAAGGTTTAATGGGTTCAAGGTTCAATGGCGGGTTTAACCAAAGGAAAAGTTCAATGGCTTGGATCAACCAAGTGGTTCAATGCTTTATTCACTCAGTTGGTTCATTCTTTCAGTTCATCCTTTGGTTCAACGTCTACAGGTTCAACAGTAGGTTCATTCACTCGATTCATTCGATCGAACCATTAGCTTGAACCATTTTGGTTCAAAGCCTTGGTTCAACTGATTGGTTCAATGAGATGGTTCAACTATTGGTTCAAAGGCAAGTTCATAATGTTTGGTTCAATGCTTAGTTCATCGACTTGTTTCATCCAATTGAACTATCAGCTTGAACCATTTTTGGTTCAACCAATTGGTTCAACTGATTGGTTCAATGGAATGGTTCATCGCCAAAGTTCAAATGGGTGGTTCAATGCAAAAGGAAGCTTTTTGAAGGACAAGTGCCCTTGTGGAAGACACTTAATCAATAAAATCACCCTTCTAAAGGGTCATTTTCAAAGAAGCCCAAAAGGTAATTCTTTCAGATTGTTTACGGCATTTAAAATTGGCTAAGGCATAATTCTTTCAGATTTTTGTCTAAAGGAATTCCTTCGAACAAAAAATCTGAAAGAAATCAAAGACGCAAATGCAGGCAAAAATCCAAAGACTTGTTCAAAGATTGGGTGAAACAAATAATTCTGCAGACTTTTGTCTACGATAATTTTCCCTGGGCTTTTTATTCACAGGAATTTTCCCTAGACTTTTGTCCACAAAAATTTTCCCTGAGGAAATTTCTGTGGGAAACTTTCACGTGAGGAAATGTTCATGGGAGAAAGCCTAGGGATTTGTCTGCATGAACTGCCAAGGCAAAGGGCTGCCGAAGGACCCTGAAGGGCAGGTGCCCTTGTGAGGGACTCTCGGCGGCCAAAGTAAAAGGCTATTCTGACTCGACACAGGTCATTTCTCAAGGCTCAAAAGGGTAAGTCCAATTTGGAAGAATACAAAGCCAAAATTTGAAATAAGACCAAGGGGTGACGTGCCCAAAGATGTCAAATTCAAGACAGTGAACTAGCCATTGAGAGCACATTGACGGGCATGTAAATGTCAATTTTAAAGTCCATGAAATAGTTGTTGATCCTTTGAATTTATAGACCCAAATGCATTCCCAAAATTCAAGACCAAAACTAGCTGAAAGTGAGGAAAGATAGAACAATGAATGAATCCAGGGCCTAATTCAATTAACCAAAAAAGGAGGAACAATGAAGACAAGATCAGACTGCTAGGTGGACATTGAAAGTTATAATCTTTCAATTGTGTGGCTTGTTTATCTACATTAAGAAGATTAAATGGGTAAAATGCCCAAAAGTTCCAGCTTGTCTTCCTAACAGTTCCTAACGCATCATGATGTATTACCATTCTTGAGTCCTTCTTGAAGTGGCTATATAAGGGACTTTCTTTTATTGTAAATATATCTCTTTTTTGACAATCTGAACAAAACTCTGCCCAAATTGAGAGGCATCATTGAGACTTTGTGCTCAGTCTGTTGATCATATTTTGTTATTGGAATAAGAAAGCAAGGAACTTTTTTAGACTTTGTGCTGTGATATCTTTATTGTTAAGGAAGATGTTCTTATGTCTTTTTCCTTGATATATTTTTTGTTCCATTAATTTAACAAGCAGGATTAGTAAAATTGTTCATGAAGGTGTCTTGAAGAATCAACTGTGGAGAGACTTTGTGCCCCCATAGCTACCTTCAGTGTGTTTTCTTTTCATTGCTGTGTAAAGGACTTTGAGAAGACTTTATGCTCTCATTGTCCTTCGTATATTACTCTTGAGCATTTCAGGTGGAGACTTTGTGCTATGTCTCGATTTGCTAGTTACCATACCTTTAGTTACATTCTACTTTTATTTCTAGGAGTATTCTTATGGCTAGCTGAACAGTTCTTCTGAAAGAAGAGGAGTGCTATCTATCATTTCCCTTGAGTTTTTCCTTTGTTTTGCACACATCATCTCTGAAGGAAGAGAGATGGATGTCTTGTCTTACCCTTGAGTATTATTTTCTATTTATACACATATATAGCATATCCACAGGGAACCTCCCCTTGATGAGAGGAGAGAGCAGTCTCCTTCTGATGTGATAAACTTACACATTTGGATGACTAATCTTCCTACTTTGGCTGATTAGACCTATTTTGTTTACCAGTACGTTGATAGACAAAATATTCAACCAACAAATTCACCCTCAATTCATCTTACAGGTTTGTATGGACCTGTAAGTGCCTATTTGTTTATGTATAGATCTGTATGTAGAGAATAGAGATTCTAGTTGTTTTGTTCTCATAATTATATTATTAGGGTATTTATAGGCATATTAATGCATTAAGATACATCTCAAGTCTCCACCATAGCTCTGAGCATCTCCAACTTGTTCCTATAGTCTATATAATTTGCATATGAAGGAGACACTTATGACCTCTCATTGGAATGTGTGTTTGGGATCTTGTCATCATCTTTACCATGATTCCAATGGTGAAGTAAGGTCTTAGAATATACATCATGATGTATCAGTGGTATTTGAACCAAAATGTAACTTCAAACCTCCATTGGATTGTGCAAACATAGACCATGTTCCCAAAAGTAAGTACACTTGAAGATCATAAACAAAGAGACATAAGATAAAATAATAATGAAGTCATGAAAATTAGGGAGTTTTCATGAACAATTAATCATTATATAGCTTTTATAATCACTACCATGAAGAGGAAATAGGAACTTACAGTAGGATTTTTTTAAATAGCTTATATACCAAGACCTTCCTTCTTTAAGTGAAAGTACTTCATGGATATGATTAAACTAATTATACCAACATTAAAATAAGATCCCAAAATTATAAAAACCACCCTCAAAATAATTACTCTCCATTGATTTCTAATCTAGAGAAAAAGGTGCAAGAATATACCCTTTTCGGATGAATAGGCCATAATGACCTACTAAAATTATTAGTGATTTTTCATAAAAAATGGACCATAATTATACAAACCAATTACACTAATTTGAATCTCATTATTACCCCTAACAATTACCAAAATTTTAGCTCCTAAATATCTCTCTCCTAATTGTACCATCCACTTCAATTTAAACCTTTTGAGCTTGTGAAGGAAGTGATGGAAGAGAAAATGTGTTTGGAGTATCATTTTGAATTGAAACTTGTTCAAAATCTAGTAAATGACATGATATATCCCAAGATACACTTCCTTAAAGGCCATATAAGTTCCCAAAAGTGCTTGAAAATATCATGTTTCCAATTTGAGAGGTTGAACCTATAATTTTCTTAGTACTTAATTGAACCTAAACATTTTCTAACCTCTCTCTCTAACATTAAAAATGTTTTTAACCTTATTTAAATGTTCTCTTTTGAGAGTGGTATGTCCAACCCTTCCAAATTGGCCACAAGGTGGTAAAAATGTGATTTTTTAAATATATGATTCAAACAAAGGTTAGAGCATTATAATATGATATAAATGATGTCCAAATAACCTTTTGGAATGACTGTAGACTATATTATACCTTTGAACAATTTTGAATTTATAAGACCTTATATTTGACCAGAAGACTAAATAAGTGAACATAAGACCAAAACTTAGACAAAGCTAGACAAGGACACATATGACCACATAGGACTCTTTAGGGCCATTGTAGACCATGAATAATCCATATTACCACCCTATGAAAGTTTTAATTTATATGGGTTGACCTATTTTGACTTGGGGTCAAAATTTGGTCAACAATTTACATGATTGATTTGCTATGAGATAGTTTTAATTTCATATTTTATACTTAATGATCATGTTTATTAATTTATATAGCAATATTTTATCGATATATTTATGTTTCGAGCTAACTACCTTCATTGTTGTGAGGTGGATGTAGGATACATCCATCCCTTAGAGTGTGATGGAGGGAGGTCATCATCAGATAAGGTGGTTTAGATCAAGGCATTAGGGGGTGATAGAGATAAAAACTAGAAATCCATGCACACACCATAGTAGATTAGCATGTTTTATGTTTATTATTTGATTTAGATAGTTGTAGTATGTTTTGATTTATGTTATATATGTTTGTTTTATATTGTTGTTTTTTGATGATCATGTTTATTTGATTGTATGATTTCACTAATCTAGTTGTGTACTACATAAATGATTGTTTATGTTATTGCTTGGTTGAATGAGTGAATTTGTGCATGTTTTAATATGACTTACCACAGTCTAGTGTATAGATGTGTCTATTATAAACTATGTTTTATTTGGATTCATAGTTGTAGGTATTAGATTATAATATTATGTTTTATTTGGATTCATAGTTGTAGGTATTAGATAGATTATAATATTATGTTTTATTTGGTTTTTAAGTTAATACTTATGATTATAAGGTTACTATTATCATTTATAATAGTTGCATAACATGTATTTAGTCATTAATAACTAGAAGTTCTTTGTTAGCATTAATGAAATTAATGTTATTGATTAAAGATTTTTATTAAGCCTTGTGCCTAGGCAATAAACATGATTTTATACAAAGTCAATAAAGGTGGTTTTATTATTAAATGATAAAATGAAACATCATTATATTAATGTAGACTAAGGTTAAAATATTCATATTATTAAACAATGATAATGGTGTTTGTATGACTAGGCGTAGTCATAATGTTAAGCAATATGTTTATGATGTATAGTGAAGGTTGTATTAGTTGGATTAACATTTGAATTATAATTAAAAATGGACCTGTGGGTTAGTCAACTTAGCATGGAAATTAGAACATAGAAGGAATTTTATAAAGTCAATGAATGATTTTAATCGAAGTCAACATACATGCATATTTTTAAGGATTATATAATGACTATTTTATTTTTATTGAGAAGGTTCAATATGATTAGGGTTTATAATCAGCCTTGACTTGAGTTATCAATCATTTAACAAATTATGGAGTTGGTGGATTTTTTCATGAGACAATGGTGACAGACTATTTGTTCTATTGAGTTATTCTTGGCATGCATAATTTTAGTCATTACTCTACTAGGGAATTAGGAGAAATTCATGTGGCAGGTAAGGGCATAGAGAATAATAAAAGAAAGGAAAGGATTCTTGTGAGGGCATGACATACGATGGTTGGTAGGTAGAAGATTAGAAAGAGGATTTGAGCTTGTAAAGGAAGAAAATTTTGAATCTTTGGCATTGGCATTAAAGGTTTCATTACTAGGTCAGTTTTTCTTTAAGATTCATATGTTAGTTATGATAATTATGGAAATAAAATGTTTATGGGTTTTAGTTTAATATTTTTTTAAACTATTTTAAAAGGTTAAATGATGGGCCCTATGGATGGTTTGGCAATCCACAAAACCCATCATATAACCCTAAACCTCTGTAAAATGGCCATAGTTTGAAACTCCTACAATACAAAATAGAATATTGGAAAAACCTTATTAGGGATGAGTGAATTATGTGTTGTGTTTATTTTTGGAATCCTATTCTAAAGGAAATTTAGCCTTATATTTGATAAATTTATATATAGGGATGAGGTTTATTTTTTACTATAAATTCTAGGTTTTAAATGTTGTACCTTAAAAATGAATTTTGTGTGTTTTAGGGGTGATTAGAAACTTACAGTTATATAAAAAGATTATCTCTTGATATAGAATATATACATATACTTGGTCAATAGTTTAGACCTTCTTAAGATTTGACTATGTATATATACCTAACTTAGAAATTTGGGAAAATAAGTTATAGGGTTTTTATACCATTATGGACTATATAGGAGTATATATACATACATAGGTATATAAATATATGTATACTCAGGATTTAATGGAACGATGATAAATATATATATATATACAAAAGTTACAATTTTTTTAATATATAATTATGTGTTTTGATTCTGAACCATTTTAAGGATATGTGTTATGGGAAAATATTTAGTCTTTGGGGATTAAAGCCTATAGCATGCATAGACATATATAAGTTGATTATTTAAGCCATAGGAAAAAGATTAAAATAATGTATTCATTGACTTATATGAATTAATTTTGTAACATAGTATTTATTCAATTTGAATTGGACTATATAAATGATAAGGTTGAGTGTAATAGTTGATTGTATATCTTGTTATATATAAATACACATAGATTCATTTTTATCTGTGAATGAGACCCTTATAAAAAATATGGTAGGGTAGTGTATTTAATTAAATAATATTATATATAAGGTGTTTAAATGTTTAAAAATAGAGATATATATTCTCATCATTCTAGACTCGATGGAAGTATTTAATATAGAGGGTTGTGTTATATAGTTAATGTGTGTTTATAGAATTTGATTAATGAGAATTGATTTAACTATATTTTCCAAATGAATTCAATTAGTTGAGTCTTAATGTATACTAATATATGTTCTTAATAAAATATAAAATGTTATGTAGAATGACATAATACTTAGTCAAGTATTTTAGTTGATTTGATCTTTATTAGGAAGAATAATTGAGCAAAGTGCTTATGTATATGTTGGTTATTGTTGTAAATCAATGTTATTGATCTGATTAAAATACTTAAATATACAATACTTTGGTTTATGGACATTATTTTGTCTAATTGGAGTATACCATATACAAATCATTAAGTAAATGATTGACTTATTAAGTTTACTTATAGCTGAATATATGCTTGATATATATATATATCAAGCATATATTCAGGTATAAGTAAACATAATAAGTCAATCATTTAGTTAAAAAGGATTTGATTGATCTGATTAAAATACTTATATATGCAATACTTTGTTTTATGTACATTATTTTGTCTAATTGGAGTATACCATATACAAATCCTTTTTAAGTAAATGATTGACTTATTAATTTTACTTATAGTTGAATATATGCTTGATATATATATATATATATATATATATATATATATATATATAGATACACACACACACACACACACACACACACACACACACACACACACACACACACACACACACACACACACACACACACACACACACACACACACACACACACACACACACACACACACACACACACACACACACACACACACACACACACACACACACATACATATACATATACACATACATATATATACATATACACATACATAAATATACATATATATAGATACACACACACACACATACATATATGGGATACATGTGGGTAACTAATTTGGTTCAAATCCACATGTATATCATAATACATAAACATACTCAGATAATAACTTTGTATGATTAGACAAATGTATGTATGGGTTTATATCATTTTCATGACTGTGTTCTAAGTGTATTTAACTATTTGAGAAATATTTATATATGACGTATTTAAAATATTAAATACAGATCATATTAAGTTTGTTATATGATTGGCTTATTGTTATATTTGTGGAAAATAAACAAAGAAATAGGTTGTGATTAATGTTATGTTTTGTGGATGAAACAACTTTTTAAGTTACATATTGATATCAGGGAACTAGTAGTCTAGATTTAATTATTACCCAAATGATGTGTTTATATTGAGGATTGTTTATGTTTTTATTTATTATTTTGTAACAAATATGATGAAAATTAGATTCATTGCATTACATTTGATGGACTAAATGTATGTATTTAATATTTCCATACTTAGCATATTTATTATCTACTAATAGGAAATATTCTGATTGAATCTATTCATTTTTATATTAATATATAATTAACCAAATCTCTTATTTATGACACTAAATAATCAATGGATGGATTCCACTAGCTTAATTAGCACCATCAATACAAGATAAGGTGTAATATGATTGAGTGGTATGTATAAAATTGACTAATCATAGAGAACATTAACTATTTGAAAACTTTATCCAAAGTAATGTTTATAGTTTAACATTGTCATTTCATGTGTTTGATATAGTTTACATATCGTGTGATATCATGTTAGAATGGATTTCTTTATACGACACATCATGTATTAGTTATCTTACAACACACAAGTTCTAGTTTGTCACTCTGGATTCCTATACCATTATTATCTACCCATCCATGAAGAAAGGTACATTCCCTTTTTGGATATAATGTGAGGGATCGATGGTCTGTGGTTGGTATGGAAAATCCCTCGAATGATGCTCTCCATCCTTATAGCAATACTATACTTGAGATTACCCATGGATACTAGAGTTGTGGAGACTCATTCTCTATGTAGATTTATATCATTTTATTATTATTTATTAAGACATTATTTATTATTGAAACTGTACCATTTATTCATTTGTACATCTAGAGCAATGGTTGTAATGTTGTGTCATCTATGGCTAAAATTATATAATTAGTTTAATGAAATAAATACAGACTTTATTGTTATTTCAACATTGTTTATATTCTAATATATCATTATCATGGTGATCATTAGCTAAATGGATTATCTATAAACCTTGTGGGATTAACTAAAATAATACATTTAGTTAACAATCACTTAGTTAGATTTCTCATGGTGAAATCTGTTAGATGAATGTGTAATTTTTTATTTTTTTTTAATAATCTATTCTGGTAAAGCCCAGTGGGGTTGTTACAAATATTGAGCTTAGTACATTATTTTCTTTATAATCTAAACATGTTTGGTTTAAGAATCAACTGTATGTTAATATTTCTATTCATAATATTAATTATTGAAATAGTTATCTTATATATTGAATTTGATACATGATAGCTACATTATTTTACTATGACATTATTTGTATAAATGATATGAAAGCTTAAATAGGCTTAGGATAGTTTGTGTTCATATAACAAAAATTATTTTAATATTGTAGTATCATTGTAGGGATATGGCATGAATAAATAACTAGATATGGTGAAAAGAATAAATAAAATAGAACTTAAGATTTCACATATGATATTGTATGAAGCTAGCATATATATAAAGTTTTATAATTGAATATATCGGTCTAGTGAGTTATCTTTTATTGATTGATTGTATGCTATTGTGATTTGAAACCATGATGCATCTAATTTATTAAGATTTTTTCTCCTAGCTTCAAGGATGATTTGTGATAGGAAGGATTCCTATATTTAAGTTGCACATCATTCATCTAGAAATGATCTTTTTTTTTGACATAAAAATAAGGCAAAGAGTTAAGTTTTTGTGGGCAGTGACCCAAATCTTAAAATTTGAAACTATAAATGTTTTTTCCAAAGTAATGTTATAGTTTTATACATTATCTATCCATCATACTTTATTTTTTGCATGTTTTTTAAAATTATATCAGATAGGGGTGTGTCTATGGTCTAAATTATTGATTTCATGTGATGGTGATTGCACCCACATATTATTTTCAGATGGTTTTGTATGCCTAAATCATTTTTATCTGCTCCTTTGTGAAGGTAAGGGCCACTCCTAATGGGAAGGTGTGTAGAAGACCCTTGGCTTATGGTTGTAGGTAAAGCATTGAGATGATGGTCTCCCTCTTATAGCTAATTTGAACTAGTTATTGATGTTTACTCATTAATTATGTATCTTCTACAAATATGTTAATATGTTTTAGTAGTATGACTATACATGTAACATTATACAACATTTTATTTTCAAAATACGACATTTTACAGTAGTAAGGTTTTTTGGTATGACAAAATATTTGTATGTTATGACATTTTTTATAGTAGTATGGTTGTGTGTATGACATTATACTTACATAGTATGACTCTTTAAAGTAGTATGGTTGTATGGGTAATATTTTACATCAATGTATTATATGTTGAGTTACAATAATATGATAATATGTTTGATCTTGTATAATTGTATATTTTTACATATGTCATTTAGAAGTAGTTTGGTCACATTGAAATGGTGTACAACAACATATTAGAATGTTTTATTACATCTTATTAGTGTGGTTATTTTTTGGGATTATGTAGAATATTGAGATGGAATATTTTACATACTTCAAATTAAGACCAATATTGTTGGTTGCAATTGACTTTTGTGCATGGTTATTATTGCATCAATGGTGTATCTACGCACTGATCAACAACACTATATTAAATATTTTCTCATATTAATGTAATTAATGAATATTGAAGTAAATTTTAATAATGGGTATATTATATATAATTAAACAAAATTAAATTTTGTTTTTTCTCCTTTGTCATTTAAAAATAATAGTCCAAATTTTTACTTAGAAATCTAGAATGGTTTTAACATTTACCTTTGGTTGGACCCATCAACACTTTAGTCTCCCCATTTAGCTCAAAGGGAAATTTTAAATATGTGTTTTAGGTTGAATACTTCAAATAATAACATGAAAACCTAAGTATCCTTGGTTTGGGACTACTTCAACTTATCCTATTGAGTTTCAAAGACACTAAAAGACTAGATCTTCAAGATAAGGTTCTAAATATCTAAATCTTCCAAATACTACTTATGGGTAGAAATATGAGTTTAATAAGAGTGTATGAATGTGATATATATTTTTAAAATTAAATATGACCCCTATATTTGTGGCTCCAATATCCAAAATTAACCCTAAACTCTAAGGTGAAAGTATCATGTAGGTTGAGATAATTGGAAGATACGGTATTAGCTAGGCTAATACAATATAAATGATATAAATTAGACTAAAATATATCAATATATTCAATTTATTACAAGGAAGGAAAAGTAATAAATATGCTATATTGGCTTGGTCAATACACTAGGATATAGGTAAGCTATCAAATCTTGAAGGAAATTAGACAAAGAGGTAAGACAAAAAGAGACTCAAATGAGGTCACACCGATAGTGATGGTTTGCCTTAATAAGATGAAAACATTTATCACAAAGTACCATGGGCTTATCCCACCCCATTCTCAATTTACCCTTTAAGTTATGCACATAGGGATATTGATGTGTTGACAATCCGCTATAAGAGAAAGAATTAGTATAGTGATAAGAGCGGAAATATCAAGTGTATACACATTATTTAGTAATTATAAGTCAAACAATGTCACATAAATAATGTATTTATAAATAGTGTATCTTTGAATCAATTATAATATAGATATTTTGGCTTGAGTATATTATTTTATCTATGAAATCATAATCTCTAATTTCATTGGCCTATACCTTAGATGGTGGAGGGATATTTTTATTACCTTCACTTTTTCTTATAGGATTATGTACGCTATCTCTTTGTGTTTTGAAAGCATGAACCTCCATATATAATATAATCCTAGGGTGAATAATAGGAGAGGGGTGGTATCTATCATTACCATGAGATATTTTTGGAATAAAAAAAGGATTCATGCATTCCTTTTTCCTTCAATTAGAAGTGGAAGCATATTAAACTCAACATTCAATAAATGTGTGTTACTATAGAGAATTAAGATTTTATCAGTGTAATATCATCCTTAATTTTATTATAGCTAAATTTATCCTATTTCATTGCATGAGATAAGAATACATAATTTAATCCAAGAAAGAATCATGAAATTATGACAACCATAGCTTGAATTGAAAATTACAAATAATTACCATCCATTGAAAATTTGTTATGGATTCACTAATGTGTAATGGAAAATTAGAAATTACAACTGAAATTCAAAAACTAATAGAGGATAAATCTAAAACTCTAATAGAAATAGAAATCCTAAAGTAGAAGATACCTTGCATTTTTAGTGTTCAAGTCAATAATCAGGTTCACTTGAGTGTTTTAATTATTTCATATTAATGCAATCTTAATAATATAGAATAAGAGATAATTTATATTTTTTAATATATAGCAATAATATCCTAATTTGAATTTAGAAATACATGGATAGATATAGCACTTAGAATATTTTAAATTGATAATGTAAATGGGGAGATGTACTCAGCTTATTTTTGTATTCAAAATAGTTTCCATTGATTTTTAAAATGTTTTGTATTCTTTATCACTACTGAGATCATAAAATTGTAGCTCAAACCCTACCTGAAAGTTACCAGTAATAGTGTGACCCTGGTGGCAACTACTATTATCTTAACTATGTTAGCAGTGTCCCTATAGATTATGAAAGTTTTTAACTCCTCAGAACCCTACACATTCACTTTTATATGATACATATGTGTGTATTCATCTTTGGTCCTATGCATTTTTCTCTATTTTCCTTCTAATTATGTCTAAACCCTAGTTGTTTTTTCAACCATAATATGACCCTTAAAAAATGGGATAGTAATTTGAGTTGGATAACCCCAACCACTCCTTATTGATAGATTAATATTTTTTATGTTCCAATACAATGAATAAGTCTCAAATATTCCATATTACTCCCACTTAGGTATGTCCATGTAACATCTTGATCAATATAGAATGCAATGTAATGTTTGGCTTTTGACATTTGGCACCATATAAATTAAACCTATGTGTGTATTTAGACTTTTCTATAGGGATTATCTTTTGAGGGGATTTTAGATATATTTTCCTTTTTGATAATGTGTCAAGAGAGTGTTATTGGATTTCTCAAGTTTGTTAAGAGATTTCAAGATATGACCAAATTTTTCAAGTGATTTTGATCTTAATATTGGTTTGTATTTATAACTAAATCTTTGTGATTTCCTATAAACACCAACCTATGAAACATGTCTATTCAAACCTAACGGATGATTCCTAATTTAAAAAATATTTTTTGAGTGTGGACATTGTTGGTAGAGGTAAACACCTATTATACCCATAATTATCCAGTTGTTGTCAGTATTATCCTAGGATTGAAAATTAGTGATTTAAGACCTGGAAAAAATTATGTAGGATTATGGGAGGTTATTTAATATACAAGGATTATCTTAAATATGTGTATCTAGTTATTATTTTGTCTAATAAAATATGTAGGTAGATAGATAGAGGGAAAGAGTACACAAGAGTCAAATTTTGTTTACAATGTCCAAGTATGTCAATGTGTGTACAATTTTATGTTTTTAAAGTGTCTAATACTAAATTTGGGTATAGTAATTGGGTTGATCATTATTGGCTCCTGGGAATTCACATCTACACAGATGGTGATCACTAGGGCATCTAACATGAGAATAATTTTGGTGATGCCATTAGTGTTAGGGGAGCTAGAGGATTAAAAATTGCCTATAAGCTTAGAGCAATGATTGGGGTAGTCTATGGGATATATGTAGTAAGGTTGTAGGGTGAATATAGTATCAGGTTAGGTGGTGGTAGTTGAAAGGGTTGAGTATGGAAGCATGGGTTCCTTAAAGACTTATCTCCCTCCAAAAAAATTAGCATTTCAATCAAATGAAGTTTCTTCAGACCTGGTGATGGAGTAGGTAAGGATTTCACCATCTCATTTGGTCACTATCAATTTTGAAAATAAATCAATGGAGGAGGTGCTAGAAGTCAAAGTCTATTTTGTAGAGATGGGTTTAGTCTATAATTTTGATAGGTTTTAGCCTTCTCTCTCTGCTCTTCATTAGTGGTTGTCAAATTCATAGAGAAAACTCTTAGTTAGCAGTATGAAAATTTATCCATGTGCCAAAGGTATTTTTATTGTCACCTTTGATTTTGGGCTAATCAGGATAATATTTTTTTGACTAAAACATGGAACTTTGAAAATCACATTTTTCTCATGAAACCTTGGACACCTAATTTTAACCCTTTGTTTAAAAATCTTTCTTTGCATCTAGTATGGGTAAGATTGCCTTACCTCCCACTTTAGTTTTCATCAGTATTTGGTCTTTTAGTCATTGAACCTATGTTGGGTACTTTTTTAAGAATTGATGCCTCTTCATTGAATCTTTCCTAGAGTAAATTTTCAATGATTTTGGTTTGTTTAGATATTTATCAAGATCTTTTTGAAAGGATTGAGCTGAAAGTGCAAGATAGGAGCTAGATGAAAAATTTAGCTTTTGAAGGTATTATTTTTAGATGACAAAATTGTTTTCAAGTTGTTCATCTTTCTACTTCTTTCTAGAAAATCAACCATAAGTTTATGTCATCTTGGGGTAAGGAGGTTAATGTGCAGCATCTGGCAGTTTTTTTATTACCTTAAAGGTGAGGTCTCTGAGATGATAATAGAAATTAATTTAGAAAAGGATACTCCATTGGTTAAATCTATGAACAAGGAATAATTAGCCATTTCTAGTGGTAAAAGAGTAAATAAGATTGAAGTGTCTAGAGGCAAACCCAAGGAGGAAAAAGAAGTGTTAAGTTTGGATTCAGATTTTATGGGTAATGAAGAAGAATGGAAGGTGGTTAGAATTAGGAAAAAAGGTAGACTCTTCCCTAACTCACCATCCAAAAATATTAGTAGAAATAAAGAGGATAAGAAGAATAATAATGGATATTCCATTTGATTAGATGGGTAATTAAGATGTGGTTCTCTTGAAAAAAAAATGGTTTTGATTGGTAAATTTTGCCTTAACATTTTTTAATGTTAATCTAAACCACCTTTTTTGTCTTAAGCTATATATGGTGTAAGGGTCTGAGACCCTTTAATTCTCAATCACTAATCAAAAAAATACCAAATTTAGGTGTTTACACCCTAAATCATTCAAAAATAAACAAAATCATAGTATCTAAAGTAATATGTGTGTGGAAAACTTTTATATTTGGTACCAATGAAATATAATTGGGTTTATATCTTAGATAGTGAAAAAAAAATCTTTGACAAAAAAAAGTTGTGATTTTGGTATAGTGTTGGAAACTATTAGCCTTTTAAAATAGGAACCTATAAAGGAATATTTATTGAGTGGCTCAATATAAAGTATCATTTCTCTACCACTAGGTATGTTTTTAACATTGGCACCATATGATAGATCCACAAACCTACAAAGTTATATTTTTACCTATGACATGAATTGTAACCAAATGGTGTCTAGGACAATGACAAGAAATTTGATGAGTAGATAGGATATTTAATGAGATGTTATGTTCAATATATGTTTAATTTAAAGGATTAAAAACTTACATTATACATGGTTCAATACATGCTAGAATAATAATTCAATAAAATCCACTCAAAAATGCAAGCGAGTCTCAAAGAAAGCACACAAAATAATGTTGAATAATTACAAACTTTTTTCTAATGTGATAAATTAAATTATTTTTAATTTTGATGAAAAATGTAATGTTGAATGGTTAGTTGAACATATACACACATAAATTAGGTTTTTAATTTCCCATACATGTTTTTCCAATAAGATAGGAAATTTATTCATTGTGATCAAGGTATAAAATATTGAATATTATGTTAAAACATCCTTTGTAAACACCAAAATTGATGTGAATTTTTTTTTTTTTTAATAAGGATGGATGAGACTCAAGATAAAAAAATAAAATATTGGGTATACAATGCATCAAGTGTCGTCAACAAGAATGCCACATAAATGATAATCCAAATATAGTTGGATATGAATAATAGCATCTCTAAATAAATGAAGTTAGTATTATGATATATGTATGATTTTGGGACATCACATATCACAATGTCACTTATTTAAGTGATACATGAGGAAAATACACATCACTTACTATAGTTTTAATCAATCACCTACTAATGATGACAATAATTATCTTGTAAACCTAAAAATATCCATAGCAAAATATGTAATATGGAAATGGAAAGAATCCTCAACAAGTACCACAACAGCTCTAAAAAACATAATAACAACAAGGAATGTGTAATCCTTCACAATAAAAATTATGAGGGTAGAACTTCCAGAAACAATAGGGTATCATAATAAAGGCTAGTACCATCCATGGATATAAGGTTCTCTACAAGTAAGGTAACCACTTGTATTGTATATGTGTGGTGAACCTAACCATATTTCAAGGAAGTGTTTGATAAATCTTAACTTCTAAGAATATTTTACATATTTTTTAAACCTTATTTTTTATTTAATAGTGTTTAATAGGTGAAAAACATTAAAATATTATATAGATATTAATATATGACATTTAAGCCTAAATATAAATGTAAATCAGAATTGATAATTAAGATTGATTGAAAATGGCATATGTTAAAAGTAATAAGTATAACCAATAATAAGATACTTAACTCTTCTAGTTTTTGTTTGATTATAGTAGGTGTTTGACAGTGAAAAATAAGATAAAATATGACTATGATGGCTCAAGTCTAAAATTAGAGTTTACAGTTATGTGGAGATAAGTTTGCACTCCTTAGACAGCTATGGAGTGTGGCCTTATCCATTGAATATGGTCTTACCCACCTTTAAATTGATGAAATTTTCATGGATTTAGCACCTACACTTGTATCTATTGAGAGTATTGATATACTTAAATTATGTTGATGTCACATAGAAACCTTTATTTTCCTTCTATTTTCCTTGAAAATCCTAGGGGTGCTTGTGAGATATATAAATATGCAAAAAATAAGGGGATGTGTAATGGGTTAAGCTAACCCCAATCACCCACATTAATGATTTACCACTACCTACATACCTAGATACTCTGAAGGAATAAATCCACACATATTTATCCCACAAAGAGTGATTACGAATATGTGCTCCTTGAATTTATGTACTTATCTATAAATTTGGATTTGATACTTGAAAATGTTAGATTTTGAATTTATTCGGAATACTTAATACTTAGTTTGAGACTGATCCTAGTGATTAATATTGAATTTGGGAAGAATATAGTAGTTTTTATCAATGTTTAGTAGTGTAATAAATAGATGCAAAATAGGTAATAAGACCCTTAATAAATGGATTTTGATTTGTATTTGTAGTTAACCTTTTGAATAATTCCATTTATCTTACTTGTGTAACACGTAAAATGATCCAAATGAATATTTTTTATTTTGGAAACTAGTTGTTAAATGGTGTATGGATAAGCTTGTTGATCAGTGTTTTGACATAGCTAATAATTAGGTAGGGGTTATTAATCCTTCCATCTTATAAAAGGAGGCTTGCACAAACAAGTATCCCTAATGTCTTGGTTACCATATCTTAGTATACAAGGTAACCCAATCAACTTGTTGTGACCATACCATGCCAAGGGTCTTTGGTGGGTATCTCAGACAGATTGAGATATATCAAAATAAAGAACCTACACCTAAAGAACCATAAAAATGATTTAACTATGAATAAACTACTTATTTGAAATGAAAATGTATATTTATTATAAATTAAATAAGCAATAGATAAATTAAGGAGAATGAAATCAAGCTAAAATGTTTAACTTAGAATGCAACTCAAAACCTAAATTAATATAAACTAACAGACTGATAAAAAAGGGAAAAGGGAGAGAAGTCTAGGGAGAAATAAAAAAATATAGCCTACTTCTTAATGTCTACCAACCTAGTTCTATTCAGCAGACAAATCATGGAGTAACCAATCCTTAGTTTAGCCATACCTAGCACAACTCCAACTAGGAATGGTGTAAGAGTCTATGGAATGAAGTAGTAGACCCAAAGAGGAAAAAAGTGTCACCATATACATGCATAGACCAAGTCTATCATATGGTAATGCTTTTAGATAAACATGTTTCTATTAAGGATAATTTTGGATTCATAAAATTTTCCTTGAGCTATAGACTCAGCTTCAAATAGCTTCAACTCAAAAAACTAATCTAGAAAGTAGGGAAATGAAAAAAAGGAAAATGACTATTCCACTACTCTAAGTTCTAATCTAAAAGGAGCCATCTAGGCATAGTCTCTAATCCTAAAATTAACCATCCTAAACATAATCCTCGTAGTCTTAAAAAATACCAACACTTATTACATAGAAGAGTTGATCTTATATAGGTACATAGGCTTGAGGAGTTCAAAATATAAATTCAAATTCACCCACTAAAGGGGGAATTGTAGCAATCATCGACATAATTAGAATAATGTGGTTGAGTAGGTGGCTCAAAATATTTTAAATATTAAATTTGTGCCTAAAATTTACACAATCTAACCATGCCTCAATTGAATTCTACCAGCTGAAGGTAGTTGGGATTGCATCAGGACTACCAACTGCCCATGCTTCTACACAATCAATTTCCCTACCTCATTAAGGTTGAGTTTGTCTTTTATTTTTTATGATTTATTCCACTATGCATTTCATGCTAATGATTCCTACCTTATTCATGATTCATATGGACTATATTTTTATTCTACAAATCATATTAGATGTGCAGTCTATTCGCAGCCTCTTTATAATTGTAATAGATAGATAGGCTATCAAATTTGAGCTCATGCTTTATTGGTTTCATAGCCAACATGTCCTTAGCTCTAATGGGTTACTACCATGTGGTGTCCTTTGATTAAGTTTGGATATCTCAAGCTCTACCATCTTTGTCAACACTAGGAGACTTACCATTCTACCTCTAGTTGATGTGGCACTCCCTAGTTAGGCCCAACTCTCCTACGATCTAACATCTCTATCAAGTTTTAGAGACTGGACATTCTAGATTTGGTTCAGGCACTTGAGATTTTATCCTTTTTGCATAGTTATTTTTGATTTTTAGGGCCCATTTGACACTTGGTAGCTCATCATAATTCATGGGTTTTATCTCTACCATGTTTCACTCCCTTAGATATCTACACTTTGGTCCAATGGTCAATAGCCTTGATCTTCCATGCTTCTGGGACCTTTAAAGAGGACCATGTGGATTTTCCTCAAGTCCTTGGAACCAAGGGATATTAACCTTTGGCTTAATAATTTAATGCCCTTGAGCCTCTATGATTATGGGTTTCTACACTTCCATGCCTCCATGTGACTTTTGCTTTAAGTCTTCAAAAAAATTGTCTTTGAACAAAAAATTTGTCTTTGAACCTTTGCATAAAAGTTCTGACTCATTCATTTTGAAGACCCAAATTAACCTTAAGACTTATTTTTTTGAGATTTTACACAAAAATTATGACATAATTATTGTAAAAGTGTGAGCCTTTTTTCCCTTCTTCATAACTATTTCCTTAGCCTTTAAAACTTGTGTTATCACAACTTTCATCTACGCATTGATCTTTGAAACTTTTATTTAGAACAAAAGTTTTGACTAGTTTTCAAAACACTTTTTTCAAATAGAAAAACACTTACAAAATTATCGTGAAGTGTTTTGGGCTGTCTTCCTTCTTTGCAACTTTTGTTTGTAAATTTTGTTTTGGATTATTTTCATGAATTTTATTTTCATGACACTTTTTTTGAAGACCCAAGTCTTTGAAAAAATTTAATGAAAAAAAGTTCTAAATTTCAAAGGCCCAAGCCTTAGTCTTCACGAAAAAAAAATTCACAACTTTTGTTCAAAAGAACCTTGCTTTTAGAAAAAATGTTCTGAAGATTTATCCTGAAGACCCAAGTCTTCATAAATTTTATTTGGGCCTAAAGTCTTCATGACCTTCTTTTTACAAATGTTTTGAAAAAATTGTAACATTTAACTTAAAGAGTAAAATACTTAGCCAAATCTCATGAAATCTTTGATATTTTTTTAAACCCTCCTTCATGCAAAACCTCTGACTACTCTCTTTGGGTACCTAGGGGCACAATATGAAAAGGCACAGTTAATGACTTTAGTTTAAAAACCTAACAACTAAGAATTTGAAAATAAACATCTAAGTATTTGAAAACAAATAGATAACTATTTGAAAATAAATGGCTAACTATTTGAAAATAAATTGATAACTATTTGAAAATAAATGGTTAACTATTTGAAAACAAATGGCTAAGGCAAAAGCTAAAAAATGACTAAGTATAAACTAAAAATTACATAATGACTTAGTCATTTTCTTGATTCCAAATCCAATTTTATCTATTTTTATGAGAAGTGAGTAAGTTAAAAAGTAAACCTTATAAACATTTAGTCATTCAAATTGAAATTAAAATAGAAATGAACAAAAATTATTCAAGAAAAGAGGTAGAAAACTAGGGATCAGTCAAATAATTTTTAAAAACCTAAGGTGAAATACTCTAATATGAAGCTACAAAATATGTTTCAAAACACAAGTAGACAAATAGACTAAGACTTAATAAATCTATGCAAATTCGAATATTAAAATCAAATCACTCCTAGATAAAAGCTTGGACTAAAATAAAGAAAGGCAAGGACATCAAAGTAAACCCATTTAGTCACTTATAACTAATCATATAATAGATTTACAAGAAGTTTGATTTGAACCAAAAATCATAATGAAATTTTTAAAAGTATAAGATCAAACTCTAGAGAAAAAAGAGGCTCTTTATTTTCAACTTGAAAATGGGGCGTGTTGTGTAAGTAACAATAAATAGTGACTCTTATTGGGAAATACTCCTGAGTTTTTTGAGAATCCAAAATATTTGATTTCACAAGAAGAAAAAACATTAGCTATAATCTATCACTTAGAACAAACCAAATTAAAAGACACTAAAATATATAAGAATGAGTGACATACTAATTTATAATCTTTCTAAACCATTTGTGTGTGATTAAGTGATTTATTTATTTCATTCACACATAGTAATTTAGATTTGCATAAGACCAAAACTGTTAAAGGAAAAATATTTTAAAATTTATCTTGTGGAGGAAGTGGTGTGGGCATTGCTCTACTACCAACTAGACATTTATATTCTTGATAGGTATACCTCTAGTGCCTTCCAAAGGCCTTGCTCCACTACCAACCAGGTCAGAAAGCCTGTGGTGGAGGCTACCAAGATCACCCTTTTAAAGATAATTTTACATTCTATATTTTAACTCAACTTTTTTGAAATTATATTATGCATTTCATCCATATAGGGTTAGGGACCAAGCCATGGGTAAAAGTAAATAACCAAGTTCATGATGACTTAATACAAACCAAAAATGAAGCAGTGTTGCATTTTATTTATATGTTTCTTTAAGTGTATTAGATGGATTCAAATAAGATAATAGTTATTATAAATCCACAAGTTTTTTAAATAATCATTTACCTTTAGAACTTGTAAAATGAACAAAGTAATAACAGTAGTTCACACAAATTTTTTGAGTGAAATTCTAATTAGGTTATTTGAGTACCATCCATGTTACTCTTGTAACAGCCCTTCATTTAATTTTTTTCATTAACAAGGAAATTTTGAGGAAAAAAATAATTGGGATGAACCCAATGAGGAAGAAAAATAGGAAACAAAGAAAATCAAACCTAAGCTAATAAACAAGGGACAGGAATGAAAAATAAAAAGCAAAGAGAAGGAAAAAGAAAAGGTATTCACATGAAATATTCAAGCAAGTGCATGCTTAAACTAGTTAGACACTTGATTATTTAAGACGTTTAGAAGGAAAAGGAAACATCTAATTGCATATATGTTGTCTTATGATGGAAAACACTATCCCATAAAGATTTATCCATGTTTAATTTATGTAATTTGAACAAACTAGGACTGTATAATTTTGCATCATGTTTTCATTTATATTATTCAAATCATGAGGGATAGGGTTTAGAAAATACCTTAGCCTAAATGTTATATTGTAGTGAAAGATAGGGATGGGTATTCATACATACCAAATTGATTGGAAGATCCAACATGAAAGTGTCATGTTCTTGATGGAACCTAATAGATTAATCACTTGTCAGTTACTTTTTGATACAAATGGATGCTTGTGTATCATCCTCCTCATTATCCTCGATATTTGAAAGGCATGGGAGTGGTTTAGATTATTCCCATATCAGATACCTTCTTAATTTGTTATCAATGGCCAAAGTATGTGGAAATATGTATTGAATAAGGTCATTCTCATCTTGAACCTCCATTGGAATGACTTCTTCATTTAGGTCATTGTGTTCATGACTTCTCATTTTGATTGTCATTACTACTAAGAGAATCATTTGAGTGATATCAAATACTTTAGAGGTGAGGTTAAACTTAGGAGAGAGATCATCAATTTTTAATTATTTTGGCTCATTCTTCTCAAATGGATAGCCTCTTTATTCTTGGTTTACTTCTACTTTGTTCCCTACTGATGATGTAGGGAAAGTCTCATTACCACCACAAAGATGTTGACCATCTTGGATCAGTCCATTAAAAGTCATAGTAGCCAAGGGTAAGAATGATTCAAATGCATAACATGCATCTTCCTCATATAATGACTCTAACTCCTCCAATTATTTTTTAGTGGATCGTAAGAGATGTCAGATTATTCATTTTATATGGATGGCTCTTTATCAATTTGCCTTTCAATCATTAGGTTACCTTTTACAATTATTGTTTCTTCATCTTTAGAATCGTCATCATTATTATATCCTTCAAATAATTGATCATGCTTGTAATATGGGATGTCCTCAGTGTGCATAATTAGCTTTACATTATCCATGCATCTATATTCATAGACTCTAAATGGTGCATTAGGGTATATAACATCATAGCTTAGATTATGCATTACATCTTGATTGTCTCCTTCAACAAATCTTATTTGATTAGCAATAACACCTAAAATTATTGAATCACTAAAATTATAAGAAGTGACATGATGATTATACAAATAATTAACTAATTTATATTCATTAAATAAACAAGTATGACTCTCATTTGTGATTAAGAAGTTTGGTTGGATAAGAGCTTGGGGAAATGATTTTTTGTATGGTGCATATCAATCCATGGGATGATTTATGGGCATGCTAACTAAAGGAATTTGGTAAAAAATAACTTGAGTCACTAACTATTACTCCACATCAATAGCCTCTTGGTAAACCAATGCTAATGAGGTGAGAGTAGAAGGGTTCATCTTAATAAACATGGTAGTTAGAGGATCCAAAGTTTGGATATATAACTCAATTATTTCATCCTCTATTTGTAGGAAGGGATCCCCCTAACTAGTTTAAATTTGATGGAATCTATGGTTAAATACACTAGTTATCTCATAATGCCCTTTACAAACTATGGAAAATTGCTAGAATAAGATATAAGGGTTAATGGGCACACTAAAATGATTAAGGAAAAGGTTCTCAAATATGGCCCATGTTGTGGTGCACCCTTATGGTAGACCAGAGTACCAAGAATAAGTATGTCGATCTAATAAAAAGGGGAATAATCAATAGGCCACATTCTCATATTGGATTTGCTTTTTGATAAGGGATTCTCCAAAAGCTTAGATGTGTTATTTAGTAGTTGAAATCCCACCAAGGGTATACTTTTCAGAAAAAATTATGGGGGTTCTTGGGTAAGTCATGGGAAGGTCCTGGAATGTCTACAAGATAACTATGTATTCCTAGCCAAGTTAAATCCATGGGAAGACTCAGATAAGAAAAATATAGTTTGATAACCTAGAAAACTTATAGGATAAGCTATTATAGATAAGAGAAAAGTTGAAAATACAACATTCAGGACCTCCTTATATCACCATAACATGTTGATTAGTGTTTCAACACAAACAATAATTAGGTAGGGGTTATTAATCCCTCCCTCTCTTGAAAAGAGGTTTGTGAGAATAAGTCTCCCTAGGGTCTTGGTTACCAGGTCTTGATATGCAAGGTAACCTAGTTGGCTCATTGTGACCATACCATGTTAAAGGTCTTTGGTGGATGTTTTAGATAGATTGAGATGCATAAAAATAAAGATCCTACACCTAAGGAACCATCAGAATGATTTAACTATGAATAAACCACTTATTCAAAATGAAAATGTCTATTACTTATAAGTTCAACAATGCATAAATGAGCAATAGGTAAATAAAAAAGCATGCAATCAAGATAAAATATTTGATTTAGACTATAACTCAGAACCTAAATTAATCTAAACTAATAGACTGATTAAAAAGGGGAAATAGAGAAGGGCAGGGAATAAGAGAAAAAGAGATCCCAATTTCTAATGTCATCTAGCCTGGTTTTGTTGAGCATATAAATCCTATAGTAACCAATCCTTAGTTGAACAATACCTAGTACAACTCTAACTAAGGATGGTGCAAGATTCTATGGAATGAATTAGTAGACCCAAAGAGGAAAATAGGGTCATTATAAACATGCATAGACCAAGTATATCAAATGGAAAATCTTTTAGATAAAGATTTTTCTATTAAGGATCATCTGAGATTCATCAAATACTCAGTGAGCTATAGACTTAGCTTCCAAATAACCTTGACTTAGAAAACTAATTAAAAAATCAAGGAAATGCATAAAATGAAAATGACTAGTCTATTACTCTAAGTTTTAATCTAAAAGGAGTCACCTAGGCATAGTCTCCTCTAGTCCTAAAAATAACCAACCTAAACATAATCTTCTTAATCTTAAAAAGTACCAGCCCTTATTACATAGAAGAGTCAATCTTATATAGGCATGTTGACTTGGGGAGTTTAAAATACAAATTCAAATTAACATTTGAATTCACCCAATAAAAGGGGTAGATGCAGTAATCATCAATGTTATTGGAATAATTTGGTTGAGCAGGCATCTCAAAATCTCTAACATATTTAATGCGTGCCCAAAAAATTTTCAATTTAACCATGCCTTAATTGAATTTTAGCAGTTGAAGGTAGTTGGGATTACATCAAGACTAACAGTCACCCATGTTTCTACATAATCAATTACCCTACCTCATTAAGGCTAAGTTTATATTTTATGATTTGTGCTTGATTCCACTATGTATGCCACATTAATGATTCACACCTTATTCATGATTCAATTAGAATATAATTTGATTCTACAAATCATATTAGATGAAATGTCCATTATCAACCTCATTATGATTTTGACATCTAGGTAGGTTGTTAACTTTGAGATATGCTATGTTGGATTCATAGCCAATGTGTCCTTAACTTTGATAGGTTACTTCCTCATGGATTCCTTTGATTCAATCAGGATCTCATGGGATCTAATATCTCTAACAAAATTATGATACTAATCATTCTACCTCTGGTTGACGTGGCACTCCCAGGTTGGGCCAGGCTCTCTTAGGATCTAACATCTTTATCAGGTTTGGGAGACTAGACATTTTAACTTTGGCATGGGCACTTGATATTTTAACCTTGATGCATGGTTATTTTTGCTTTTACAAGCCCCATTTTGACACTTTCCATCTCTTCATCATCTGTGGGCTTTATATTTACCATGCATCACTTCCTAGGCTCTCTATACTTTGTTCCAATGATCAATATCTCAAAACTTTAGTGCTTATGGGCCCTCTAAAGAGACCCCATGTGGTTGTTCATCAGGGCCTTAGAACCATGGGGGTCTTAACTTTTATCTTTAAATTTCAATGACCTTGAGCCTCTATGCTTTTGGGTTTATGAACTTTCATGCCTTCATGTGAATCTTACTTTAAGTCTTTAGAATATTTTTCTTTGAGCCTTCCACGCAAAAGTTTTGACTCATTCATTTAAAAGACCCAATCCTTTAGAACTTTTGTTATCATTATTTTTATTCAAGACTTAAGCTTCATGAATTCCTTTTTTGAGCTTTCATGTAAAAAGCGTGACACAATCCTTTCGAAAGTGCAAGCCTCTTTTCCCTTCTTCACAACTTTTACCTTAACCTTAAAAACTTGTGTTATTGTAACTTATATTTGGGAATTAGTCTTTATAAATTTTATTTGGAACAAAGGCTCTGAACTAGTCTTTGTATCACTTTTTATTAATATCAAAACACTTATAAAATTCTTGTGAAGTATTTTAGGCTCTCTTCCTTCTTCATGACTTTTGTTCAAAAAAAAAATTTGTAACTTTTTTTTTGGACTATTTTCATGAATTTTGTTGTCATTACATTTTTTTCTAAGACCCAAGTCTTCATATATTTTGGATGCATAAAATTTATAACTTTCAAATACCCAAGCCTTAGTCTTCACAAAAATTGTTTTTGTAACTTTTATTCAGAAGAACCTTACTTTCAAAAAAATGTTCTAAAGATTTATCCTAAAGACCCAATTCTTCAAAATTTTGACAAAATTTTAACATTTTTCTTGAAGATTAAAATACTTAGCCAAATCTCATGAACTCTTCAAGCTTTTTGTAAACCCTCCTTCATGCAAAACCTCTAACTACTCCCTTTGGGTACCTATGGGCATAATATGAAAAGGCACAGTCAGTGACTTTGGTTTAAAAAACCAATGGCTAACTATTTGAAAATAAATGGCTAAGGCAAAAGCTAAAAAAATGACAAACTAGAAACCGCACAATGACTTATTCATTTTCTTGATTCCAAAGCCAATTTCATCCATTTTTATGAGAAGTGACTAAGTTAAAAAGTAAAAATTTATAAACATTTATTCATTCATATTGAAATTAAAGTATAAATGGATAAAAAAGGTTCAATAAAAGTAGTAGAAAACTATGGAACAGTAAGATAATTTTCACAAACCTAAGTTAAAATAGTCGAAGAGGAAGCTGTAAAATGTGTTCCAAAATACAACTAGATAAATAGACTAAGACTTAGTATATCTATGCAAATTCAAATATTCAAATCAAATTACTCCTAGATAAAAGCTTGGACTAAACTAAATAAATGCAAGGACATCAAACTAAACCCATTTAGTCACTTTTAACTAATCATCTAATATATTTCCAATAAGGTTGATTTGAACCAAAAACCACAACAAACTCTTGAAAGTTATTAGATCAGACTCTAAATTAAAAAAAGGGTCCCCATTTTTAGCTTGATAATGGGACATGTTATGCAAAAAACAACAAAGGCCATGTTATGTGGACAACTATATGGAAATGGACTTATCTTCCTAATTCAAACATGTCCCAAAAAATAAAAGATATTTTTTTTGAGGTCAGAAATAGTCTAAAAGTGATATAAGGTAGTTTTAGCATTGATTTCAAAAAAAATGTGTATTAGTGATGGTGAATAGAAAGGTCAATCCCTCTTATATATAATGGTTAGATGAATGTAAACTAAGAGTCATGTATTTAATCATAAGTCAAGTGGTTTAATATATGTCAATAATTAATATTTTCGAGTATCTTTGACTAGATTTAGGTATCTACATTTCCCCCTTAATTATATTAATGATATTACCTGAGCATAGGAGAATGATAAACCTAAGTATGTATATAAAACTTTGTCTTTTGTTAGGAAACTCTAATTGTGTAGAGAATTAATTTTAGCAAACCCTACAACAACATACGAAGTAATAAATGTCTATATTTAAAATTTGACAAATCTAAACTTTTAAATTTGAAATTGAAAAAAGATCAAGGAATGAGTACACCTATATGGATATGAAACCATATTACCCTGTAACTTGTAAAATCATTGGATAAATGTGCCCCCTTGTTGAATTAATTAGAGATATGGTTCTTCTTATTAAACCATTGTAAAATTGAGAGTGATCACATCCTAATTTTTAATAACTAATCAATCCCTTGAGTTGTAAATATGCATTCCTCAAATCACATGAATTATGAGAATAATATAATGTACTAACCCCAAAATAATATGAAACCACAAAGGATTTTCTAGGAATGATGCCAATTCCATTGAGTGTCACTAAACACAAATTTACCTCACTCATAATAGAAGGTGGAGGTACACAATGGGTTCACTAAATGTAATTATAATAATGTTGAGTGTCTTTAGACTGAAACATACATTACTCATAAAGGGACAAAACACACCACTAAAGATAACTATAAATTATATTTACATGATTGAAAGATAATAAATAAGATTCATTCCCCCATCATGACCATAGTGCTAATATATTTGAAGTGAAATAATAATTATTTACCATTGAGTCTGTAAATTGTATTGTAATACATATATACAAGAACCAATATCATACCTTTTGGCTTAGAAAAATGTAAATATGTGCATGAACCATCATCATTCTCCCTTATTTTTTAAAAAATTATATGCAATTTCATAAATCTATATGCTCAATTTTTAACCTTATTTGCAACCTATAATTTTTATTCTTGTAATTATTTTGAATATGTCCATGCATATGCATCCAAGTGTGTATAATTCTATACTCAAGTTTATGTAAAGTGTGTGCATATGGAATTTTGTGCATCTATATGCTCAGTTTTAACCTTATTTTCAACCTATAATTATTATTCTTGTAATTATTTTTAGTATGTCCATGCATATGCATCCAAGGGTATATGATTATATACTCAATTTTATGTAAACTGTGTGCATGTGTATGTCATAGACCCCCATAATTTGTATTAATTTTCTAATAGTTTTCATATATATGATTTATGAATTAATTTAAATCTTTAATCCTTATATTTTTTCATAAAATATGATATTTCTACTCATAAAGGTTTGAATCTCTAAGACAAGCCCACTATAATGCCCCTCCCCTTTGAGATGAGAGATATATCCTTCAAGTCACTCATCTCAAAATAAGATTTAATTGTATCAAGTGATAAAGATATAATAATGTTTAATCATGTCAATATGTGGAGAGTATGTCATTATCATAATTTAATTGTCATTTAAGTATATATGTAACATAATGAATGTGAGGTATCCTAGTGTCATGTCTAGATAGATATAGCAATGAGGCATGTAGTAAAGAAATCATTTATAAATAATATTATATAGAAAAAGTATATGATATATATCATGTCACCACTAATCAATTTCAATAATCATATCAAGCACCACACACCATTTCATGCAATATCGTGCATAAGGCCAAGGTTCGCATACAAAGGATATAAACATGTCAAAATAAAAAAGGTGAAGGGCCATAGAAAAGGATATTAATAATGTCACAGTCAAAGGTCAAAAATATGTCACACACACTAGACCAAGTGGCCACACACAATAATCAAGAAATGTCTAGCCTATCAAGTAAAAAAGTAACAACATCGAAGGATCATAGAACAAGTGAAAAATAGTCTACACCATTTGTATGTATCAATGTCACATCATATAAAAATATCATATCCATGTAGGATAGGGTAAGATGAGTAATTATAAATATATTTTTATAATATGTAGCTCAACATGGTAGAGATAACACAAATAGATATAACCTATGATAATGTAGCTTGTAGAATAAGATGCCCCTAGCATAGGCATAGCCACTAGGTAGAAGTGATTCCAGCATCTAAACATCCATGTATAATATTTATCATGTATCACACTCATATACATTTTTAAAATCATGTGTGTATAGAAAATAATATGTTATCTTTTAAACATGTGATAAATAACATATGTAAAGAAGTAAACTAGAAACTCATATCATGGTCAAGTCTTGATTTTTTAATTTTTAGAAAATTTTGAATGCTTTTGTATATTTTAAATATTTGAATTTTTGACATATTAGAATGTTTTTTTATTTTTGAAATATTTGAATGTTTTTTAATTTTTGGCATAGTTTAATTTTTTTCTATTTTTGAAATATTTGAATGTATGTAAAATGTAAAAGAATATAGCCAATGATCCCAATAATAGAAGGATCATAGTGCATCCCTAGATCATAGAATGGGAGGGTGACTTTCCATGAATAAAAAGTGTTACATGTAGATGAATATTAATCTAAAAATGAATAAGGTGTTATAATGTAATTGTCCTTATAATTTCTCATATAATCTTATGTAGGATGTGTGGCTCTAGAGGGCACATGACTTGGTGGAGTCTATTGTATAGTAAGATAATGTTCCCCTACCTATGTTTGTTGTGGAATATGTTAAATTATCTAAGGTTTTACCTTAGGATACACTTTAGAATATGAATCTCTCTTTGAACTCTAATTAACTCTTTGTAGTGAATCTTATTGTCTAGGATGGTGTACTACTCTCTTTTGAACTAATTGTATATGAATGTCATGTATAGGTGCAACAACTAGTTCTATGATGTGTTCTTGAATAGATGCAATAACTAAATCTACACTATGTTGGTAAATAGGTGTAATAATGAACTGTGAGGAGAAGGAGATACCATTGAATATATAGGGTATTCATATCGAATGCCTAAAAAATTAACCAATTTATTATAATGTATGTATTTGAGACATTGATGCATTATGGATGGTATTGCATAGAGCTTCTATACCTGATGGCATTATAGTAACATATCAAAGACCCATGTGCTTGATAACACTAATAATGGAGTAGACATTTTCCATGAATTAATCTAAAGAGGTTGGACTATATTCCCATGAGTATCATGTGTATTTCCATCAAATGATTTAACTAATTTTTATGTATCTTGTAAATCATGTTCAATGTACCCAAGAGTACAAATAAGTGTCATTTTATATGCATTTTCACTTTAACCATTGTTAATCATGAACTATGTATAGGTTTTTGGTTGATATAAGTTCAAATAAAGAGTGCATTTCTATCTAAATCATCATCAAAAATCTCACTATCACCAAATGTGATTGTAGGATTTATTGGTAATCTACCTATAAGTGTGCCACTAATATCATCTATTGGATTTCCATATGTCTGAGGAGGAGGATACATTTTTTACACATGGTATACCTCTTAATTGTCCATATTTTATATTGTTACATGGTTTTAAACTGTATTACTAAAGATTTTAATCTTTACATTTTTCATTTTTTTGTGATCTAGCCTCCTTTGTGGGTGTGCTTATTTCAATAATATTATCCTCAATACGATCTTGTATCCTATGTCTTAGCATGTAACACTTTTTTTTAGAATGTTGAATACATCTATGATAGTCAAAATATAGGTTTTATTAGAATCCCTTATGATGAGGCTTAGCCATGTCAACCTCTAATGGTGAAGGGAGAGATATGACATTGAAATCAAGTCACTTTAGTAACAAAATCTAAGAAAGTGATGGCAACCATGAAAATTGCCTCCTTAGTGGAGTTTTCAGTTGAAGCTTATTGATTAATTTTGATATTGCATTGATTGTTATTGTTGTATCACTTTTGCTTTCATTAGATTTAACCTTGTAGCTTGGTTTACATTTAAACTTAGTATTTTAAGTAGTTAGATCATTTGTTACATACTTTAGTTTGTTCAAATCTATGAGTTTGATTTGTTATTATTTCATTATATGGTATAGTTCATCAAAATATTTGAATTTATTAAACATGATAGAATCATGAAGTGGTGATAGAAAACTTTGTGTTAATATATCATGAAACTCATTATCTAGCATATAATTTGTCATCTTAGTAACATAATTTTATATAAAATAACATATTCATTGATTGGATCATTGGACCTTTGCTTGAGTTTATCAATTTGTGCATAAGATAGTTTTTTACCAATGTTAATAGAAAAGAGTACTAGAAATTGATATTCCAAAGTGTTGAATGCTTTAACTGAATGGAGTGAAAGATCATAAAACCATCACAAAGAATATTTGTTAAGGATTTTCAGAAATAAATTGGTTAATAGTTTGTCAATGTATGCATAATCTAAGCATACTACATGAAATGATCAAAGATAATGTTTGGGATCACCTTTACCTTCATATATTAAAATCTTAGGAGCTACAAGTCATATGTTTAATATGTAAGATGTAAACTCATTTACTGAAGGATTATAAAGAAAATTATGATAATCCATTGAATTAATAGCTATATATACAAATTTCTCTAATTATAACACCTTAGCATGCATGGCTATAATAGTATTCTCAAGGTAATGTATCTTAGGTGAGGGATTGGTGGTGGACCATTCATAGTAATCAAAATAGGTGTGTATGATGCATGTGTAAATATAGGCATATTAATCTATTTTAAGTTGTGTGATGCCCCATACCTAGGGATGATTTTACATATGTAACTGGAGGTGTTGATATATGAATAAAGTAAATAATAGAAATTAGGACACATAAAATGTAAGTATTAACTTTTAAGGGATTCTATTTTTCTCTTGTATAATCTGGAACCAAATTATTTTATTCATCTCTTACAATGTATAATAGTGCATTTTTTATGTGGATTGGTGTTAAAGTATTCAATGAATTATTTATCAGTAGTTTCATCTGATTGATTTATATTAGCTTTATCAATCATAACATTTATTATAATTCCATCAATAGGGTGTATAGTATGCATTGTAGAACCCATAGAGAAAGTAAGAGGAATAAATGGAGTCATGTGCATCCTTTGACACCTAGAGGTGACATGTAGTAGCTCTAATTTGATATTGCACTAATATGAATTAAGAAAGGCTTGAGATTGTATAGTATTCATTTTATCCATTTCATATAAGAAAAAATAATTCATTGTATCCATAATTTGATTTTGATACTTTTAATTTAAAAATGTCATTAAGGGTGTGACTAGGCAAGGTGTATTTGATTTTTAGTCTCTCATATATTTTAATCCCAATCATAACTAGTGAACAAGTCCCAAAGGGTCATTAACTACATAGGATTATGCTATCCCATAGCCACACTATAATATTTTTAAGGTATGCTGAGAGTAACTTCTTGGGACTAATTACTTACTGGTGCAATAGAAAACTAAATAATTGAAAGGATTCCTATGTCTAAAAATTAAAAACCCTATGCATTTTTTATATATAATAAAGCATGTGAAAACTAAATGTTGTATATAGTGTTATATAATGGTTTTATTATTGGATAAGTTTCCCTCACACCATGTTTCAAGTAGAATTGATGACCTCTTTTCCTATAAAATAACTCTTATTAGTTTTAAAACTACCAAAACATGATTCTAAAAAGCAAGAAAAATAAATAAAAATATATTGAAAGGTTAAAAAAGAAAATATTTTTGGACATGGAAATCAATAATTCAATTTCAAACCCCTAAGTTAAAGATAAATCCTAGATCAGTGCTCCATCAAATCCTAGAAATGATGATAATATTTCTCTTTAGTGTATGGGAATCATGAATTTAGCTGAAATCGTAGAACAAGAATTGAAAAATCAATGTTAAAGAAACAAATCGGTTTTCCAATATGTTTTATCTGAATTTTTATTTAATAGTGTTTAATAAATATAAAATGTTGAAAGATTACTTAGATTATAATATATGGCATTTAATCATAAATATGAAAATAAATCAAAATTAACAATTGAGATTGATTGACATGTGGCTTATTTTTAAAATACTAAGTAATATACTTAGTTATTTTAGTTTTTGACTATAATAGTTTTTTGATAGTGAGGAACAAGATAAAATCAGGCCCTTATAGCTCAAATCTTAAAATAAATTTTGTAACTATGTTTGGACAAGTTTACACTCCCTAGATAGCTACATAGTCTAGCCTTGTCCATTGACTACGGTCTTATCCACTATGAAATTTATAAAAATTGATGGATCTACCACATGCACCTATATCTAATGAGAGCACTAAGATATTTAAATTATGTTGATGTCACACATGAACCTCTATTTTTCCTTGAAACCCCAAGGGGTACTTGTGAGAGATATAAATATGAAAAAAAATAAGTGGAAGTGTAATGGGGTGATCTAACCCCAATCACCCCCATTGATGATTTACAATTTCCTACGTATCCAAATACTATGAGGAGGGATATGAGCCACACATAGCTATCCCACCTAGAGTGATTATGTAATTATGCTTATTAACTATATGTATGCAACTATAAATTTGGAATTGATACTTGAAAATTTTAGCTCTTGAATTGAATTGGAATGCTTCATACTAGATTTGATACTACTCCTACTGATTGATATTTTATTTGGGAAGAATAGGGTATTTTTTCTCAGTATACACTAGCGTAATATATATTTTTTAGATAGGTATCAAGTCCCTTAATAAATGACCTTTGATTTGTATTTATAATTGACCTTTTGAATATTTCCTTTTAGTTAACTTGTGTAACATGGGGGATGACCCAAATGAATATTTAAAATTTTGGAAACTAGCCATTAAATGGCATTGGGACAAATTTTCACTAGTTTGATATGTTCACAACAATAGACATGACCTATAAAATTAAATATAGTTATCCTAAGGTTGGAAGCAATTTTACAGTGATATAAGGCAGTTTGAGCAATGAATTGGAAATTCATATGTTTTAGTGACAGTGAACAAAGGGGTCAAGCTCACTTATAAATAAATAGATAGGGGAATGGATAAGCAAAGTCATGGACATGATCATAATTAAGTGGTTTAATATATGTCAATAATTAACATTATCAAGTATTTGTGACTAAATTCAAGTATCTAAAATATTTTATGTTTATTGGAAAACATAATATAGAGGATTTCCCAACATTGGAAAATTAAATATATGATAATAAGGTCAAAAAATTGAATATGGTGATTTCAAAACCCAAGTCTAAAGAGTGAATATATCTTAAAACTATTAAAAAAATTGTGAATGTGTCAGCTAGTAAGCTAACTACAAAAAATGAGCAAGTTTTCCCTGTCGATCATCCTATAAGAGACACCATTGAGAAAAGTATAAAATAATAGGTATTGAAATGCAAAAAGAGATAAATAATTGATAAAATAGTTTTTCAAGCTAGTTCAAACCATAAATAATAATGAATGTGGGACAAACCAAGCAACCAAAATAGAAGCACATTTATATGGGCATATCATAAATATATTTCAACAAGAAAGTATTGTGCAAGCATGGAAATAAAAATTAGATTTGATGAACCTAATAAAAAATTAAGATAATTTCTTGAATATTATAAAAAAATTGCAATCTCTGGTGGAAAGTACCATGCTTGGCAAGGATACTATTAATAAATGTAAATGGGAGTTAAAACACAAGTCATGGGAGGCTAGTGCCCAAATGAATATAATCCTATATACCTGTGAGATCCATAATTTATCTTCTATTTTTTGAGTGCACTCAACATTATGCAATGATCTACTTAGGAAGTGATCAACAAATCAATTTTTTTATTTAACTCATTTACATTGAGCCTTGTATATTATGGGTAGAACCCTTTCAGTGTTTGTAGGATGTAGATATTTAGGTAGGATATCTCATATTGAAAGGTAGAGATTAAAAATAATAGGTTTATTTATATCTCTCCATTAGTGTGTTCTCCCACCAAGTCTGAGATTGCAAAAATATTTCATATCTAAATATGTGAGCCATTAAAAGCTATAGTGAGTCATCAAAAGCTATAGTGAGACATTAAGGACTCAAAATATAAATATTGACACAAAATAATTTCCTATAATTGATATAATTGGTCACTATTGGATACAAAAAAGGGTATTGGAGATAGTTTAGTGATTATATGATTACGAAGATATCTTCTCAACAAAATTTAGTGAGATAATAGAGTCAACCTATCCTTGAGAAAAATTCACATAAACTAAATGAAGGAGAAAGACTCATCAATAAAAGGTCGTATAAGTTAAACTAAAACATTAATATTAAATTAAATGTGGAATTTTATATAATGATAGATGTTAAATTGACTTAGTTCAACCAAAAATAAAAAATCAATTCAAATATGTGGGTATTATATATCCTTGAATGATATCTATGAGAATGAAGCTTTCCCACAACATTCACTAATGAAATATTGGAATTCATTGTCAAACATGAAGTTTACTCATTTACAAATGGATTCATTGGATATCATCATATTTTCACTATGGAGGAGGACCAATCTAAAATTGCAAATGAATGCAGGTTGTTTTATTTTAAGTTAATTTTAATTTTGAAGAATTCTCCAAACATATATTCAAGACTGTAGTCACCACTTTTAGGACTTCATGCATAATTTTTTGAAATTTTACTTGGATTATTAAATAGTTGTATCCTTTATCAAATATCACCTCTCAAATTTATGACTAATATTTAAACAATATAAATCACTGTGAATCATGTTGAATATGAAAAAAAATGACAATGTTTAGAGTGTTTCTAGTACATGTATGTGTGAGGCATTTTGATAGCTCAAGCTAATATTTTTTTGATAGTGGACCTAAAACTACTTACCAATCCAAAATAATTGAGGTCACTTATATGGCACACCAAGTACTACATGAACTTAATTTGTGGTTATGTTGTTATCACAGCATCAATGGAGAAACTACTATATGAGGATCAAAAATGTGTATGGATAGAGGAGTACCAAAAAGTATTTAAAAGATAAAAATTTTGATAGTTACAACTATTTTAGTATTCCCTAATTGGACTAATGCATTTCATGTGCATGTTGATGTGTCAAATATTAATATCAGTATATCCCTAGGAAAATGTGGAGAAGTAAATCTTGATCACCTAGTTTATTTTTCCAATATGAAGTATTTTTGTGGCAGAAAATAACTATAACATAAAAAAATACAAATATATTTGAATGGTGTTTTTATCTTAAAATATTATGTTGTTGCTTGTTTGCTACTCCATTTTAATCTTATATCGACCGTCATAGTTTTAAATATTTGGGGGAAAATACACTAATAGGAGGAATGATTTCACAATAATTGATGTTATTTTAGGAGTATCAATTCAAGAACTTCATTAAACCAAGTAGGAAACATTTCAAGGTCGATCATTTGAGTCACTTACAAACATGATAATACCTAATGTAAATGTATGAGGATGTACTAGGTGAACATTGTTTTATATTAACTATTATATTAATGAAACTTAAATAAATTTTTGTGTTCTTACAATATGGGGCATTGTCATAATATTGTACAAAAAAATAAAAAAGTAATTGGTTGCTCATGAATTTAAATTTACAATCATCAATGGATTTTTGTAAAAATTAGGTAAATATGATGTGATTTGAAGGGTCATAGTACATCAAAAAAAAGTTATCATCTTATAAGAGGCCCATGATGGACTCATTAGAGGCCAATTCATAGGTAATTTACTACAATAAAGATATTACATAATGGGTTATGGTAGATTATGGTGTTTCAAGATGCACATTAGGTATAAAAACATTGGGATATACTAAAGAATGGGATCACACACAAACAAGGATTAAATTCCCCTAAATCTAGTGCTCATAATGGATCTATTCAAGTGATGGGGAATTAATTTTGTTGGGCCTACTTAGCCCCCATATAAATGGTCAAATGCAATGTAGACCATCATAGTGATAAAATAATTCACAAAGTCGGTAAAATTAGTGGAGAGACCAAATTTCAGTTCTAATGAGTCATTAAATTCACTTATAATAATATTATCACCTACTTTGGATGTCAAAAAATGTTGATTAACAATAGAGTTATGCTTTAGAATAACACTATCAAGGTGCTATCAAATGAATTCATGATATCTCATCAAAGAAGCATTGTATGTCTTCCTTAGAACATTGGGAAAGAAAATACATCATGTGTCATCCTTAGGTTTACTATGAAAGAGAAAGTATTCAACAAAGTGTTGGAATGAATACTCACTAAGATTTGTAATGTGGATCGAGATGACTTGGAAGATCAAAATAGCATATGATTTTGTTAGCTAGTGCATGAAATGGAATTTTTTATTATTATGGAGAATTTGGTCTCAAGTATCTTCATTTTTAATTGTTACTTAAATTGGTGAAAAATCATTGCAATAATTACAATTCATAAAAAAAAATAGGAAGACATAAGGCTCATCTCTAGATGAAACCAAGAGGTCCAATAAATAATTTATAAAGTGTGGCATGATAGTAATCTACAAACAAACTAACTTCACATAGTGTATCTATATTAAAGTCATTTTTGACACATTCATGTAAATTAAGGATAAGATGGAAAGGACCATTTTGTGTGCATCAGGTCACAAATAATTGATCCATAATGATGTAATATTTGCAAGGAAATATTCTTTAAGTGATAGTGATCAATAGGCATCTTAACCCCTACCATCAAATATTTATCCTCATAAAATTAGGAAATAAGTGCACAAGTAGTGTGTAAACACCCAATCTGGCCACAATTGGCTTCCAACTAGACTTCAAATTGATTCTTACCAACCATTACAAATTAATCCTAAGAATCACTAAAAGTCCTAATTTTGGCCATGCATTATTCATCAATGCTCAAAATCATGTTGAGGCATCCCTATTTGGGATACTAGCCCATATACAATAATAACATCTCACAAATTCACCCCCAATCACCTTATGACACAACAACTATCAATTTGGCTTATGGACCCATTAAGCAGGGCACTTAATCAAATTTTAAAAGAGAAAAAGGCTAATCAAAATCAATTAATTAATTAAACAAGATTAAATGCTTAGTTGAATTATCCATTTGCAATTAATGAATATTTAAAAATGGAAATTACAAAAATAAAAATATCAAGCCTTTCATCATTACCTTTATGAGTTATCATGCTCTTCTAAATTATCCAAAAATATCTAATTTGAGAACTATGACTAGTAACTAAAAATCATAATTGCATGACAACTTTTAACACAACTGGAGACAGTCTCAACTCAACCTTAACTCACCTTGGGTGAGAGTTAATTATTGAGGCTATAAATACAATTCCATGCCCATTGATGTTTAAGTTATCTTAGTGTAATGTTATAATGATAAAATATATGAAAAGAAGCCTTGCATGTAATGTTACCATGCCAAATTCATGAGCCAAACATCCAAACCAAGGTGCCAAGGAAAGGTGAAGACAACAAATCTCTATTGATGAAGATTTCTTGATGCACAAACTAAGTAAGCCATTTATATAGGCCATTCAGATCTCCAAAGAAGGTAGAATAAGGTTTCCTTTTATGTTTTAGTTGTGTTTCATATGCATGCTTGTTACCTATGCTTTCCCTAGTGTCTAGGCTAGAGATGTTGTTTTATGCATTTATTTGGATTTGATTTTATCTTACTAACATAATACTAATCTTCCCTTTTGGATTCCTTGTTCACATAGTGTAGGTTTTCATTTTAGTTGTTAAGGTAATGTAAAATATGGCTCAGTAGGTGTTTTTGATTGCGACAAAAAATATAAATCAAGGAGATAATGTTAATTTGGTGGTATAATTTTATTCCTACAATGAAGGAGAAACCAAAGGAGAATATTGATTTATTGTATAAATTTTTGAAGCCCTATGAATTCTTTAATTTTGGAAGTTGTTCGGGTTGAAAAGGTGGATTAATATTAGTGTCAAAAAAATTATAATATCAAATTGTATAAATAAATATAAAAAATGGTCACATGATAAAGTCTAATAAAAAATTAAGCTCATTGATTTCACATCACTCATGATAATGAAATAGATAGTTAAGTCATTAGACAAGGGGTTAAATCAATGATATGACATGTGAAGCTGATGGTAGATAAAAATGATTAGTGAAAATAATTTGAATTATGTGAAGCTCAATGCCCAAAATATAAATTACAAGCTATGGTGGTTTATTTTAAATTGCATTTTTTAGTCAAAGGATGCAAAGATAAAATATTCCATAGCTAGGTCATTCAAAGATTTACCATCAAAAAAACTAGGTAATTAATAAAAATGAGAGGTTTTAGTAATGCATGGTAGAGAATACATTGATAGGTGAAATTTGAATACATAGCATAAAAAGAATCCATGGTAGACCCCTAGGATCCTCAAACATATCAGTTTATGTCAAATATAATGAAATATGCAATAATCATATTGTTTAGATAAATAAATTATGAAAAAGAGGAATTTATAATTAAGGAAAAATGTCGTCAAGGAAGTTACATAGATTAAACATCATTTACTATTAAAGGGCTTATAAATAAATTGTTGTTTGATTTAAACACAATACAATTGAAAAATGAAATAATTAGGTTAGAATACCCTAATACTAAAAATTCCAAGATACATCAATTGAAAGGTTGATGAAGTTCCAATTATCACACACATAGTTCATCTAAATAATTTTATATCAATGGCTAGGTTCATAGGACTCATAAATTATGATTGACATTTGATGCCATCTAAGACTAGGAATCCTCCTATTAACCCCATGATTATTCAAATATATAATGTTAATAGTAAATTATGGGGAATAGCTTTGGAACCTATTCATGATGAGACCATATGGGTTGTTTCCAAAATGATCATGGAATTATTTCCACATATTATTCAAGGGTACATGTAAATTCCTTTAGGATAGTTGTATATGGTACATAGAATGGTCCACAATGATCACTTATTCAACTAGATAAAATGGAAAGCTTGTGAAGATATTTATGGGAACTACCTAAAGTGTTTCAATGTCATTTTTTATTTTTATGATATGTTTCACATAGTGAAATTTTCCAAATGGAATATAATTATTTGGCTCCACATTTTATTCACAAATTTTCAAAAAAATACATTTGGCAAGGGGGAAGCTCTAATTGACTAAGAATTCAAGGTAGGGCATTGTTTCGTAGAGATAACAAATATCATCACTACATACCAAGAGATACATTGTAGATTTTTTGGGAGTTATTTTTAGTCACTAAACATGTGTCTAAATTCTTGTGAATAAGATAATATAATCATAAAAAATACCTTTCTTTTTTATAAGTAAATGTTGCTTGTAAAATTAGGTAGACAAAAGGGAGTGTAGACACATGTGTACTACCATTTAAAACTATGCCTCTATCACAACTAACTTAAAACATGAATCCATAAATTAAAAGGTGTCTCTTCATATAAAAGAGGATGAAATAAAAATATACCAAAAACAATTTAAAGGGTAAGGGTATTAAGGATGTAAAAGTGAATGTACTAGTATTTTCACTTAGGGACCCTTTCCTACCCCTTGTATTTTCCCAAATTAGTATTCTAGAGATAGGATTATTTGGAAGAGAAGTGGAATACAAGTCTCACAAGCTATGAAACATTTCAATTTGAATAATGAATAAAAATATTGGTTCATTTTGAAGGCCTTTTTTACAACATAAGTATAATGGGGCAGAAAGGAAGGTTTTGTCAATTTACTATCGATGCCAACTTTATTGCATATAGAAACCATGTCATAAAAAAATAGGGCACATATTATAAAAGGCATATTTGGTTCTCGTATCAAAACTTATATAAGTTCTTATATTATGTTGATCAATTTACTCAAGGAATAATAGAATAAATAAATCACACAACACTAATTACATGGATGGAAATAAAAATTGTGAAAGTAACTAGAGGAAAGGAAGGATGTGGCATTAGGTATGCAAAAAACCATGTCCCACTTTTCCATGAAAAACCTATAAGGAAACATGTATATATCAATGTCCACTCATGATATAACATATGAAATAATATAGATCATTGAATTATTTCAATTTTAAAAATCAAGGAACGAATATGCTTGAGGGTATGTGAACCAAGTTGCCACTCATTGAACTCATTTAGAGAATGCAATGGTTTAATTATTCCCCAAGGAGATGAAACAATTGAAACCATGAATTAAATATTTTTAATGCCTTAGCCACCATTATAGAAGAAGTGTTATAAGTGTTGTAAAATCCTCAATTGTAGTGCTCTAAATATCATCATAACTCTTTTTTGGAACATGTTATCACAAATTTTATACCCTAGTGAAAAATTTAAAATCTTGAATTTTTTTCAAAACATCCATTATAACATAGTGAATTCATTGTATATGATAGGGGCCAACTTGCTTTACAACACATATTTTATCACTACACTTATTTGATTGTATGTTGATTGTCATACTTGATTATTTTCTAATGTGATTAGCATTGAGTATCATATCTTCTAAAAATTCAATGTTGTCAACACATAACTATTACTTTGAAAAAGAGTTTTCATTCATAAAGGTATATGTAGTGAAAATTGACTCCATGTAGTGTTCAGATTAGTATAAATTCATATGCTCAACTAGTGATAAGTCATAAGTGATAGTGTTAGTGATATAAACTTTGAGAAATAACTTATGCATATGTCACATTGATAATAGTCAAGATATATTTTTTTGAAAACTTTGAATAATATATTCATATAATTTTGTAGATTTAATTCAATTTTTAGAAATAATTCCTTTAGTTTGTCATAGCTTTAAATTTTAAGTACCTACAACATTGACACATCATTGCATCATAATCTCCTTCAAATACATTGGATAAGCATTAATTTTAGATTTATGTATTTTAATCTTCATTTTTAATTATAACCATTAATATTATAAAACTCTAATGATATAACATACCCTAGATAAAATATGAACAAAGATTAAAACGTGTGGTAAAAGACTATCACAAATTTAATATTCCTCCATGAATAAATATATATTATTATTTGGTATAATTCCCATAACATGAGTAACCACAAATAACCACCATAATATTATCAACATTTAATATGTGATTAAAAGGTAAATATATTAAACTTAGGATTAAATTTTATTCCTAACAAACCCCTTTGTAAGCCTAAGTCTATTGAGTTGTTAATATTTACAACTATTGTGATGTAAATGGTACACTCAAAAAAATTGAAAATACACAAATCATGATGAAATCATTAAATTTGATCCATATCCACCCTTATAATGAATCACACCTAATCATAGTGTCTCCCAATGAACCATGTGTCAAAATAGAGTAAAAATTAGATAACTCAAGTTTAGCTCATGAGTAACCTAAACCCCAATATTATGTTATAGTTGCACTATCAAACCTGAATATTTCAATATATGTTAAGATGAAAATGTGAACTAATATAATTTAATAAATATATAAACTCAAAAAATCTATGCACATGTCGACACATTAAAAAACTACCAATTTGTCATAAAACATTATGTTAAAATTCAAAATATTTGATAAACTAGCTCTATGCATAGTCATACAAAACCCCATACTCAAATATCTCATATATGCAATGTCAAACTATTTAATCTAAAATATTTGTTGTGTCATTAACATCACTCACTCAAAATTTTGATGAAAATCCTAGGACCTATCACATGTCCCACCTTTAATACTACATCATCATGATTGAATTCTATTTAAAGCTATCATAAATTTCAATGTGTAATAAGCTATAATATGTGGTAACATTCTCTAGGAAACACATATGGAATAACTCGCTAGTAATCTGAAATCACCTCAATAATAAATATGTCAATATATATAAGTACATCATCTATAATATCAGCAACCCCATCAAAATATGATATACATTCATAATCACTATAAGTAGTGGGTAAAATACACAACCAAAATTTGACATACATGTCAATCACAAATCTCTAATCATCCATTTACACTAAAAATCATAAAATATTGAGTAATAAGGTACACAAATAGGTGTTTTAATCATCAAAAAATAGGTAATCTGGCAACTATAATCACATGCAAGACTCCATTAGGTGCACAAATCAATATATGGTGACTTAACCATACATCAAAAAAGGTGATACAAATATCCATTCATTTATCAAATAAAAACTCAAATACACATCATATTCAAATAAATAACTGCAAGTAATCCATAAGTAAATCAACAATTTCAAGTACTTGTCAATCCATGATGAATAAATCCACAAATCATGTATGTGATTGCCAATCCATGATGAGTAAAAGCATCCACAAGATGATATATCTAGATACATCTCTAGAATATCATCACAATCTATATCAACTCACAATATCACTAAAATATCCTCAAAATTGAGACCTGTAAAATCAAATCTAACTCAATAATTAACATAACTCAAAATTTTGATGCTCAATAATCAACACAACTTGAAATTATGATGCTCAATAATCAACAAAACACAAAATTTGACACCACATGTTTACCCCAATATGGTGAGAGTGGATAATTTCTATATATAACCCCTCCAAAAAAATGTAAGTGTTATGAATCAACCAACTATCATGTACATGTATGAGATATGCATAACTTAATGATGCCCTTTTCTATTTTCATCACAAATCTCCATTAAGTTGTCCTTTTGGGTTTTCAACTTAACGGGAAGAGTTTTTAAGCTACCCTTTCAATTTTTTAACTTACAACTCAAATTCATAATTTTATAATGAATAAGAGGTAAGATATCAATATCCATATCCTCACTTAATCAAAACACATCAATAAGGACTATCAATATCATCATGCACAACATATATAGATTTCTCAATAGGAAAACAAATGTGTTGTTCAAAAAACACTTGGAAGCTCTCATCAAGAAGATAATCATCATCAATACTCTAACCCTTAGTGAAATATCAGGAGCTAAATCAGCATTTAAATGAAATGTCTCAAAAATAGGAACATCCATGACAAATCTAAAATCTGAACCAATATAAATAGTCTCATAAAGATAAACAAGGCTAAGCTCATCATTATCAACAATGATACTAATAGGATCAACAGTCTCATCATGAATAGACAAGTTTTCATAAGATAGGCAAGGATGTAGGTAAAATAATTGCTATATGTATGACCTTAATGCCCACAAAGATAACATATTTGGAGTTCACAACTTTTGATACAAGTTTTGTTTTGATAACAACATAACTCAAAGGAATTAACTTTATTAGGATGATCAATAGGTGAAGACTCACCTTTAATTTTGTTTATAATACCTCCAGACACAAATATAATGGATTTTGAATATTCTATTAAATGAAAGCCTACATCACCTTTATATCCTAGACTAACACAATGTTTATTGGGTTTAATTTATTCCTAGACACACAACAAGTGCAGACTCAACAATAGGAGCATAAATAGGTGTACAATTCATAGGTGGTCTAGATATATTTTGAATGATGTTATATGTACAAATAATAGATGTTATGACCTTTGGATTGTATTGAGAAATAATAGTATGTCGATCACTAGTAGATGAGATAACACTATTGATCATAATATATGAGGTTTTAACTTGTTTATTTGGAACATTTTCCTTAGGTTGTAGTCGATTTATTATGTTCGTAAAAGAGAGTATTTTTGAAAAAAATTCATGAATGTGGTTTAAAATTGTTTTCAGCATTTATATATCATGTCTACCTCATGATTATTATTGATATGAATGCACAATGAAAATATTCCTTCAGAATCTATTGTATATCCCATGTTTTAGATGCATTGACAAGAATGTGAATCTAAAAAATATAACACTATTTGAGTCAGGCTCAACCAAAAATACTCAAAAGTAAAAACATCTCATTCGATACAAAAATATCAAAAAACTCCAAGCTAACAATTCACAATGATAACTTGGAACCAAGTCAGGTAAGACCAAAAATCTTTAGAAATAAAAGCGTACAATTTGTATGTCCCAGTCACTATTTGTCACCACCATTAAAAAGCCTCAAATTTATATTTTTAGGCATTTTAAAATAAAATAATACTCAAAATTAAAAAGCTTCACATAATCCAAAAACATACTTGCACACATAAAAATTCATATGCGGGTTTTGTATCTAACCTCTGCATAGAACATTTAATAGGTTTTTAAAACAATTAACCACAATAAAAATGATTTAAAAATATTTCCTTGTGTCTTACACCTTGTTACTCCTTTGAATTCACTTTACAAAGCACTTTTAATCAAAAAAATATTCCCTTTTTTAAAATAAAAATCAATTTGACCAAAAGTAACTTTTGAGGGATTTAAATCATGTACCTCTGACTTGGAAAAAGACTCACAAAGTTGTAATTACCACCTCTTCTACAAAAATTTACAAAATATAAACTGAAAAAAAATTATATAAAGTGTTCTTTTTTTAAGTTTGAAAGTTGAAAAAAAATTACTTGCATATATTTATTTTTACTTACCTGTGAATGAGTTTCCAAGTTGTTTGTGGGGGGACACTTATACACTACTCTATAATAATATATTATTAAGCAATGTTGATTTTTTAAACTATGAAATCCATTAAATTCTATAAATAACCTTCCAATGCCACACCAAATTCAAACCAAACACTTCAAATGCTTTCATTTTTTGTTCCAACCATTAATTCAGCCTTCATTTGTTGTTTTTGCCATTGATTCAATTGTATAATGCATTTATCTTGTTATTCAAGTCATACACTTGTTCTTTCAAGGACATTAATTTGTTTTTCTATCCATTTATTTTGATTTCCAACATATTTACAAAGCCAATATTTGATCTCCAATGCCAAATAGGATCATATACGATTTTATTTGGTTGATTTTAATTGGTTTCGACTAAGTGTAATTGAAAAAGAAATTCTTAATTATATATATATATATATATATATATATATATATATATATATATATATATATATATATATATATATATATATATTCTTTGGATTCACTAACTTTGATGGAAATATAGTTGTTATACATTCAGTTAAAGAGACTTCTCTTAGACAATTGGTCAACATATAATTTCTTCTAACATTAATTCAACATTTATTTTGTGATAAATGTTAAATCTACACATGATTTATTTTTACCACAAGAAATAACGAAATAAAAAATTCTTACTACCCTTGAAAGCTCATTCTTTTCTTTACATTGAATATCTTCACATGATCCTTCGCTTCATCACTTTCACCAAGCCATCATTACTTATTCACACACCTCATCTTCCCTCAATCATTGTCCCACCATTTTTATCAAGGATTTTTAATACCATGCTTTGATACCAATGATACAACATAACCTAGATAAAATAGGAATGAATAATAAAATGTATGGTAAAGACCTAGTCACAAATTTACTATTCCTCCATGAATAAATATATTACAATTTTTAGTAAAACTCCCATAATGGGAATAACCACCAATAAGCACCATAATATTAATAATATTTAATATGTGATTAAATGGAAATAGATTAGACTTGGGATTATAATTTATTCCTAACACCTAATTTGTTTTTATAGCTCAAATCTTATATTGAGTTACATGAAACCCCATCGTAAACTATTAATTCTTAAGACCTATAGAGTCTTAAAATTGTATATTCTTGGATTATACAAAATTTTAAAATATAGTCTCTCAACTATGGTCTACATGGTCATATTTGAATTATACAAGTTTTAATTATAGCCCTCGACCATGGTTTTCGTTGGCATATATTTGAATTTATATAAAGGTTGTTTATAATTTACTATTTAAAGGAGCTTTATTTGTTTAGGGTCTCAAAAATATATTACTATCTTTGAATTTTAATGCACATGTCCAGTTGGTTGAAATTTTTGAAACGACAGACATATTTGGCAAGGTTCATGAGTTTTGCTAAGTTTGATGACAATTGGCAAGGTAAGTTAATAATATATATTTTTTAATTAGAAATCATCTCTATTTCTTAGCAAAACACAGAACATGCTAAGGAATTAATGTATCCACCCAGAGTTGTAATCCCATAATTAATGCATTAAAGGGATTGGGATTTATTTGGTTCTTCTTTTTCATTCAATCATTTTATCACTATCATTTAAGCTTCCTACAAAATTCACACCCTACTAGTTGTTTATTTGAGAATTATCTAGTTATTTTCAATTATGTATTTGAGTTTTTGTTTGATAAATGGTAATTTTAGAAGCATTCTAGAGGTTTACAAACTAGTACATCAATTTCTAAATGATTGTAGACTTTTTTTTTAAAATTGGTTTGTCTTGCATGCAACATTGAAAAACTTAAATCATTGGTCACAAGTATGAAGATTTATTTCAATTTTTTTTAAATGGTGAAGCCTCGAAGTCAAAAAATCTTTTGTTTTATGTATGTTGAGTAAACAAATTTTTAGTTTTTGATATTAACCATTTTTCAAGAGATATTTTTCATGTATGGTTAAGTTTGATTCTATGAAGATTATGGAGTTTAATAATTATTTTGTTTTGATAAATCTCTTGTGATTCATTTCTTTTGAGATATATATTTTGGCTTTCATGATTTTTTTTGGTGCAATATAGGCTTTGATATTAATAAAGATTTTTAATACATGGTTTTTATCACTGTCAGTTGTGGCTTTTTTATATGAATTATTTTAATATGAGCATTGGTATTTCTTTGTTATATTCTTAAGTTTTCAAACTATCATTTGGTTTATTATTTAGTTTTTTAGTATCTTATTTTCAAAGTGACTATTTAAATAGTCATCTATGGTATTCACATAAATATGGTTCAAAGAAAATATGTTTTAAATAAAAATTAGTTTTGTCAGTATAGATGCATGCAATTTTAAAAGGTAGATATTGAAATGGTTGTTAAGCAGATATATTTTGCTATGCATGCTGACTTCTTTTAGTAAAGATTATTGACAAAATATGTGGACAGATTTAAAAGGGTTTTAAATTATGTCTTGTGTGCATTTATCAACTTAGAAAACATTTTGAAAGTGTTGGCAATTTATTTTTATTTAAAACACAAATTTCCTCAGTAGATTCTTGATATATTTTGCACTAGTTATTTATTAACCTATGAAAGTTGATATTTTATCCATTGACATATGAGTTTACCTTTTCTTATGTTATTCAGCTTTGAGCTTGGATGTTGAACTCTATAGTCTTTCATGTAGTGTTTCATGCTCAAGAGATATTGATTTAATCTATACATGATGTTTTAAATAGATTTATCTATTTATTTGAAAAGATTTCATAGGGATTTATTTGCATGTGTATTTGATTGAAATATAAGTTATGAAATTTTTTCAAATTATAGTTTGAGAATGAATTATCTTAGTACATCAGTTTTGATTATCCAAAGTTATGTAGAAAGATGATATGGTGACAGTGTTGAAGGAATATTTTTAAATATTAAGGTTTGGTTGACTTTATTGAAGTTTCATAAAAAATTAAAGCTTCAATTTATCATAGTCTCCATACCTTTTTATCATGGTTATTTTTTTCCTCTAGTTCAAGAATCATTTGTTGAATTCATAGATGTTCAAGTTGATTAATTTAATAAAATTATGTTTTGGGATAGTAAGATGATTCACATTTTTTAATGGTTTTATCTGCTTCATTATAGTATTAACTTTTTTAGGTCACTTAAAAGGTTTTTTTCATGATATTTTAAAAATTGTAATAAACTTTTGAGCATGTATCATGTATTGTTGACAATTATTTCTTAATTCAATGTTAAACCTTAATTTACATATTTTCTCTTTGAAATAATCAAAATTAATCAATTAAATTATTAAAAATTAATGTACAACATAATACCAAAAAATATAAAGCTGAAAATACACTATGAATAGTAAAAAACTATGAGAAACATGTACTTAGCTTGAAACTAAATGATTCTTGAATTTTTAGACTGTGTATTGATTTAGAACATATCAAATCAAACTCATAATCATTTCACCATTGAAATTAGAATTTTATGAGATATATAGATAAGAACACACTATATGGAAAGGTAGTAGTGTGGATATATATATTGACATGGAGTTATCCCTATTCATTATAGAGCATAATTTCCACTTTGACCACATGAAAATACTTATACGAGTTTTCATATTTCATGTGAAGGTTGAATAAATGTATATAAGACTTATAAATTTGATGCCCTAGTCATGCACAAGCACATAAGAGAGATAAAATTCAAAAGGGGGAAATGGGGAAGTGATAAATGATCTATCTATCCTCAGAAAACCCCTTGATGACTAAGTTTTACTTACATAGTCGAAGTGGACCTCAGGCCAATGTAGTTATCCCTTTTGGGAAAAGTAAGAACCCCATGATGAATGTAACTATAAGATTGATTATATTGCTTGACAATATATAACATTGACATATAATAAAATATTATTAATCTTATCCTATAACTTTAATAAAGTGACAGAATTGTAATTGAAACTAATAATGTTCTTTTGCTCAAGATAGAATATTGGTGAAATCGAATTGCCAAATGATTTTTAGGTAATTAATTGATTGGACTTGATGTGATTTTATAGAAGAATATTTTGATTATTTTCATGGAAAAGTGTGGGATAGCCATTATTAAATTCCTCAATTTTAAAAATTGTCTATTAGAGATAAGAGGACAAGATCATACTACAAGACATGAATGCACTACGGTTTTATCTGCTTAATGTGGTCTTATCCCAAAATTTTATAAACTTGTGATACTTTTAATAAAGGATATATGGATAAAATATGGATGAATAGGAATTAAATTTGCATTATATTTTATGAGTATGTTTAATACCATAAAGGCTTCTGAAATGATTTCAGCTAATGAAGTGGTGAAAATATTGAGTAAGGTAAGGATGTCAAGAATAAAAATTGTCAAGCATTTATTGATTAAATTTATGTGTTTACATTTTTCCCCCATTTATTTTAATGATGTAATAAAGTGAAATTAATATAATAAATGAGAAATAGATAAAAACATGAGTGTGGAAACACACTTTATCTTCAAAAGATGAGTTTGGGTTACCAACTAACCCAAGTGGAGATAAGTTACTTTAAAACTCATTAGATTCATGGCCAGGGAGAACAAATAATTATAAAAGTGGTAATATGATGATTGGTATGACAATAGGTGTTACTAAAACCTTAAATCTAAAAACTCATGGGATTTGAACCTATGGTAAAATTAAGAATGATCAAGTCTCGATGATTGAAGCTTTTGATTTAGACATGGATATGTTTTAACTTGTGAAGAGTGATCCAAAAATAAATAGGGGTGTTACCCATCAAGTGTAACCAAAACACAAATAATCACTAAGCTAAAATGTTATCCACTTGAAAAATATGAATCACACCATTGTAAATGGATCTATATTTGAATTGTAGATTATTGAATACTTGTTTATTAAAAAATACAAAAGAGGGGAGTACATGAACTAGAATCATGCCCCATACATTGTATAGAGTGTTATTTGAACTTTGTAAATGTTTGAATTTTTTGTACATTTGAACTTGTGCTTAAGTATTTGTAAGTGTGTGGTGTGCATGTGACTTATATGCCCCCATAATATTGATAATTTTTAGTGTATGTTATTATAAATCTGAAATAAATTACTTGTGAGGGCTTGATTTCAAGATAAGCCCAATATGATGCCCCCTTTTTGAAATGAGGGATGTAGCTTAAAAATCACTTATCTAAAAAGAAAAAGTGAGAGAATGTGTATTATAATCTAAGAGATGTGACATTGAAGCATATGAAAAGTTTGGATATTGCATTGTATCAGTGTAAATGAATATAGTATTGAAGTAGTGTATGTAGTATGTAAATAACTTGAAATTTTTGTAGATAAAGCATATAAATATTTTTTAAGTATTAAAAGTGATATTTTTAAATTGATTATAACATGGAATTATATATAAAGCATTGAAATTAAGTAATATGTGTTTAATATCATATTAATAAGCAATGTCACACATAAGGCTTGAAATCCCCATATAAGGGACATGTAAATGTCACATAAATATAGTAATTTACATATGTTTTTGTATTCATGTCAATGTTGTAAGATAGTATATTGATTGGAATATATTTAAAGTATTAATAAGCAATAAGACATGTGTATTCTATATATCTAAACATGGAAAGAGAGTTTATGGGTAAATACATTTAAAATTGTTTGTAGAAAATGATGAGATACCCCCAACTTAGCAAGGTTGTTGGGTAAAATTTTGGCCCAACATTGAAACCATGTAAAGTTATGTCATGTATTATACTCACATATCTTGTGAAAATGCATTATGTATTGAAAAGTGAACATAAAATAGATGACATGTGTAAATATAGTAAACTATAAACATTAGTAAATGCTTAAATATCTTGAGTTGTGAGTGTTGAAAATATTTTTATGTTTATATATTTTTTAAATAGATACTTGTGATTTTATAGTGTTTTAAATTTAAAATACAAATGTTTTCTAAGTAATAATCTAGGATTCAAAAGTAGATATAGTAGGATGAAAAATGTGAAATCATAGTGTAGCAAGTGGAAAACATGTGAGATGCCACTAATAAATGTGTCATTTGCATTACACATGTTTTTTCAGGCCTTGAGATGAGATTATATATCACTAATGCTATCATAACTTTATGTGATGTGAACATGATTATCATGATGAAAATGATAGTTCATAGCAGCATGAACTCTATCTCAAGTGAGAAAATTATGATGGTCAGTTTCCCACCATCAAGAAGATATTCCATCAAAAATATGGATAATTGAGCCCATACATTCATATTCAAACATGTATAAATATTCCAACCATTTCAAATACTCTTGGACATCCATCTGACCATGAAATCTAAGAACTTCATCTAACCACATGACTGGTGCAGTGATAATACATCCATGAAGAAGGCAAACAAAATTATGGCATTTAGGTTGATTTTTTGGAGAATCCTCTCAACTACCAATAGTACCAAAAATTCATCTAGTAATATCATACTCACCATGAGCCCAATAGTCATAAGGATTACTAGTAGTGTCAGAGATAGATTGTGCATCCATCTAATGCAATATGCCATCCAGACTAGGATTATGACACTTAGTTCCCTGATTTGTGACATTATAAATATGATTAATGTCCTCTTTAGTGTAAATTGGATCAAAAAAAGGAGGTCCTTAAGCATGGTCTAAGGGGATTACAATGCACTAATCATCATTTTCAAAATTGATGTAGCATTTTTTAAGCTCAAGTTAGTGTTGTTCGTATAACACCAAGGGTGACCCAAAAGAGCCAAAAAGTCATCAACTTATACCAACTCATTTAATTCAAAGTCAAACTTGAAAGTAACACCTAAAATGTCCATGATATCCCCCTTAATAATTCCTATGGGAAGTGCATGAGTCCTATTAACCATGAATAGCACATTAGGAGCGGGTTATAAATCAGGGCTTACCACCTTTCTCCAAGCATACTTAATGATTAAATTCACCTCCATGCTAGTGTTGAATAGGATATCTTGAATGATCTAACCATTAGTTTCTATGTTTATCACCCTCTATACTAGGTTGGATATGAGCCCTTCTTTATCGTGCATTATTCAATTGATGATCCTCTATAAGCTTTGGTGCTTGATGACTTAGCCAATTTTATGAAAGGGGCACAATGTCTTCATCAATAAGTCATTTTCATAACTCATATAAATCATCATGTGCTGATTCTTGAATTTCTAAAGTTTTTTACATTTTAGTGCACGTAGAAACATCTTTATCCTTAAGGAATTGAATCTCACCTTGTAGCTCCCACACCAAATTCATTGTGTCATGTAACACTTCCTTCTGTTTTTAACCATCTAAATAGTGATTCACATGAGACTCCTCCCATTTAACCTTATCAATAGGTGGATTTGATATAGATTGGGAAGGATCACCACTTCATGTAGTAATATTATCTTTGGGACTAGTCAAAGTAGTAGGGTATGGTCTCCATTGAGTAGTTGGAGTCTTTTCAATTCATATCATCCCAACACCCTTTTCATTCCAATCCTTCATGATGATGGTATACAAGTTTTTTCATTCCTCCAAATGATGTTGACTCTTACAAAAAGCACACCTAGGATAAATTGGGCAGTCACACTAGTAATGCTCTGCATATTTGCACTTGTAGCAAGTTCTAGGTAGAAAATGACCACCTTTGCATCTAATATTGTGACCTCTATAATACCAACCTCCACCATTTTTTTGGTTGTTGGAAACATAAGTATGATGAGTACCATATGCATATGCCTCATGAATATCACTAATAAGATGATATTCATGAGTATTAAATTTCATATTTTACAATATGAGGATACCTTTGATTGTGTAGTATGTTGAAGCAGGGTACATCCCTCACATCATGGTCTTCCTAGAAAATCTCATAAGATTGATTTACTACAAAGTAGATACTCTTTATAGGAAAATTATTCCTATTATGACCTTAAATTTCATATTTAACACACCACAAACTATTACGAGTATCATGAGTACTATTTTTAGTGATCTTATCCAACTGATATTCCATATAAATAATTTGGGTTTCCTTAAAGGGACTAATCCATGTGTCTATGCTTCCAATGGATTAAGTGTGAAGTGCATCTTCTAAGGCCTCACATAGGTTAATGAAGGTCTTCTAGGATAATTTGCATCATAAGGGAAGTAACAAGCCTCCTATGAAGCACTAGGCATGTTGAGTTGCATTTATCTCAAAAGAGAGCTTAGAAAGAAATGTTTAAAATTTGAATCATAATTGTGCACATTCTTAGTGAGTTATTGTTTAATATCCTTCAGAGCAGCAATGATCTTTTGTTAAAACTCTAGGATATCAAATTCTCAGAGAAAGGTTGCCTTCGATTTCTCATAGTTTACCACAACTTGTTGTATATCAAACTTTTGATGTCACTCATGTGTGTGGTGTAAAAGAGTAGTGGAAAAATAAATTACCTTTTGTTTATTAGAATTAATGCCACACACTCACCAGATAAGTTCACACTTTTGAAAATACCCTACTACATTTTCCAAACTATAATACTTAGGTAAATGGAGTGTCATATCATAATAAATAGTGGGTAGACTAGGTATTATAAATGGAATTTGTTTTTATGTACTTTTAGTCCCTCCTAGACCTTGTAGGGAAGGTATGACAATGCTTCATGCACCACCTCTGGATCCTTTTTCCAAACCACTGTTAGTACCACCTCCACACCTCCTATAATAATAGAATAACTTGATATGTTAGGCATAAAATTAGGTTGAATAACTATGAAAGTGTTAGTACTCAGCCCACTGGATATGTTTGGTTCAACATGCATTTTAAATTAAGCCATAAGATTGACTTGTGATGTAAAAGAAAATAATAACAAACTATAATCTTGGTCTTATTCATCAAAATTATCTTCAATAGGTTTAGTCTCTGACTCTACACTATCTATATCCTAAGTTCATTCAAGAACATCATCTAACTCAAGGGCATGAACATGCATTATGGGTGGGTAATTGGGCCTATCTAGATTGGGTTCTTTAGTCACCAATGCTTGACTTATTTCTCTTGTGCATACCTATGATAGTTTTGGGTGTGGTCCTATGGTTGGGGAGTCCTCATTATGCCTTTATTCCTCCCTGTGGATCTTCATGGCACTTCTTAAGTCCTCATAGCCCCTCCATGGATAAATTATGATCATATTTCTCTGCCTAGCCTCATCATACTTGAACTTTCACTATTATCATTAATTGGATAACATGTTGAATCAATAATATTATATCAAAGTGTGCCCCTTAATTTCCCCACCAACTATGTTGCTCATGCTAGAGAGATTTTTTCCATACATGTGGAAGTTTTTAAGTCCAGAATCAACTATAAGTTTCTTAACCTTGAACAAAAATTTCCTAAGATACCTTCTACATAGTTCTTGGAGGAAGTTAAATTAGGCTTCCTATAGACAAGATTACATTACAATTGCATATTCCAAAATATATCTATTTAGGGTTCCTTACCACTAAACATCCACTTTATGCATCCAAGGCATTCCTAATCTTTCCAAGCCAACTAACACTCTACTAACGAGGAGATATTTTATTTGTATTTCATTAAATAGTCTTACACTTACATTGAAATCCAAACATGTAAATGAATGGGAACTTCTACAAAGAAAGCTTCATAGAATGATTTGTACAGGTGGTGCTCTACCTATGCACACTATAAATTTCTAGTTCAATATACTTTAATGTAAAATTATCTTTTATAGTAGTAACCCATGGTTCTACATTTTCCAAAGATAGTTGTTCAAGCATCTTCCTACCATCATGTAAATATGTGTTACATGTTTTGGAAATGAAACTAAAATGTTGGTTTATTTTCCTTTAGTCTAGCATATATTTTCCCTAGTTTTACACCTAAGAAAATAAGAGTTATAAAAATTTAATGTGTAGGCATATCATACAATAAAAGGTTCTCAGACACACTCGAAGCATGCAAATTAAGTCCAGTTCCCTGGGTTTTATTATGTGAAGGTGTATTCCTTTACTTTCACAAGCTAGGGTGATCTAATAAGTACTTAGTTATAAACTCATACTTACTTTTTGTCTAAATCTTAACTATTTAATTATTACTTAACCAAATAAAAATAAGTTGGGCACAAACTGGTGAAAAAATAATATTAACTCCATTATAATCAATAATAGATTACATAAGTATTTAATCAATGCAAGATTCCTTTCATTACATTCATAAGTTATGTGAATATTAAAATAATTCATTAATTATAATGATCAACAACATTACTAAGTAAAATAAGGGGGTATTTATACATGGTTCACCCTGACCATTAAGTTACATAAGTAAATACAAATAAGATGACTCATCGATGACCATTAATAGAAATGACTCCTGGCAAGCCATTTACATTAAATTCTTAGGGACCTGGGACTAACTTTCTCTATATTCTCTCTATGCTAGATCCTCATCACTAAACTCCTAAATTCTCGTAGGCTAGTGTTAGATTTGTGCTTGACTTATTATTTTCCCAAGTTCATGTGAACCGCTCCTTAACCATCTCAAATTTTTGTGCCTTTTCTAAGTATTTTACTAATATCTAAATCTTACATTCTTGGTGTTGGTGTGGGTTTTAAACATACCATAGTTGTAACAAGGTATCCTTTAACATTTTAAGATCTCAATGGAGGTAAACTCCACTCCAGGGCATGAGATGCAGGTATGTGGTTTATTTTAACCTATTGATGGAATATTGGGTAGGACATGTAGGTTGTTAATAAGGTTTTTAGATGGAGGTGTGGTTCCTAATAAGGGTATCAAATCTCTATGTGAGTTGGATGGGTGGTTGGTTGTTAATCTAAAGTGGGTAGATCTCAAAACAAACTCAAAAGGAGGGAAAGGTAAGGTAAAAAAGAAATCTTATGTGGTTTTTAGGATCTAATTCCCTAGCTTATTTCTAAAAAGAAAAGTTCCCTCAAAACCTATGCCTATTGTTATCAGCAATTGCACACACATAATTAGACATGACTAAGTCTAAGGAGATAAATATGTAAGAAATTCATAAACTTTAGACAAAGGTTTATCCTTTTAGGGAATTTGTTATATACCCTTAATTAGGAGATTACGGCCTAGGATAGTGAATTATCTGAGGTAACTATTGCACATACATAGAAATTACATCCAAGAAAACACTCATACACAATCAAAATTATAAATCAATTTACACTTGATTATTTGAACCAATATGTTTACCAATATTTTAGCAGTTGTTGTACACCTAAAAATTAGTATATCAATCAAAATAATCAATAATCCATTCACATCTTTTTTACACTAAATATTATTGAAACATACAACCAAATAAAGTAACAACTAATTACATAGAATTGGAAAGAAAATATGAAAATACATTCACTGACGATCAAAACTGATGTTGCTCCTGTATTCAAAAATTCTCTAACAAAAAATCCAAGTTGGATTATTATTATTTATATAGACTTGGGGAAGGGCTCGCCTCATCCTTCAATTTCATACAAAGTCATTACATGTGATAGTTAGAACATGTAGTTCTAACTATGTTCTAAAACTATATAAGAGTCTACTTGTAGTTGTCAATTTAAAATAGCCTTTGACAAAGCTATGAAACATGTGAATGTTTATAAATATAGGTAGTTTTTAACAATTATAGCTCAAACTATATGCAAACTATAAATAGATGCACCGTTTACCAAAACTACACATGCCTCTTTTTATAAGTGATGAGAACAACATGTTGATCTTTTAGATTAGCCACCTTCAAATAGAACTCAGAAATACACTACTTTCCAATGCTTTGATATTTCATTTAACTGTAGTTTTATCTTGTTTTATTCTCAAATCCTTACTACTTACTATATGAATGTTCATATTCTTGGTCTTAAATGTGAGTCCTAATGTTTTTCGATAAATATAACATATTTCAAAGATCTTCATGTTTTGTCTATTGCTAGATTTTGAAATGTGACACATATCAACACTTGATTGAGTCCATGATCTTTAAAAACTCTTCCTATGACACATCATTTATCTATTTGCATGATGAAACATGAGCATGTCACTTGGTAGATCCACAGGGCCTCTATGTGCTTTGAACATTTTTATGCCACTTGGTAGATCTTTACTAGTTTTGGGACCTTTAAAAATTCCATATTGATCTCACATAATCAATTCTTATATACTAGGATCCATGCCTTTTCCTACAAGTCATTAAATCTATGTATTGGGTTCCTATAATGGTGACACTTGTCACTCTCATGGATATTTTACATTTCAACTCATTCTCCCATCATTCGATCAAATGGGCTTGAGTGGATGTGTGTTGTAGGATCTTGATTTAAATCCAAATAGGTATTTTATGAGGTCAAATTTGATGTTTTCATGATCATCAATTGACATACTTGAAATCGTCAATGATGTTTGCATGATTGTCAAATTTAATTTCATAAATTAGTTAGTTATTAAGGTTAAATTTGAAATTCACATGACTGTCAAATGACATCATCATGACTTTCAATGACATCCCATGACAATAAATTTTTATCTTAATAATAGACATGTGTCATTTACTTGAGACTCCCTATTCCTACAAATATAATCAAAAAATGACATAGCACAATACTTTTAGAAATAATTATAAAGGACCATGCATGAATATTCTATCTTAATGTCTTAGGATTAGTAAAATATGATTTAGAACTAGGTTAAAATCTTAAATTAATCTCAAAAAATAAAAATTATCCATAAACAAGGGTACCAATTGGTAGTTTGGTATTTGTTTTGGGGCAATTGTTGTGGAAGAATTTTTTTAAACAAAATGTCTATAGGAATTTTGTCAAGGGAATTATTTTGGATAAAATGTCTACAATAATTCTCTCGAAGGTTCATTTTCATCAGACAAAATATCTAAAGGAAAGCTTGAAGGGATGGTCACAAAAGGGCCAAAGGATATGATGTTTTGGAAAAAATGCCTTAAGGACTTGGCTAAAGCGTAAAAGGCCCAAGATAAAAGTCCCAAAGGATAAGTCTCAGAGGGAAAAGGGTCCAAGACAAGGTCCCAAAGGGTAAGTGGTCACTTCAAAAGCCTAAAGGGTCTTTTTAAAAATGTATGAAGGGTCAATTTAGGAAGTTTTAAGGGCATGTGTCCTTTTGGGGAATTTTTTTAAGGCTTTTACGTTAGATAAAGTGTCTGAGACAAAAACTCTAAAGGAATTGGTCTGGGACAAAAGTCTCAAAGGATAGGCTCGAGACAAAAGTCCTGAAGGGCATGGTCAAAAGGAATGAAGGGTCTACTTAATGGGGAAAATGCCCAAAGGGTTTACTTTATATGGTATAATTTGATGGGAAAGGACCCTTAAAAAATTCCTTGAGGGTAACCACAAAAGTCTCAAAGGGCATGTTCAAAAGGCTGAAGGGTATGTTCACAAAGTCTGAACGAATATGTGTCCTTAACAAAACTTCCAAAGGGTAATTCAAATTCAAAGGGTCATTTCAAAATTCTTAAATTAATTCCATCAAGGGAATTATTTCAGATAAAATGTCTGTAACAATTCTCCCAAAGACTCAATTCTCTCAAACAAAATATTTGAAGGAATATGATTGGCTCAGGTAAACTGCCTCAGACAAAATGTTGAAAGAAACGTTCAAAAAGGCAAAGGTTTGGGATAAAAGTCTTCAAGGATAGGTGCAGAGGGGTCGAATGGAAATTTTAAAAGGTCTAAAGGAATTCTATAGAGCAAAAATAGCCACAACAAAAAGGCCAAAGGACATGTTGCACAAAGCCCAAAGGGTAGGTTGGCAAGGCAAAAAGAATAATTTCAAAATACTAAAGGGTACTTTATATCTGGAAATAAACCAAAGGGTCTACTTCATAGGGAATTCATCCATGACAAAATTCCAAAAGTATCTACTTCATAAAGGCTGAAGGATAATCTCAAAAGGTCAAAGGGTAAGTTTATTTCATCAAGAAAAATGCTTGTGGTAAAAATCTCGCAGACCAATTCCTTTAGAGGAATTGTTTCAAACAAAATGTCCATAATAATTTATCTAATAGAGATAATTCCATGACCAAAAATCCTAAAAGCATTCATGCACAACAAAAATATTGATAAAGACTAATAAGATAAGTCTGAAAATACAAATTACATAAGCCCTAAAGGATTAAGTCCTAAGAGGATAGCAAATTTAGTCTATGAAAACATAAGTTCACAACAATTATCTCAAAGTAACAAACTTGATAAAATAAAAGATTTAGTCTATGGAAACATAGTATCAATGCCATCTTGCTAAAGTATAAGAGGCCAAATCATGATCTTTTCCTAGAATTTCCATAAACATATAGAAGAGGGGCTTAAAGTTAAGACCATAGTCTAAAAAAAGTGGGTCCCATTTTGTTATAGAAAAAGGGGGTATTGGGTACAACAAATGATGACTTACAAAGGGAATACTCCTAAGTATTCAAGAACCTAAAACTTTGGTGTGTAATCCTAAATCAATAATGAAGTGTGCCATATAAGAATACTTAAATTAGAAACGTGAAATAGACTCCTAAGTTAATTCACACAACATACTTGCCTTATAATTTCTTGGATCTGTGTGTGTCAAACGTGTAGTTTATTAACCCCTATTGTGATGAGTTTTTTAAAGGCTTAATGAAGCTGTAGGTTTAAATTTTACTATATATTAAAGATCAAAAATAAAGGAATCTTGGGCATTGCTTTATTTCCATCCAGGCATTTATAGCCCCAACAAAGATACCTTGGGCTCCTTCTCTTCTCATTCCATCATTTTGTCTTGATCATGATGCATTGTACATTGACCTTATTTCATCGTGTGAGTATTTTGATTTTATTTAGATTTTATTTTGCTCTTTTAAATCCATTGGTTTATTCTTTTTTTGTTTTTTTCACTCTTCTTTTATTCTTGAATGAAAATAAAAGAGCTAGAACCCCAATGAGCTAGTATAATTATAAAACAAATCATTACTAGAACATCCATGCCAGCCACATCTATTCCTTAAATTCTCATTTCCAATAGATATTTTAATGTGATAACTGCATTTGGTCCAATAAAATAAGAAAACTTTGTAAATTCATATGAAGTACTCTAAGATCAACTTCCACATGCATGGTAAAAGTATTCAATTTTGACACCATTCATAATAATCCATGATTACCTACTTTCATCCTAAAGACTCAAAAATGCAAAAATATGTCTAATATGTAGACTAGTCCCAAAGTGTCAAGATTTTAATTTTCCCCTTTTTCACAATTCATAAGCTTCATTGGTTAGGATTTTAACTTGGTAATAGTTAGAGAAAACATAAATCTGACCATCAGAAAAAGCAAATAATAACTAATCTAAGAAAGCATTGAAATCTAATCTAGAAAATAAGAAACTAATCTATGAAAGCAAAATACTAAAAGCAAGAAAGATTAATTTAATGAAAACAAATGACAAAAAATAAGAAACCTAACCTACTCTTACTCTAAATAAAACCCAAACGAGATGGGGGATGGATTTTAAAACTTTGGTATGTTTCTCACTCTTGGGTAATAACAAGGTTTTACCCATTAAAGTTCTGAGATAGGCAGGGACATTCTTGTATTCATTCAGTAGAATTTTGAGCCTTTCCTTCATTTTATAAAACAAAAAATTAGAGTTACTCATTGGGATATCCCAAACACAATGAAAAAATAACTCTTCCCTATGATACATACGTTTTGAAATCTCACCATTATTGTTCATGTATTTAGGAGAACCTAATTTAGACAAACAATCCTTGAAAGTACCTATTGAGATGGATATTAGATCTAACCTACAGTCTTGAAAGTCATCATCCTCTATGAACTCATTATCAAAAATTTCCTCAAAGATAGAGTTAGAATTATAAGTATAATCATGAACAACATATTCCTCAAAAACGTCATCTAAACTCTCACTTTGAGTGTGACCTTCAATATTTGAATATATTAGCTCTTGGATTTCTAAATCATGAATAAAAATTTTATTTACCTAGGGATTTCTATTTTTTATTTTAAGAGTGAGAAATTCATTAGCTATTAATTCCAAAGGAATCACCTCATCCAATGTACGTTATTTATCCTTTTGTTAATATTCTTTAAAATAGTTATGCTCTAGAAGATATGCAACCTCATGGGCATCATATGTGTAATCAAAGGTCTTTGCTTCAATGCTGAGTAATGTTGATGTCCACACACTTGGGGGTTCTTAGTCAATCACATAATTAACCATATCATCATGCACATCATAGTTAGGCACCAAATTGAATTTAGCATGTATCAAATCAAGGCATGAGCATTTATGTGAATTAATTCCATTAGAAGGGAGCTCAGAAATAGAATCAAAATTATTGAGGGAAGCCAACGTACCTTTTCCATTTTCCCCATGATAAAAATGCATACCTACCTTAGGCATGATATAATATAAAATCTCAATATTGGAGCCTACATGATCATAGGAGAATAAGTCAGGAATAAAATCATCAATTGAGTCTTCTAATAGAGGTTCTAATGCAAACTAATAGTCACAAGATTCATCGCCACCATCTTCAGAGCTAATATCTTATTGTACAAGGCAAAGTAATTGATCCTCTACCTGAGCATATGTTATCTCATAGAGCTAGTTCAAAGGTTGGAAATGTTCCTTTAAATTGACACTTTCATCACTACCATCATTTCTTTCTTTAATTATCTCATTAAATACTGGAATTGAATCATTATGAGCTAATTTTCCTAACTTAATGGATTCCTCTTCTTGTTGTTGGTATCTCAATTTCTCCTATAATATTTTAATTTCTTCATTGATGGTTGCAATATGTTCTTATACCTCTTTTATGATCCTATCATCCTCTCCATTTGGGATCTCTTCTTAATTGTGTATGATTCCTAGATTAAAAGGAAACCCTTCCACTATGTTCTAGTTTGGGCATAGTAATAGGCTTTCTCTTTGGGCAGCTTCTGTATAATTTGTATCCACATACCTATAGAGAACCTCATAAATGGTGTTAAATTATTTTTTAAATAATGAGCATAAATATTTAGACCAAATCATATCAAAAAATATTCCTCAATATCACTCCAACTAGTAATAGAACTAGGTGCCAACTCTACAAGCCAATCATGCATTTTTTCTACCAACATGAAAGGGAATAACCAACAGATTACATCCTCAAATTTTACATCTATAACATACATAGCATATGTGTAAGCATAAATATTCCCTTCAATAACTATTGGGTGATTATAATAGAACCTAGGAAGGTATTTGAATGGGTCATCAAGGAAACCATGTTGAATACCTAGAATAGATATGGGTCCTTTGTCAAGCCAATCCATTCTCAAAAAAATTAGTACAATCAGAGGTATTGGCCTTCCTTCTAGTGCCAGTTAATTATTGGTGCAATTTTTATACACACCACATCTATAATGAGGTAGTTTCTAATGTTTTAGGATCTTAATGGAGGTAAACTCCACTCCATGACATGAGTTACAAGTATGTGGTTTATTTCAACCTATTGATGGAATAGCGGGTAGGGTATACATGTTATTGACAAGGTTTTTAGATGGAGGTGTGGTTCCTAATAGGGGTAGTGAATCTCTATGTGAGTTATATGGGTGGTTGGTTGTTAATCTAAATTGGGTAGATCTCAAAACAAAATCAAAAGGAGGGAAAGGTAAGGTAGAAAATAAAGCTTCTATGTTTTTTAGGAACTACTTCCCTAGCTGGTTTCTAAAAGGACAAGTGCTCTTAGAACCTATGCCTATTGTTAGAAGCAATTACACACACACAGTTAGGCATGGCTAAAAAGTATAAGGGGATAAATATACAAGAAATTCACAAACCTCAAATAAAAGTTACTCCTTTTAGGGAATTTATTGCATACCTTTAATCAAAATATTATAGTGTGGGTTAGTGAAGTATCTGAGGTGGCTATCGCACACACATAGAAAATTACATCCAAGAAAGCACTCATGCACAATCAAAATTATGAATCAATTTGAACTTGACTATATTAACTAATATGTTTACCAATATTTTAGTAGTTTTTGTACACCTACAAATTAGTATATCAATATAAATAATCAAGAATCTATTCATAGATTTTGCATACTAAATATTATTAAAACATACAACCAAACAAAGTAACAACTAATTACACAAAATTGGAAAGAAAATATGCAAATACATTCATTGATGATCAAAATTGATGTTGATCTTGTATTCAAAAAAAATTTGACAAAAAATCCAAGTTGGATTACAATTATTTATATAGACTTGGGGAAGGGGTTGCCTCATCCTCCAATTTCATGCAAGGTCCTTACATGTGGTTGTTAAAATATGTAGTTCTAAATGTGGTCTAAAACTATATAAGAGTTTACTTTTAGTTATTCATTTAAAATAGCCTTTCCCAAAGCTATGTAGCATGTGAATGTTTATAAATATAAAGGTAATTTTTAATAATTATATCTCAAACTATATGCAAACTATAAATAGATTCACCATTTACCAAAACTACACGTGCTTCTTTTTATAGGTTGTGATAATAACCTATTGATCTTTCAGATTAGCTACCTTAAAATAGAACTCAAATATGCACCCCTTTCCAATACTTTAAGATGCCATGTAATTGTAGCCTTTTCTTATTCTATTATTGGATCCATACTACTTACTCACATGCATATTCATATTCATGGTCTTAATTGTGAGTCCTAATGTTTGTTGATAAATATAGCACAATCCAAATATATTCATGTTCTATCTATTGCTAGCTTTTGAAATGTGGCATGTCTCAACACTTGATTGATTCTAAGATCTTTGAAAATTCCATCTAGGACTTACACTGTCGATCTATTTTCATGATGGAATGCGAGCATACCACTTGGCAGATCTATAAGTCCTCTATGTGATTTGAATGATTTTATGCCACTTGGAAGCTCTTCATTAGTTCTAAAACCTTTGAAAATTCCATATTGATCTCACATCATCTATCCTTATGTATTTGGCTCCCTGATTCTTCTCAAAGATTGTTGGATTTATGTAATTGGTTTCCATGATGGTGACACTTATCACTCTCATGAAGCTTTAACATTTTAACTCACTCTTTTATCATTCGATCAAATGGGACCAATCAGATGTGTGCTATAGGATCTTTATTTGAATCTAAATGGGTAGTTTATGAGGTTAAATTTGATGTTTACATGATCATCAACTGACATCCTCAAGACCATTAATGACATCTGCATAATTGTCAAATTTAATTATATAACTTAATCTATTATTCAGGTTAAATTTGGCATTCACACGACTATCAAATGATGTCCTCTTGACTATCAATGATGTCTACATGACTATCAATTTTAATCTCGATAATGGACATGAGTCATTTCCTTGGGACTCCCTACTCTTATAAATATAAGCAAAAAATGACTTAGCATAATACTTTTGGAAATAATTATAAAGGACCCTGCATGAATATTCTATCCTAATGTCTTAAGATTATTAAAATATGATTTGGACCTGGGCTAAAATATTAAATTAAGCTCAAAAAATAAAAATGCTCCATAAGCAAGGGTGTCACTTGGGAGTCTGGTATTTGTTTTGGGGTAATTATTGTAGGATAATTATTTTAGATAAAATGTCCATAGGAATTCCATTAGGGGAATTATTTTAGACAAAATGTTGACAATAATTCTCCCAAAGGGTCATTCTCATCAAATAAAATGTCTAAAGGAAAGCTTGAAGGGATGGTCACAAAAGGGCCAAAGGATATGATGTTTCAGACAAAATTTTCAAAGGAATTGGTGAAAGGGAAAAAGGATCGAGACAAAAGTCTCAAAGGATAAGTCTCAGAGAGAAAAGGGTCCAGGACAAAGTCCCAAAGGGTAAGTGGTCACTTCAAAAACCAAAAGTGTCTTTTTCAAAATATTTGAAGGGTCAATTTAGGAAGTTTGAAGGGCATGTGTCTTTTAAGGGAATTGTTTTAGGGATTTTTCATTAGATAAAATTTCTAAGATAAAAAGTCTAAAGGAATTTTCCTCGAACAAAAGTCTCAAAGGATAGGCTCGAGACTAAAGTCCTAAAGGGCATGGTCAAAAAGGCCAAAAGATATACTTCATGGAAAAAAGGCCTGAAGGGTTTAATTTTTAGGGTACATTTTTATGGGAAGGGCCCTTACAAAAGTCCCAAAGGGTAACCACAAAAGTCTCAAAGGGCACTTTTAAAAGGCTAAAGGGTATGTTCAAAAAGCTTGAAGGAATATGTGTCCTTGACAAAACTTTTGAAGGGTAAGTTAGAGGCAAAGGGTTATTTCAAAAATCCTAAAGGAATTCCATCATGGGAATTGTTTTAGACAAAATGTCCACAACAATTCTCTTGAAGACCCAATTCTCTCAGAAAAAATGTCTAAAGGAATATGATTGGCTTGAGGAAAGTGCCTTAGATAAAATTTCTGAAGGAAAGGTTCAAAAAGGCAAAGGTGTGGGATAAAAGTCCTGAAGGATAGGTTCAAAGGAGCTGAAGGGCAATTTCAAAAGGTTTGAAGGAATTCTATTGAGAAAAAATGGTTGCAACAAAAAGTCCAAAGGACATGTTGTAGAAATACCAAAGGGTAGGTTGGCAAGGCAAAAATGGAAATTTCAAAATGTTGAAGGGTCATTTCAAAATGCTAAAGGGTACTTTCTATCTACTGAAAATCTAAAGGGTCTACTTTATAGGTCATTCATCCATGAAAAAATTTCTAAAGGATCTACTGCATAAAGGCTGAAGGATAATCTCAAAAGGCTGAAGGGTAAGTCTATTTTCTCAAACAAAATTCTTGTATCAAAAATCTTTTAGACCAATTCCATCAGAGGAATTGTTTTGGATAAAATGTCTGCTACAATTTCTCTAATAGAGATAAGTCCCTAGGCAAAAATCCCACAAGAATTTATGCATGATAAAAACCTTGATAAAGACCAGTAGGATAAGTCTGAAAAGATAAATTGCATAAGCCCCAAATGAATAAGTCCCAAGAGAATAGGAAAGTTAGTCATGAAAACATAAGTCCACAACAATTAGCTAAAAGTAACAAACCTGATAGAACAAAATATTTAGTCTATGGAAATATAGTATCAATGCCATGTTTCCAAAGTATAAGAGGACAAATCATGATATTTTCCTAGAATTTGCATAAACATATAGAAGAGGGGCTCAAAGTCAAGACCATAGTCTAAAAAAAGTGGGTCCTCATTTCCATTTGGAAAAATGGGGGTGTTGGGTACAACACTTGGGATATCCATGTATCATGCTTATTTTTTCCACATGACTCACCTTTTTCATGTCATGGTCTTATGTTCCATGGTCTTCTGCACCATGATCTTCCACACCATGTCTCTCATATGCCACTTGTCTTCAAAAAGTAGTTAGCCAAAAATTATTCAAAATTAAGGGCCCAATAAAGGTAAGTATAGAAAGATATCATAGATGATAAACATTGTCATGAGTAATTATGTATGTACATGTGTTGTGGATTTATGAATTAAGTGAATTTGACATTGTGAATTATGTTATGTTATTTCCTCAGTGTAATTTTTGTTTTGAATTGTTTTAATGTTTAATAAATTAGTCAAATAGATGGATAAAGAAATGCATCATATGGATTAAGTACTTCAATGTTTGAAGTTGCCTTATCTAAGTTATCAATTATATGTATATTCTTGTGCTCAATTTATATTTGTGTTGATTTAGGGACCCAAACTTGGGTGGTTAATTTATAATACATGTCATTAGAGGCTTCTTGTGTGACTATGTGTTTGTTACTAGGATTGATGTGATCACTATTATTTTGGAAATGATTTGTATATTGGGATGTATATATTTGAATATTTGGATATTTGAATGATTTATTGTTTATGTTATGATTCTTTTGAAATGAAATAAGTAATTCATTAGAAATTACATTGATATTTTATTGAAGCACATAAAAATCATTATCATAATGCCCATTAATTCCATGGTAAATACAGAATGATTAACCTTTAATTTTTTTCAAATGATGTGGATGATGATAATAACTAGGGCATACTTTGATTAGCCTTTTGTTTAATAGTTTAGGTAATATATCATGTGGGTTTTCATTGAAATAAAATGCTAGTGATTTTTTATTTTATTAAGGGGAAAGAGTGAGCTTGATTTTTGACTCTAGGAGTATAATGCTTTACTTTATGCAAAATTTTGACTTTCTCATATTTGGATCCAATATTATGTACTGAAGTATTTAATTATTTTGTTTGATTAGTGCATGTATTGTTATAATAAAAATTATGATTTATTTTATTATAAATAGGTGCATTAGCGTTAGTTGTTTTATCTTCATGAAATAATTCAATGTCCTCTTGCATATGATTTGAAATAATATCAAGTCTAACTCTTATTTTGGTCCTAAGGTCTCATAATAAAGAGATATAAATGATTTAAAAGTATTATAAATTAGATTCTATGTTAATGGATGATTAAGACCTAGAAAAAAATGTATTGTACTTCTAAATCTATGGGTTGGTAAATTAATTAATGCATAACAATTTTAAATTGTAAAATGCAATCACGTACTTGTTCATTTTTACCTTGGTGTAAAAAGGGTATATTTTCATAAGTAACCTTAAGTCCCTTATTCTAAATATATTAAATTAAAAATGCTTTTTATAGCTCAAGATAAGTAGATAAGGATCCATTAGGAAGGGATTCAAACCAAGAAAGTGCACATCCATCAAGGATTTTAAAGAACAATTATAATAATATTCAACTGCCATTATATCCACTCATGGTCTCATGAAAGGCTCTAAGTTGTAAGTTAGGGTCACCATTTCCATTAAATATGGAAAATGTATAGATTTTGGATTTTGGAGGCAAGGGAAAATATAAGATATTATGCATAATGGGATTACCAAGAATGGCATTAAAATCAACTCGAGCATGATAGGCTTTACTTTCTAAAGATAAATGGTGTACTTAGGCTTGCAAACCACCTATGACATGCATTAAGGAAATGACTTCTTAGGATGGCATATTTGGATTTTTAAGAGGATACTTTAAGGAGTGAATAATGTTTTTAATCTTATACATTGGTTGCTATGCCCTTAACCTTTGGTGTGTCTTGGGATATGTGTGGTTGACTTGTGGCTTACATACCTCTTTTATATTCTTATTACATTTCTCTATGTTCTTAGTTAGGTCAGCCTATGGAATAACCATGGATAAGTATACTATATATAGGAGGTATTGGTTAATATTTGATAATCTAGTTAATTATTCTTCTCTCAATGCATTTTTGTGGAGGTTGCCCCCTTGAAGTGGCTTTGCTATATTATCTAGTATTCTACTCTGTTGTAAATTATTACTGTGTGATCTCTCATATTTACTTATTTTGTGTGATATAAAATCATTTTGTGTGAACATCTAAATAATTTCATTACAATTGGTATTAGAGCTTAGATTTTGGTAAGTTTCCTATGGCACTATTTTTTTGGATTCATCTTGGTGAGGTGATTGCAATGGTAACATCTCCTGATACATTTTTTGGGGTAAAAACCCTCCTAGGGTTTGTATATGGTTGGTCCTTCTACATGAGGATGAAAAGGGGGGAAATAAACTCCTAAGACTCCTATCAGTGACATGGAATCTAAAACTTTAGATCCATTACTTTCTCAACTTTAGGTTAACATAAAGGGCTTAGTATGGCATGATGACTTTATTACAATTCAAACTAATGTTTCAAGGATGCACAGAGAGATTAACAGGGTTCACAATAAATTGAATCAAATCATTACTTCATTGGCTACTCTTTCATCTCAATTATAGTCAAATAACCCTCCACTTCATCATTTAGGTCCTCCTCTCAACACTAACAACACCAATTTTAGTGTCAAACTGATGTTGCCCAAAGTGGACATGCATAAGTTTGATGGTAAGGATCCTCTCACTCAGATTACCCAAATTGAAAATTTATTTGATCTGCATCAAACTCCTAGTTATCATAAGGTGATAGTGGCATCTCTATATCTAGAACCTGAGCAGCTCATTTGGTATCACTGGTTGTGTGCTCAAAAGAAAAAGAATGGTGCTCATGTTACATGGTCTATTTTCACTAATGAGTTGTTGGATTATTATCAAAATAATGTCTCTCATAACTACTTTATCTAATTAGCCAATTTATGACAAATGGGAACTATGAAGGATTACATTCATCAGTTTCAGAATCTATTCTTACTAGTGGAAGATATCATTGAAGAAAATTTGACTAATCTATTTTTGGGTGGTCTCAAAGATAGCATCCAATTGGAGGTTATGATGTTTAACCCAGAATATATATCAGAAGCTATCCCATGGGTATGCATGGTAGAGGAAAAATAGATGGTCAAATGAAAAACCTTCACTACTGGTCATGATTGCATCTTTCTAGCACCATCATATCCTCAACCCACCAGACTGACACCTTGACAAATTGAGGAGAAGCAAGCCAAAGGTTTGTGTTATGGTTTTAATAGAAAATTTTATCAAAGACCATTTTTATGCTGAAAATAAGTTATTTTACATATAAGGTGTCAATGAGGATGATGAGGAGGAGGACATACACAAAACTACTTTTAGGACTCATGAGGGCCATTATGAGTTTTTGGTTATGCCTTTTGGGATAACAAATGCACTATCTACCTTTTAGAGTTTGATGAATACTATTTTTAGGCCATTTTTGAGTAAATTTATTCTAGTGTTTTTTTATGATATCCTCATTTCTAGTAAAAATTGGGAAGACCATTTGCACCATGTGAAACACGTACTCTCAATTTTGGAATAACATTAGTTGTATGCCAAACCTTCCAAATTTAATTTTGGAGATTATGAGGTTAAGTATTTGGGTCATCTAGTTTCACATACAGGAGTAAAATTGGATCCTAAAAAAATCCAAGTAATGGTGACTAGTCAATTCCTAAAACACTCGAGCAACTAAGGGGATTTATGGGGCTAACTGGTTACTATCATAGGTTTATCAAAAATTATGGTAGCATTGCATCCTGACTCACATCTTTTTTGAATAAAGACTCCTTTAAATGGACTGATATAGCTACTAGGACATTTTAAAAATTGAAATTGGTGATGTGCACCACTCCAATGTTGGCTACTCCTAATTTTTCTAAGACTTTTATGGTTGAATGTGATGCTTTTGGGTATGTTATGGGTGATGTACTCATGAAAAAAGGTAGACCACTTACATTTGAAATTCATCACTAAAGGGTAAAATTCAGCACAAGCCCATTTATGAGAAGGAAATGATGATCATTTTGAATGCAGTAAAATAATAGAGGCCTTATTTGATGAGTCATCACTTTCAGGTAAAGACTAATCATGACAGTCTCAAATATTTTTTAGAACAAAGGTTATCATCTAAAGAACAACAAAAATGGGTAACTAAGATGTTAATCTATGATTATAAAATAGTTTAAAAGAAAGGCAAGGAAAATGTAGTCATAGATGCACTATCTAGGAAGGATGAATCAGTTGAGAAATTGTTATATGTTATGACCATTCTACAGGTAGATTGGCTAGAGAAAGCACGATTAGAATGGGACAAGGATAGTGTTACCCATGATTTGATTCAGAATCTTCATCAAGGTTTAGGTAGATTTGAAAATTTCACTTATATGGGTGATGCATTATGGTATAAGTACATATTACACCTATGTAATAATTCTCTTTTTAAATAAAAAATCCTTCAGGAACTTCATGCAACTCTAATTGGGGGTCATTTAGGATTTTTGAAAACCTATCATAGAATCAAGCAGGATTTTTTTTGGGAAGGACTCAAGGGGGATGTCAAGAAATATGTGGCTAAATGTATGATCTATCAACAAAATAAAGGAGAAACCATCTTAACCCTAGGTGTTTTGCAACCTTTATCCATCCCTAACCAACATTGGGAAGAGGTGTATATGGATTTCATTTCAGGGTTACTGAGATCTAATGGTCAAAATTTTATCATGGTGGTGGAAGATCATCTCAGTAAGTATGCTAATTTTTTTCTTTATCACTACCATTTGTTTCTAGTATAGTAACATTTGATTTTTTCAATATAGTTCAAAAATTGCATGGTACCCCTAAGATCATTATTAGTGATAGAGATCCCATCTTCACTAGTAATTTTTGGACTAAGTAATTTGCATGTTTAGGCACCCATTTGGCTCATAGTTCATCCTATCATCCTCAATCAGATGGACAAACTAAGGTAGTCAAAAAATGCTTAGAAGGATATCTTCATTGTTTTGTTTTTGATAAATAGGATAAATGGGTTCATTGGTTACCACTTGTTGAATGGTGGTATAATACTTATGTTCATAATTATTCTAAAATGTCTCCTTTTTGGCACTATATGGATACACCCTCCATCCATCACTTCAACCTTGAAGGTCCATCCTAAGGTTCATGTATTTGAATAACATATTCACCATAAACATGAGGTCCTTGCCAGTTTGTATGAAAATTTAGCCATGGCCCAAAATCATATGAAATAGTAGGTAGATCAACACAAAAATGACAAGCACTTTGACATTGGTAATTGGGTATTTTTTAACTTATAGCCATATATGCAGATGTCCTTGAATTAATAGAAAAATGATAACAAGTTGTCCCCTAAGTATTATGGGCCTTATTAGATCTTGCATAAAATTGGTAGTGTGGCCTACAAGTTAGAGTTTCCTTCCCCCACTCACATACATCTAGTATTTCATATATCATGCTTGAATAAAGTCATTAGACACAAAGTTGCTACCCAAATTGAGTTACCAAAATTAGATGAGGAAGGAAAAATTATTCTTGATCCTGAGGTGATCCTTCAAATATGCGCTAAGCAGTTGTAGTCTCAAGCGATTAAGGAGTACATGATCAAATGGAAGAATATGCCCTATGAAGATGCTACTTGGGAGGATGAATCCTTTGTGTATCAACATCTAGAGTTGACTCAACATTGAGGACAACATTATTTTGAAGGGGAGGGGCATGCTATGCCCTTAACCTTCAGCGTGTCTTAGGATATGTGTGTCTGAATTATGGCTTACATACCTCTTTTATATTCTTGTTACATTTTTCTATGTTTTTAGTTAGGTTAGCCTATAGAATGACCATGGCTAAGTAGACTATATATAGGAGGTAGTGGTTAATCTTTTATCATCATGTTAAGTACTCTACTCTTAGTGCATTATTTTGGAGGTTGCCCCCTCAAAGTAGCTTTGCTATGTTATCTAGTAGTCTACTCTATTGTCAATTATTGTTGTGTGATCTCTCATATTTGCTTATTTTGTGTGATATAAAATCATTCTGTGTGAACATCTAAGTAATTTCATTACATTTGTACACTATTTTGAATGGGAGAAGTATGCCTAGGAACATATTCTTCTTCAAATATGGTCAGTTGTGAGGATTCATTGAGATTTGATATAGTGTGAATGTGGATAGGATATGTAACATTATGATTACTATGATCCTCTTGTTCACATATGTTAATTTATATAGGAGATTGATAAATACCATCAAAATATGTATGTATATTCTCATCATTAGGAGAGGCTATTGGAGAACTCTCTAGAGAATGAACATATTCATCATCACTATAGACATAATCAGCATCATATAAATCCTCATCATATTCACTATAGATTTGAGGGTCACAAGGAATAGAAATAGGAATAGTCTTATTTTCCATTGTAGGTGGGAAGATGTGAAGAGGAGAATTAGGATATGTAGGTTTACTAGTATATAATGAAGGAGAAATGATATCATCACAAATGGGGTGTGATTAAACTTCATGGGAAGAGGGGGAAGGAGCTTATTAGCTTGGTAATGTAGTTTCTAAGGAAGGGGGTGAACAAAAAGTGTGAGTGGAATCCAAGTTATCCTCTAAATTGGAATCTATAGATGAAACCATAGATGTGACTAAAGGATAATGAGAAGGGAGATCCAAATGGGTGTTTAATGGATTCTCCAAAGAAGAATCTAGAGATGTATCTAAATAGCACTCTAAAGGAGGACCCAAAGATGAATTTTTAGGAACATCATCATTTTTTTGGCATGACTTATGTTAATTGGATTTATAATAATTATGGCAATGAATGGCATTATCAAAGGCAAAAGAGAAGTTGGGTGTGCTCTGGTATGGTTCATCGGGTTGGATAGTAAGTAGTTTCCTCAGAGAAGATAAGTAATCAAAAATAGAAGGAATATTGGGTTCTTGCAACAATTCTAAGATATATTCTAAGGGAAAAGATGAGGAATGGTCATGGTTGGATCCCAAGTGTACATCCAAGGAGGAGACTAAAGGAGTAATTATAGAGGAGACTATAGTTGTGACCGAAGAAGGATCTAAAGAGAAATCCAAAATGTTGTCTAAGAGATGAGCCAAATAGGAATCTAGAGATGTATCAAAGGGTACTTTAGTTTATGGGATGAAGGTATGATGAGTTAATTCATATTCAAATGGTGTAATCATGCCCATGCAAAATAAATGAAGATGATCCATATAATCATATTCCATGAGTTTTTACTTATTTCTAATTGTCCATTTAGATTGATCATTAGAAAATGGGATAGCATGTATGGAAAAAATATATTTTGACTATCCATAATGAAATGAAAGATAATATATGAAAAAATAATAATTCTACAAAGTAACAAGTAATATAGCATTTATATAGAAGCCAATGATTAAGAAAATAGTGCAAACAAATTTTTGAGCTATAATGGGTAAACTAGGAAAGAGTCTTGAATGATTTGTAGGCTTTCAAATATACTTGCTCATTCATTTATTAATGTTGGCCCAATATTTTATATCATGAATTATAGATGTATAACCATGCATGTATCTCATTAACCCTAGTTTTGAGGGTAAGTTGAGAGTAAGTTCCGTATACACTCCTCTTAGGTGCACCATAAATCACATAAATAAAAGAGGCTTCTTATTAGTGGAAATAAAGGATCCTATATATTTACAATATATTGTGAGTTAGGTAGAAACCAAATTTCATGTTTATCTATATACTATGGCTATGATTATTTTATTAAAACCAATCACGCCATGATGTTTGTAAACAGAACACTGTGTAGCCCTTCATGACAGTCGCTAGATAGTTTTAAAACTACCAAAACATAATTTCTAAAATAAATAAAAGTAATGGGAAATAAAGATAAAACAATGTGAAAAAATTTGTGTATGAATCAAAAAAAATTGATTTTATAAAATTAGATATTTAATTGAAACCCTAAACCACACAAAAATTAAAAGATAGAAAGTAATAGAAATTTTCACAAAAAATAACTAATAATTTTAAGAGATCTATGCAAAATTTTAAGAAATAAAAATAGGCTGTTGAATAAAAATAGTCAATTTACAAAACCCATAAATTATTTTAAAAATAAAAATATTTTTTGTTGAATCTAACACTTACTAAAAATAGTAATTTTTGCACTTTTTGAATAATGTATGTAAAATTGTGCCAAACAAAAAGAGGTTTTCAACTTAACCTATATAATCATAAAAACAAATCTAATAAATTTTTTAAATTGAGCTACTTTGATCTAATTAGGAGCTAAACAAAGTGTAATAATTTCCAGTTAAGCATGAAAAAACCCTAATATATGCACAATGAAAATTATGTATTTATAAAAAAATAGATAATTATTTTTGAAAACTGAGATAGGTTTTTGCAAGAAAATAGTAAATTTATGGAACCTATAAATTAATTATAAAAAATATTTTTTTAGATTTGCTTAAAAAAACACATACTAAAAATAGTAAACTAAAAAATTTGAGAAATTTAAGCCAAAAATTATGATAAAAATAGTTTTTTTATTATTTATGTTTGATCAATAAAAACTTTTAAGAGGTTTGCAAATAAATTTAAAATGACTAAAATGTCACAGAAACTCCTAGTGAGGAGTGAGGGTTTTGATAATATTCGATAATATGTAGGTTCACCAAAATATTTACCCTATAATTAATTGGAATTAATCAATTAAGTATGAATAAATTATTTAAAATCAATGTACAATAAAATACAAAGTGAAAGGTTTCACAGAGGAGGATAAGCAAAAGGCAGAGAGCAGCATTTTTGGTGGGTCTAACATGCAGTGTCAGCCGAAATAGCCGACCCTACCATTTGTTGCAGATGACGCTCACCTGTGGTTGCTGGTCGAGCTAGGGCATTTGAGCCCTAGCCCAAAATTCCTGCTCTTTCTTGGCCACACTAGGTGGGGAGTGGATGTAGTTTGGGGGTGGCCTGGGGCTATGGTTTCATTTTATAAGGGCATGGAGATTACACTTTCAGTGATATTCATTAGAGGGAACCATATCTACTTTGCTCACATTCCAAATAATTTAATCATTTCTCATGTTGTGGAGGACAGGAAGAAGCAAATGAGTAGTGATAGAAGGAAGGAAGGTAGAGAGCAGCGATTTCTGTAGGTTCAACATAGAGTCAACCAAAATAGCTGACCTTACTGATTGTTGTGGATGGTGCTCACCCCTGTGGGTTGTTGGTCAAGCTAGGGCATTCGTGCCCTAGCCTGAAACAACTACTCTCTTTTGGCCACGCTTGAGGGGGGAGTGGATGCAGTTGGGGGGTGACCTGGGGTTGCAGTTCAATTAAATAAGCTTGAAGGCAGTGTTGGGTGGTGGGATAGTTAAACCTTAGTGGTGGTTCCTTCTCTTGAAACCTTGCTTGTTCACCTTGGTCCTGCTGAATGTCAATGCCAATTAGGGAGTCTTTAGGGGCTTGTCCCAAGATGGATTATTGCTTAGCAGTGGTTGGTGCAAAGGCTACTTTGCATGCTTCAAAGGTTTCAAACAATAATTTGTTTTCACCAAATCTGGTGTTGGTTGGTTTGGGTCTATCTGGTGGTACTCGAATTATGAAGATCAATGGTTGTCTTGAACGTTGTGAGGAGAGACCAAAATTGGTTATCCCGATGGAGATGATTGCAGAAGATATTGAATATTATTCAAAGCATGCTTTGCTATTTAAGTTTATGAGGATGCAGGTTTCACTACAATTTCTTGAATCATGGGCCCAATGGACTTGGATGCCTAAGGGAGAAATGGAGGTTATGCTTTTAGCAAATAGCTTTTTCATGGTTTCATTCAATTGCTTGGCAGACCGCAATAAGGCCTTCAAAGGAGGCCCCTATTTTTATAATCAAATTAGATTATTTATTAAACCTTGGCATGCAGGCTTCAATCCTACTGAAGAGCTTCCAAACTGGGTTCCGGTGTGGGTTCAAATTCCAAGGTTCCCTATGGAATGTTAGTGGGAGGATGTTTTACATATGTTGGCTTTGATGCTAAGAAAACTAGTTGGTACTTCACAACAGACTCAAGGTAAAAAGATGATGAATATTGATGCAAAAGATTGCACCCTTGGCAGGAGGCCGAGCTCCTGCCTTCCTCATGCAATAATGGAAACTCCCCTCTTGCCTGTGGGACCGGTGAAGCTGGAGGGGAGAGTCTCTAGATAAGGGCTAGCTCCCTCTGATGTATCTTTTAGGCCCTAGTTTCTCCTACTACTAACAAATAAAATGTAAAAAGGGGGGGATGAAAAGAGAGAGAGAGAGAGAGAGAGAGAGAGAGAGAGAGAGAGAGAGAGAGAGAGAGAGAGAGAGAGAGAGATGCTGAAAATAGAACCTAAGCCTAAAAAAGTAAAGGTGATACACCAAAAAAGTGTGATCTACTCCACCCAAACATACACTTTCCATCGAGAACCAGCTCCCATACACTTCATCTTCCATGAGAAAACCTTCTGCATCAGTGGGTCAGGGGTCCGTGGAGATACAGGGAGGAAATAACTACTAGAGGCATTTTGAGACACACTGCAACAGCCTATCCACTTCACCTATACTCCTCTAGGGACACTTCTGATAGACCTGTAAAAGGAAACTCAAAATATGCACCAAACATGCTAAAATCATTCTGCAAAAGCATTAAGAAAATGACTTAACATAGAATCAAGGCATAGACACATACTAAAGATGCAAAACTCAGAATGGAGGTAAAAATGCTATGTTTTGATTCAAGGTAAAAATTTGGTAGCTCTGCCTTACAAGCTTGAGATATTTTTGGGCAGAGTTTTGCCTTAAGGCTGAGAGTCGATCCTTTTCCAAATGAGAAGTTTACAATTTATAGAGGAAGAAAGAGGCCATTTTGGCACCCTTTTACAAGTGACCCATGTGCCTTCTGAGCATTGGGAAGAGGGAGTCACTATTACTGATGTCATCCTTCAGAAGAGGCCTACTAGAACCATGTTGTACAATTGCCAAAATTGAATTTGGTGTTCAAACATTAATGTAAGAACATGGTCGTGCCTCTTTTCTACAAATAGACTGTAGTTTGTCCCCTCTTAAATGGCAACTTGGAGAAAAATAGGCCACGCCGCTTGTCTGGAAATAACTCACCTTTCCTTTACCACTTAGATGCTTTGTCTCTTCTGCTCCTTATCTTCTTCTTGCTCTTTCATCCCTCAGGTGTGATCTTCTGGCAGGTCGCTACATTCTTTAGGCTATTTCCATTATTTGGCGCTTAGACAGTTCAAAACAAATGGCTGCTTCACTGTGTTAAAATTGACGTTCACACGGCCGTCACCCAACGGCTAGTTCACCTCCTTAAAAATGATGGCTTTTGGGACGTCACCATCCTTGACAAATGTCATCGGGTCTTTTTTGTGGGTTTTTGCAGACTTTTTGTCTACAGACAGTTTGCTTCGGGCTTTTTTCCCGTAGACAAAAACTCCACGGGAATTGGCCACTTTGAATGCTTTGTTTATCCTTCCTGGAGGGAAAAGACCCTTCGACTTCTTGAAAAATGGCCTATTATCTTTGGAAAGAGCCCTCCACAAGGGAACATACCCTTCAGGCGGGCTTCTTCCTTCGGTCCCTTTGGCTGCGGCCTTTCGGTGAAAATCTTCAGACTTTTGTCCGAAGGAAATCCTTCAGACAAAAAGTTTGAAAGAATTTTGACTTTAAAAGAAAACTACAAAAATGCCCCCTTCAGCTGCCTTTGAAACTCTAATTGCCCTCTGCAAGGGCTTTGGGACACACCCTTGAACCAAGCTGTTGAACCAACCCATTGAACCAAAATTTGTTCAACGGTTCAATGGTTCAATGGTTCAATTGCGCGCTGAGCCGATTGAACTAATTTTTTAAACTTGCCTTTGAACCATTCACTTGAACCACTTGTTGAACTAGTTCAATGGTTTAATCATACACACTGAGCTGATCGAACCAAGCTTTTGGACTTTTCGATGAACCAAGTGATTGAACTAATTCATTAAACCAGTTCAACGTTGTGCACTGAGCCTATTAAACTTTGTCGATTAAATGTCTAATTAAACTAGAAGCTGCTTGAACTGATGCCGCTGAACTGACTGAGTGAACTAAATGATTGAACCATTTGATTTAACTGAGTGATTAAACCAAAATGTTGAACTCACCAATTGAACTAAGGCCGTTTGAACCAAGAGATGAACTAGCACGTTGAACCTGAAGCTCAATGAACTCAAGTGGTTGAACCAAGTGCCGATTGAACTAGTGAAGCGTTGAACTTAGTGGTTGAACCAAGCCAAAGCATTAAACTAGTTCATGAACCAAAGCCAATAAACTTATGCAATAAAAAATGAATTGGCCTAGGATAGCAAGGGAAGAAGGGGACCGATTTTTTTTTGGCCTATTGGGCAAAAAATGGTCAACAAATTGGTGACTCCCAGGGGAAGCATGCCTGCTATGTTTAAAGACCAGTTGTCTTGTAGTCCATTGGGCATAGAGCTAGATGCATCTTTGAATAAAGGTTAGCAATAGCCCCAAAGATCCAAGAATCAAACATGAAGCTTTTACCCCACGCACAAAGGAAAAACACACATAAGGCTAAAAACACTACCTGTGCAAACTACACTTAGGAAAAATAGGAAAAGAAATTGAAAACAAACTACTATGTACAACTAACCAGGTGTATTTATTTCCCTCCTAGATCAAAATAAAAACTTCTTAAGTCCCCTTCCTGGCAAGAAGACTTATGGTGCCAGACAAGTGGTTGAATAAAAAGGAGATTTGGTGACCTGCTCCTCTTGCATGTCACCTGGATTGGCTTGCTTCTGAGTGGATCAGATTCAGACATGCTTCCAACGTATGTGTACTCTGCTTATTCCTGGAAGCTTGTTGAATGTTTGTCCTTCATGCTGGTGCATTTCACCAAGAAATCAATGGTTGCTGACTCATCACCATAAGCCCTTTGATATGTATAGCTCCCTTGTAATGCATCATGGTTTAACTTGTTTCCTTCTACCTCGTTGAAGACTCTGTCAGACTCATCCTCTACTCCCTCTTGGCCTTCTTGAAGAAGGGTGATAGTTGTGATGTCTAAAATGGAATCACAAACTGATTGCCCATCCCACAGAACATCACCTCTCTGTTCAAAACTTTCTTCTTCAAGGCCTTCCTCAAGGAAGAAAGACCTCTCCTTTTCCTCCTCAAAGATTAGGATCTCTAGATTTTCAATGATATTTTCCTGATCCTCCTCCAACTTAGGCTCCTCAGCGTAGTCATTCTCCTCATCGAAGTAACAAGGAATTTCATCGAATAAGGGGGGAGAGAGCTCACCATGTTTTTATTCCTCCTCGTATTGCTGGAACATCTGCATATATGCATGCCCTGTGTCTTCTCCATTGCTGATGAGGTCTTCACAAGGAGCCTCCATGATGATTTTTCCTTCATTGTCACTCATGATAGCCCCTTGGGAAACTACAGCTTGGATCTTCTACTCCTCACTCACCTCCTGCAGAATAGGTTCCTCCTTGAGAAAGGGTGAAGTGGGAAAACCATGTGGAAGAGGAGGCATTCCTTGAGCTAGAGTCAAATGATTCTCCTCTTTCCACTTGGTCAGCACTTCATCAATATTAGGTGTGGCCTGATAGCTCTCTTGGGGATGTGTAGATGGGGTGTGTTCAAACATAGAATGTGCCATTGGGTCTGAACCGTCCATCACACATTGGCTGAGGAATCTCTCTTTAGATTCCAACTTTGCAATTCTCTTGGATAGATCCTCTTGGAAGAACTTTTCTTGGAGGTCACCAGTGTCATCATGAGCAGGAGCAGCCTCATCTTCTTCAAGGTTTTGAGAAAAACCTTGATTCTCCTCCTTCCTGCCCCATGATTCTACTATTTTCCCCCAGTTCAAGATCTCAGAATTGGAATTTTGCTCCTGTGAACAAGCAGCAACTTTGTTTTCTCCAAGGCCCTGGGGCTCCTCCACAAGGTCTAGAAGTTCTATCTCCCTTTCACAAAGTAGACTCATCCTAGCCTCTAAATCTTAAATTTTTTTGGCTAGATTATCCTAAAAGAGTCTTTCTTGGAGGTCACCAGCATCATCCTCTTCAAGGCTCTCGGCTAGTTCCTGGCATTCCTTCCTCCAACTCAAAATCTGCACATCGTGTTGAAAAACTTGGGGAGGTTGAGGAATGCTAGGAAGAGACTGTTGATGCACTGAAAGAGTCTCTAGAAGAGGGATGTGTTAGCTTGTGGTATTCCCCCCAATGGAAGATTCACAATATAAAGAATTGATAAGATTGATCTCCATGGGGGGTTTCTCTGATGCCCTTTGATGCTGGAAAGCCAGGCACACAGGATTGAGAGTAGATGCATCAGATGAGCTCGAGTGAGTAAGTGTTATCTGATAGAAAGGATTTGGTGCACAAAAGGGGGCTTTCTTTAGAATAGGAGGGGGCACACAAGGCTGACTACCTTGAATAAATGGATTTATCCATTTTACTACCTCATCCTCCATGGATTGCAAGGCCTGAGATTGCCTAAACAAACACTCCTCTTTATACATCATCCCCTGTTGATATCCATACTACTCCTCCAATCTATTAATCTCCATCGTCTGCTTCTCAAACTCAAGGGCCACTTCCCTTATCATTGCAGGGCAACTAGGAGGGTTGCTTGGGGAGATGCCATAAAAAGGTTGAGCTTGATCAAAATTATAGGAAGTAAAACAAGGTCCATGATTTTGTGCAGAGGGACTATACATACAAAAGTGATTTCTTAATGGCACCAAGGCTGCTTAACCAGTTGATTCAACTCGGAGTCACCATTGGTGTTGATGCAAAAGCCTCCAAAGGTTGGTCAGTTGAAGAACACACCAAAAATTATTCAACTCTTTGGACACAACTTGTCCTAGTTGGTCCCATCGGGCGTGCCAAAAACTGTTGACGCAGAAGATTGCACCCTTGGTAGGAGGTCGAGCTCCTGCCTTCCTCATGCAATAATGGAAACTCCCCTCTCGCCTGTGGGACTGGTGAAGCTGGAGGGGAGAGTCTCTAAATAAGGGCTAGCTCCCTCTAATGTATATTTTTAGGCCCTAGTTTCTCCTACTACTAACAAATAAAATGTAAAAAGGGGGGATGAAAAGAGAGAGAGAGATATGCTGAAAATAGAACCTAAGCCTAAAAAAGTAAAGGTGATACACCAAAAAAGTGTGATCTGCTCCACCCAAACATACACTTTCCATCGAGAACCAGCTCCCATACACTTCATCTGCCATGAGAAAACCTTCTGCGTCAGTGGGTCAGGGGTTCGTGGAGATATAGGGAAGAAATAACTACTAGAGGCATTTTGAGACACACTGCAACAGCCTATCCACTTCACCTATACTCCTCTAGGGACACTTTTGATAGACCTATAAAAGGAAACTCAAAATATGCACCAAACATGCTGAAATCATTCTGCAAAAGCATTAAGAAAATGACATAACATAGAATCAAGGCATAGACACATACTAAAGATGCAAAACTTAGGATGGAGGTAAAAATGTTATGTTTCAATTCAAGGTAAAAATTTGGTAGCTCTACCTTACAAGCCTGAGAGATTTTTGGGTAGAGTTTTACCTTAAGGCTGAGAGTCTATCTTTTTCCAAATGAGAAGTTTACAATTTATAGAGGAAGAAAGAGGCCATTTTGGCACCCTTTTACAAGTGACCCATGTGCCTTCTGAGCATTGGGAAGAGGGAGTCACTATTACTGATGTCATCCTTCAGAAGAGGCCTACTGGAACCATGTTGTACAATCACTGAAATTGACTTTGGCATTCAAACATTAATGTAAGAATATGGCCGTGCCTCTTTTCTGCAAATAGACTGCAGTTTATCCCCTCTTAAATGCCAACTTGGAGAAAAATAGGCCACGCCGCTCGTCTGGAAATAACTCACCTTTCCTTTGCCACTTGGACACTTTGTCTTTTCTACTCCTTGTCTTCTTCTTGCTCTTTCAGCCCTTAGGGGTGATCTTCTGGTGGGTCACTACGTTCTTCAGGCTATTTCCATGATTTGGCACTCAAACAATTCAAAACAAATGGTTGTTTCACTATGTTAAAATTTATGTTCACGTGGCCATCACCCAACGGCTAGTTTGCCTCCTTAAAAATTACAGCTTTCAGGATGTCACCATCCTTGACAAATGTCATCGGGTCTTTTCTGCGGGATTTTCTATGGGTTTCTATGGACTTTTTATCTACGGACAGTTTGTTTCAGGCTTTTTTCTTGCAAACTTTGAATTGGCCACTTTGAATGCTTTATTTATCCTTCCCAGAGGGAAAAGATCCTTCAGCTTCTTGTGAAATGGCCCATTATCTTCGGTGAGAGCCCTCCGCAAGGGAACATACCCTTTGGGTGGGATTCTTATTTCGGTCCCTTTGGCTACAGCCTTTCAATGAAAATATTTAGAGTTTTGTCCAAAGGAAATCCTTCAGACAAAAAGTCTGAAAGAATTCTAACTTTAAAAGAAAACCATAAAAATGCCCCCTTCGGCTGCCTTTGAAAGTCTAACTGCCCTCTGCAAGGGCTTTTGGACCTTTAACTACCCTTCGGCTTTGGGACACACCCTTGAACCAATATGTTGAACCAACCCATTGAACCAGAATTGGTTCAACAGTTCAACGGTTCAATCACTGTGCGCCAAGCTAATTGAACTAATCTTTTGAACTTGCCTTTGAACCATTCGCTTGAACCACTCATTGAACCGGTTCAACACTACGCACCGAGCCAATCGAACCAAGATTTTGAACTTACCGATGAACCAAGTGATTGAACTAATTCATTAAACCGGTTCAACGGTTCAATACTACGCGTTGAGCCCGTTGAACTTTGTCGATTAACCATCTGATTAAACTGGAAGCCGCTTGAACTGATGTTGTTGAATCAATTGAGTGAACTGAATGATTGAATCGAGTGATTGAACCAAAATGTTGAAATCACTGATTGAACTAAGGCCATTTGAACCAAGTAATGAACTAGTGTGTTGAACCTGAAGCTCGATGAACTCAAGTGGTTGAACCAAGTGCCGATTGAACCAGTGAAGTGTTGAACTTAGTGGTTGAACCAAGCCGAAGCATAGAACTAGTTCATGAACCAAGGCTGATGAACTTATGCAATAAAAAATGAATTAGCCTAGGACAGTAGGGGAAGAAGGGGACTGATTTTTTTTGGCCTGTTGGGCAAAAAATGGTCAACAATGACTTTTGCTCATATCTGTGTTGAGATTGATTTAAGTAAACCTTTGCCATATTTGGTGGATATGTGTGTGGGTCCTTACTCTTGGGTGCAATAGTTGGATTATGAAACCCTTCCTTTTTGATGTCATCTCTGTCATGAATATGGTCATTTGCAGAGAAGATGCCCAAAGGCTAGGTCCGTGGATTGCCAGCCTTCTCAACCTCCCCGCAATAACCCTAGGGTTGAAAAGGGGAAGGAACCCATTCCTGGTGATGTGGATGGCATTGATGGTTTTATTCCTATCAATGCTCAAAAAAGGAATTGAGGTCAAAAGAGGACTTTGAAGGAAAGGTAGGAGGAAGATTCTTTTAATAGATTTGAAATTTTAGATGATCTCAGCCAACAAGAATTGAATCTAGGCTTGATGAATCTGGATCAAGGGGCTTTGGGTATAGGATAGGAGGGCCTTCTTTCTGAAGCTACTCAAGGTTTGTAAGATAATAGAGCTTTGCAAATGGACACTGATGTTCAAATGAAAGTCCAGGTGGAACTGGCTCCTAGTATAGTAGGGCAAGAGGGTGGTGAGGATGGATCTCCTCTTGTCTCAAATATAGGTATTGAGGGTGGGAATATTCCTAAGTCTTCTTCTCATTTGGGTCTTCTTCAAAAGGACCCAAAAAAAGGGGTAGGGGAGAAGTCTTCCAAGCTTGGTAGAAAAGAGGAAACTTTGGTTGAGTCAGGGTCTGTTAAGACTATTGATTCTCATTTTTTGACCCCCTTGAAATGATCGTTCTATCTTGGAATGTAAGGGGCTTGAATAGTGGCCCTCGATAAAAAGTTGTTCATGATTTGGTTAGAAGTCAATCTCCTGATGTTTTTTTCTTGTAGGAGATTAAGTTATCAATGGAGTGTATGTTTGGTTTAGTGCCTAAGCTATGGGGGAGTGGAGAGTGTTAGTGTGTTGGTGCTCAAGGGTCGGTGGGGAGAGTGGCTTGTTTATGGAATCCTCAGAAGATCTACCCTCTTTGGTGGTTATCCTTTCATTATTCTATCTCTATGATTGTGTCTTGTTTTGAGATGGGGGAGTTTGTCCTCTTCTCCAATATCTATGCACCTACAGATCTTCAAGGTAAACAACTTTTGTGGTCCCATATCTAGTTTGTCCAAAACATGGTTCCTTTCCACCCATGGATAATGGCTAGGGACTTCAATGTTATATCTGAGTTAGCTGAGAAGTGGGGTGGTATTGCGAGGCTTGAGCCTTATGTGTTGCTACTTTAGGATAATATCTCAACTTTAAATCTTGTGTATATCAAGCCCATTAATGGCCAATTTACTTAAAACAATCAGAGGATTGGGAATAATTGCATTGTGGAACGACTTAATCACTTTCTAGTTTCTTGCTACTGGGTTGGTGGGTTGTGGTGTTCTAGCTCAAAAATTTTGGATTGGAGGGGTTCAGATCATTAGCCTATCAAGCTAGCTATTTCTTCAGCTCAGGTTCCTCGATCTCCTACTTTCAAGTTCTAGCTTATGTGGTTGTGTGACTCCTCTCTCAATAACTATATTACTGAGTGGTGGAGGTATGGTAGACCTGCTTATGGTATAGTAATGTATACTTTCACTAAGTTACTTCAATTTGCCAAGTATTAGCTTAAACATTGGAATTGATAGTGCTTTGGAAACATTTTCCATGATAAGATTGTTGTCCAGGCTGAGTTGGATGGTATTACGAGGTTGATTAGAGAGGATGGAGTGAATGAGGACCTGCTACAGGAAGAGACTAGGGCTTTGAAAGCACTAGAAGAGTGTGAGCTATGAGAGGAGGTTTTTTGGAAATAAAAGGTTCAGATTGAGTGGCTTCAGGAAGGGGATAAAATACTACTTTTTTCTTCAACTCGGTGAAAACTAGGAGACACGGCAATTCTATTTTTGCTCTGGTAAATGACAGGGGTGAAACTCTTTCTTCTTTTCATGAAATTACACGGGAAGCTAAGCAATATTTTGCTTCATTATTCAGAGAGGATTCGCAAGGGGATCCTGATGAGGAAGCTCAAGTCCTTTCTTGTATCCGTTCTTTGTTTTCTAGGGAGATGAATGATCAGCCTATGAGTAATATCTTGATTAAGGAGCTAGAGGGGATTGTGTTTCAAATGAAGAAGGGGAAATCTCTTGGCCCTGATGGTTTCCCAATTGAGTTCTTTCAAGAATTTTGGGAGATTATCAAGTTGGACTTGTTGGCGGTTGTTCATGAGTCTCATAAGAATAAACAGATGTTACAGGCCCTAAATTCTACCTTCTTAGCTCTCATCCTAAAATGTGAAGGGGTGGATAGGTTAAGTCAATTTCAGCCTATCTCTCTTTGTAATGTGATTTATAAAATTATCTCTACATTGCTTGCTGATAGGTTGAAAAAATGGCTTAAAGGGCTAATTTCAGAGGAACAGAGTGGTTGTGTGGTGGGACGTCAGATTCTGGATGGGATTGTTATTGCAACTGAAACCATTCACTCTATGTCCAGCTCTAAAGATAAGGCAATGTTCATCAAGCTTGATATGGCTAAGGCTTATGACCGTGTATGATGGTCCTTCCTTTAGAAGGTTCTTGGTGTTTTTGGTTTTGGGGATGAGTGGATTTGTTGGGTTATGAGTTGTGTTACTTCGGTATCCTTCTCTATGTAAATAAATGGTGAGCACTCTGAGCTTTTTAGAGCCTCTCGAGTTTTGCGGCAGGGTGACCCCCTCTCTCTTTACTTGTTTCTTCTTCTTGTTGAGGGTCTGGGATGCTTGTTAAGAAGGAATGTGGAGTTAGGTTTCATTCAAGGGTGGGGGTGGGGAGGTGGTTTACCTCCACAGTCTCACCTGTAGTTTGTGGATGACACTGCTTTGATGGGTATGGCTACTATTAGGGAAGCTTCAAATATACGCAAGGTGTTGGATGTTTATCTTTTAGCCTTAGGCCAAACGATTAATGAAAATAAGTCTTCCATCTTTTTCTTCAATACTCCAAGTTCCATTCAGAGGAGAATTGCTCATATCTTGAGATTTCAGACTGGGGTTCTCCCTTTGACCTATCTTGGTATTTCCATCTCTACTGGAAGACTTCCCAGGGAGTCTTGGAAGAATATTCTGGATAAATTCTATGTGAAAGTTAATCATTGGACCCATCGGTGGTTGTCCTTTGTGGGTTGTGTTCAACTGCTCAAGTTTGTGGTACAGGCTCTCCCCATTTATAGATGTATGATTCAGGTAGCCCCTTTGGGCTTTGTTAGGGAATTAGATTCCTTAGCTAGATAATTTATTTGGGCGGATAGTTTATTGTCCTCTAAATGGAGCCTTGTCAGGTGGGACATTATTTGTAACCCAAAGCAGCTTGGCAGCCTTGGGTTAATGCAGTCATCATTGTCAGGGATGGCGTTGGCAACTAAATTGTATTGGAGGTGGTGTGTGGAGTAGGATGGAATCTGGGTCAGGGTATTAACACAAAAATACTTCTCGGGGGTCCCTCAAATTGATATTCCTCGTTATCCCTTGGTGGGAAAGGCTTGATGATTTGGAGTACACTCAAGAAAGGGGCTACCCTGATTAAGGATGGCTTATTTTGGATTTGTAAAAGAGGGACAAAAGCTCATTTTTGGTCTGATTCTTGGGATGGCTTTCCTCCCATTAATTCTCAGTTCCCTAATTTGGTAACTCTGAGCTAGAGGTTCTGTGAGGTAGGTTGGTCAAGGGTGAGTGACTTCAAATCCTTTTCTTCTCATGGGTAGCTGGTGGTGGTGAGATGGAAGAAACCCAATGAGTGGCCTATTTTTAGTATGGAGGAGGAGTGTGTTGAGCTTCATAGTATCCTTTCTCATAGACATTATAGCTCCCTCCAAGAAGGGGATGTTCTTTCTTGGTCTCCTAATCCTAAGGGTGTTTATATTGTTGCATTTGGATATCAGGTGTTGTTATCTCACTAGCTAGATGGGGTGGAGGTGCACTGGTGGAAGAAAGTGTGGAATAAGCTATCTTGGCCAAAGTGTAACTATTTTATTTGGACTTTGGCTTGGAATAGGATCTTGACATGGGATAAGATTCAGAAGCGGGGTTTTTAGGGTCCTTCTATGTGTGTGTTATGTGGATGTGGAGAGGAGGACTCCTATCACTTGTTTTTCCATTGTCCTGTGACTCTGTAGCTTTGGCATTGTTGGTGGGATGTGTGGAAAAGACCCTGTGTTCATGCATCCTGCCTAGAGGATTTTTGGAATAGGCTGGGTAAACCTCCTTCTATGGCTTCTTTCTTGCAAGATGTGTGGTATGTTGGGCCTTCTTTCATACTCTGGTAGATTTGGTTGGAATGAAATAGAAGAATATTTCAAGGAGAGAAGTTATTGATTCAACAAGTTTGGCACAAAATTAGGGGTATGATTCGGGAGATGGTGGAAGCTAAGTGTGATGTGGTGTTCCCTTTGGAGAAAGGAGATGCAAAGTTAGTGGATAGACTAGGTATTCAGGGGTTGTCTCTAGCTTCTGCTTGTGTCAAGAGAGGAAGGCGGGTGAATAAGAAAGTTTAAAGGGTAGGGAGGTGGCTACCCCCTCCGATTGGCACTCTAAAGCTCAACACTGATGGTTCTTCAATGGGCAATCATGGCCCTGCTGGGATTGGTGGGGTGGGCAGGGATTTTTGAGGATCGGTGGTTTTTTTCTTTTCTATTCATGATGGAGTGCAGACTAACAACCTTATGGAAGGTTTGGCGATCCTCTACGCTTTGGAGAGGGCTTATGCTTTGGGATGGTGCAAGGTTATTTGTGAGTTTGACTCATAGGTTTTGATTAACTTGCTAAATAAATAGAAGTTTTTTTATGTTAGTTGGTAGGTGACTATGATAGTGCAACAAATTTTGCAGATAAGTTCTTTGATGGAGATGATGTATTTTGTCCATATCCCAAGGGAGTGGAATAGGGCAACTGATTGTTTGGCTAAGTGGGCCTCTGAGCATTTAGATGGTTGGAAGATTGATGAGTGGGAGCAGGTTCTCCATGAGCTCCGACATGTCTTGGAGAGAGTTCTTACTGAAGATGGAATGGTATTGGCAGAGGATAATGTTGTTTCAAGCTTGGTTTGACGGTTTCCTTTGGATTCCTAGGGCCCTAGCCCTTTGATGTTTTGTAATGCTCTTTTCTGATTTTCAATAAATTTTTTACCCCTTTTATTTTATTTTTAAAAAAATACAAAGATAAAATTACACTATGGACAATAAATGACTATGAAAAACATATACTTAGCTTGAAATTGAATGATTTTTGAAGTTTCAGATTGTGCCTTGATTTAGAATGGATAAAATCAAAATCAAAATTATGTTGTTGCTAAAATAAAAATTCTAAGAGCTACATGGACAAGAGCACACTATGTGGACAAGCTACCATTTCATATTCTATTAATTATACAACATAATTTCCACATGGACCATATGTGAATACCTACAAGACTTTTTAGATTCTACGTGGAGGCCAAATAGATGCATAGAAGACATTTGAAATTGATTTCCTAGTCCTGAAAAAATACATAAGAGAGATCAAATGAAAAAGGGGTGAAAAATGGGGAAGTGGGATATGTCCAAGTTATCCTCAAAAAACTCTTTTTTGACTGAGTGTTGCCTATATATTCCAAGTGAACCTCAGGTCAATGTAGTTCTTCCTTTTAGGGAAGGTAATAATTTTTTTATGAATGAAACTATAAAATTGATTAGAATTCTTGAAAATAGATACCCTTGACCTACAATAAAATACTATTAAGTTTGGCCTATAACTTTAAGAAAGTAGAAAAATTGAAATCGAAAATAATAATGTTCTTTTCCTCAAGATAAAATGATTTTGAATCAATTTCTAGATGATTGCTAGTTAATGAATTGAGTGGCTTTAATGTGCTTTTATAAAAGAATATTTTGAGTATTTTTATGGGCTGACATTGTGAAAATAATAGCATAGTAATTATTTAATGCCTCAATTTTAAAAAGTGTATATTCAAGGTAAGAGAACAAGAGCACACTAGGGGATAGGAACATAATATTGCAGTCGATCCACCTAAAGCAATCTTATCCCAAAATTTTAGAAACTTATGAAACTTGATATGAGTAGTATTTGGACATACTAGGGATGAATAAGAATGAAATATGGATGTTTGCATGCTATCTTTTTAGTATGTATAATACAATCAAGTATTATAAAATGATTTCAGTTAATGAAGTGGTTAAAAGACCAAATAAGATAAAGATGTCAAGAATAAACAATGTCAAGGATTTATTGATTAAATTTATATGTCTACAATTTTTGAACAATATGATTATTCACATTTATTAATGGTTTTCTCTAATATAGTGCAATATTAACTATATGAGGTCCATTAAATGTATTGTTGACTACTGTTTCTCAATTTAGAGTTAAACCCTAATTTACATATTTTCTCTTTGAGATAGAGAAAATTTCTCAGAATAACTAGTGATAAATTACATGTGAAAAATGATTATATGTTTTCAAATGGTATGTTTTGATCACAATATATTATATTAGTCACTTTTATTTCAGCATTTTATATAAAATGGCAATAATTTTGCATAATCATAAAATATATATTTGAAAAGAAATAAGGATATTTTGTCCTATATGTTTATTCTTTTCATTTTAGAGGAAAATGTCAATTTGGAGTAGATGTTCACCAAGTGATGATAGGATTAATGTTTTAGAAAGATAATCTCAACAAATGATAATTTTTTACCTATTTAGGATAATTACTGAGGTAGACCCTTTAGGGCCCAAAGGACCACTAATATGTTTATATGTATTTTTAGCCATGGTACTCATGTCTCTCTTAACATCGATGGTAGTGACCTAGTATTTTGGAACATTTTTTAAAAAATCTTCATATTTTCTTATCGTCTTATGGAAATCGATCTTGGCCACCCTTTTATATAGGTAGTTGGATATCTTACCTATTTGGATATGGTTCACCAAGTACTTCAACCTACCAAATGTATCATGTAAGCAATGAGATAACTCAACATATTGATCCCAAACCCAAAGATAATGTTTTGTTGACTCTTAAAGTTTATAAAGTTACCACTAATCCAAAAAATATTTCTTCCTCAAGCCATAAACATGTTAGTAGCCCTTCATCCCCACCTATGGTAATTCACTTCATGAAGAAAATCAAACTAAAAGTTGATGATGAATCTGGTGGAGTGACACGAATTGAAATATCTATAAATTATTTTGCATACATTGAACATTACATTGAGTAGTGGATTTTTTTGATTGACTTGGATTTAGATGGTGAAAAGTAAATTGATATTTGTTTATTATTTTAGTGTTTGAGTTTTCATAAATTTTAATTTGTGGCTTACATATTTTAAGTTTAATTCAGAATATTTTGATAATGGCAGTTGATATTGGTATTAACATTTTTACTTTTGTATCACTTGAAGATAAAATTAAATGACATATAGTAAAAATTGATGCTAGCTAATAAAAATTAGTTTGATTATCTTCAAAATATGTTAATTTGTAGTTTAAATTATAGATCAGTTTGTGGTAAAATAATTATGTAAAGCATAATTTATTATAGTTGATTAATTTTAAATGTTGATATGAATTCATTTTATGTTTTATCATTCTTAAATATATGAATTGATTATATAAATTTTTATGGATAAATTTTGAGTGATTTATTACTTAGATTGAGTCATATGCATTGATTGACTTACATGATCGCTTGTGTTAATGATTAATTAAGTTGTTCATAAGTAAGGTGGGCCCCCACCCATTAGATAAATATTGTGTTAAGGTCTATTTAAAATAAAATAAGTTTCAAGTTTTAATAAGTTCACTTTATGAATCTCTTATTAAAAGTCTAAAATATAAAGTGCTTAAATTTTAATAAAATGTAATTAGCTTTATGTTAAAGTTAACTAAAAGTTATTTATGACTTAAAAGTACAAGTTGTTTCTAAAGTGAAGGCTTTGAAAATAATTGAAGGGCATCTTTTGAAGAAAGAAGTTATACAAATATAAGATTTCTCTTAAGTTTTCATATTGTGATTCTCTTTTATTGAAATGTCTCTAAGATTTAGCATTGATTATAGGAAGACCGAGTAACACATTAATTAAAGGTAAAGTGCTCACTTGGTGCAATCAAGAATATCTAATTTTCATTATTAATTTATAAACTGATTATCTAAGAATGAATAATAAATTAATGAGTTTGATGGTTGCAGGATAATAAAACCATATTTGTGATATTTTATATACTTTAGTGATACTGATGAATACTTCACTCTTCATGTCACAAATTATTGGACTTTCAATTTACAACATTATTTTATCTCAAAATCATTTATAATTATTTTGAAACATGATTTCCAAATAAAACTATTTTATAATATATGTTTAAATCGACTCTTATTTCCTATTTCTTTTATTTAGTTTACTTTTACATTTATATTCTTTTATTTTCTAATATTTTTCATTTACTTTTTAGTTTCTAACTTAACTTAGTCTTCTTTACATTGAAGTCATCTATTAGTTTTTCACCTTGTAATTCTAATTATTCATTTATTTAGATTAATTGCTTAATTTTTAGTTTTGTATTCTGTAATTATTTTCTATTTTAATGTTTTAATCTTTTTTTTTGTTATTCTTTTGTCTTTTCTTTCCATGTTTATATTTTTTGGTTTATGTATATTGTTCTTTCCTTTCTTTTTTGTTATTTAGGTAGTTTTAGAGTAATAAGGAAAACAAATATAAATAATATCATTCAATAAAAAAGAATATATATTTGAATATCAATAAAACATTAGAATGTTTGATCCTCAAAGAGATTACCTCTCCCAAAGGCTTTTCTTTGTTAAATAGGATTGATAAAATTTTATAAAACTTTATTTTTTTAATGTGATAATTCAAATCAAGGAACTATTTCGAAGATTATTTGTGATACTATGACAATATACTTGAATTATGTTTCATTTTAAAATTTTGATTTGATTATTTAAAGGAAACTTTGATCCCTATAAATTGATTGTCTTAATCATTCTTTAAAATATATGTATTTGACCATTAAAATACCCTTTGCATGCCTTAGAACTAACTTCCATTCATAGGTTCATATGATTATACTCATACAATTACACTTTAATCTTTTTGATAGGTGAATGGGTAGATTAGTTAAGGCTGTAGATTTAACCATCAACAAAATCAAAAAAATATATTAATATGTAAATGTGGAACCCCAAAATAGAACCTCAAAATGGATTTGTATGTAAATGATTTTTTTACCTTATTTTAATAAAATAAATAAAGAAATATTGTGTTAATATGTGTAAAACTTGATAGCTATCAGAATGTTAAAGATGTATAATAATTAACAATTCTAATTTTAAAAATTGATAATTATGAAAAATTACTATTTTTATAAAACATTGATAACAAATGTACTTAGTTCAAATCATTATTTCTATCTATTATTTCAATTATTTAAAAGTATAATTCATTATCAAGAATACAATCTAAAATTATTTTTACATAGGCTCGTACTTTCTAAACAACAATGTAAGTCATTTAATTCCATTGACCACAAACTCATCCCATTTGACTATGTCTAATAACTGACATGAAAAACACGGGAAAATAAGAACTTTTACAATAACATATCAAAAGTAAAATCTGAAAATATACCTGGATAAGAAAATTATTTAGCGATGGTAGTGTATGTCACTTGAGTTTGTTTACAATAGACTTGTTTGTGTTGATTGTGGCAAAAATATAATTGTTCTACTTTATGCACCTATGTTTGGTGAGTAAGATGGGATATTGTAGTTCAAAATATGCCATGCATGATTTAATTATTTTCGTTGTTTTATATTTTAAACCCAAAGGGCACCTTGAAATCTTGAAAACCTAAAAAAAAGAGGATCATGTAATGGGTTGAGCTAACCTCAATCATCCCCTTAATGATTGATCGATGCCTACATATCCAATATTTTAATGAGGTAAATCAAGCCCATTTAATTCTCTCACCTGGAGTGATTGTATAATTATGCTCTTTGACTACATGTATGCAACTATAAAAATGGATTTGATACTTGACAATGATATCTCTTGGCTTGATTTTAGATGTTATAAAACTTGGATTATGGATACTCTTTATGAATGATATTAAATTTTAGAAAGAATAGTATGAAATTTCTCAATGTGCAATAGTACGAAATTATTCAATGGGTAGTACCAAGCTAGTAATAATTAATGACCTTTGATTTTTATTAATAGAAAAATCTTTTGACAATTTCCTTTAGTTGACATTGTGAAATGTGTAATGAAACCCAAAATATTTATTTAAATTTTGGAAACTAACCATTATTTGGCATGGGATGTGGTCTCTCTAGGTGGATAGGCCCATGGTATTGGCTTTGTGTGCCTAGCATGGACTTATCCTTGAAAGTTAGGGATGATTTCACTTAATTAGGGATAGTTTGAGGATAGTATGAATTAATTTAAGAATTTTAATTGGGAATTTTTGTGTAATAATGATGTAAAAAAAAGGGCCAAGCCCATATGTGTGTGTGTGTGTGTGTGCATGCGTGTGTGTGTGTGTGTGTGTGTGTGTGGCTTAAAGAAATGACAAATATGAGTCATGTATTTGGGCACAAGTCATGTGGTTTATGATTTATCAAAAATTAGCATTATCAAGTACATGTGACCATATCTATGTGTCTACATTCCCCACGCCCCGCCCCCCCCCCCCGCCCTGCCCCCAATTATTCTAGTAATGAAATTTCTAGAGTAAAGGTGAAAGAATTAAAGTTGAGTATATCCAACACACTTTTTCTTTAAGAGGATACTCTAATTGTGCAAGCCACTCAAATTAACAAACCCTACAATTGGACATGAAGTAGTCTTTTATCCATATTTAAATTTTGAAAATGTTAAACTTTGAAGTTTTAAAAAATAGAGACACTTGTAAAGAGATGAAACCAAATTGCCTTGTAACCTGTAACTGATTATAGATACCTATGTCCATTTTTTGAAACATTTAGTGAATTTTAACCATTGGTGAATCGAGAGTGATCAAGTCCCATTTTAATATAACTAATCAAGCCCTTGAGTTGGAAAAATGCATATTTCAACTCTTATGAATGGGGAATAATACCCAATATATTAATCTAAAAAGGTAAAACCACAATAGGTTCACTAGAAGTGATACTAATATTGTTGAATATCATTAGACTTGAATGTACACCACCCATAAAAAAATATGGATCCACACAATGTGTTTTCTAGAAGTAATACCAAGGTTGTTGAGTTCCACTAGACTCAAATGTGCATCACCTTTAATAGATCAAATTGCTAATAGATTTGAATAATATAAAGGTGGAACTAGATTATATTTACATGATATAAAGAGAATGAATAATATATGTTCCCCCATCATGACCAAATTGTTAATAGATTTGAAATGAACAATTTTTTCCCTTTGAAAATATAACTTTTAAAATGTGCATGAACAAGAATCATTCCCTTTGAAACTGTAACTTTGAACTTTGAAAATTTTAATGAACAAGTATCATGCCTCTTAATATTTTCAAAATCTGTAAGAACAATCATCATGCCTTTAAAACTTTAAAAATGTATATATATGCATGAATAAGCATCATTCCCCTTGAATCTATGTCAAATGATAAATAATATTGTGCACCTATATGTTCAATTGTAAAGGTATTTGTAATCTGTAACTTTGATCTTATAATTATTTTATATATGTCCATGCATATACATTCAAGTGTGTATGATTTATTAATTTAAGCCTTTTAAAAGTGAGTGCACATGCATGTATTTTGAAAAATCGAGTCATACCTAGGTGGTATCCATTACTACCAAGGCCAATTAGTGATGGACACATGGCAAAAGCTAAAGGCTACCTAGGATGCCATAAGGGAAATATAGTCATGTGCCTACCACACTCTTTGCATTAACTAAATGGAAAATTTGGCCCTGGTTGGATAATTCCAAACGTCTTTTTGTAGTCTCCAAATCTAGAAGGTGACATGTACTTGAAATCTGAGTTTAATTTTGAATCAAGAAATAAATGAAAAGATCGAGCCACCAACTCAAATTCGCATGGAGTAAGACACCAAGAATCATCAATGCAAGAGATCTTTGATGATCCTAATAAGTTCCCAATGGCAAACTCTTTTACCATTATTGTTCCCATCTTCCTAGATTTTTTTCCCTCACTTTCTGCTCATTCACGTGCCCCCACGCTCTCCTTACTCAAAAGTCATTACCACAGAGTTATATCCCTTTTCCACCATGTTAGCTTCATCCTCAAACCCCAAGGCTAAACCCAAATATAGGGGAACTGCTTTCCCTAGGGGATTAACCCACTTCAAAAATTATAATGACATATTTAAATCAATTAAAACTATGTCAAATTCAACATCTAGTGATGATGAGGATGAGGTTGGGTTCTAAGATGCCCTTCGAGCATACAAAAAGTGTGGGATACATAGAGCCACTACCAAGACAGAAGTCTTCCCTTATGCAAAACTCTTTAGAAAGTTGTTGCTCACTACCAAATGAGTACAAGACGGTGTTCATGATCTTGTGTGTTATGCAGGCTCTTGACATAAGATCGTAGATATTTTAGGGAGTGTGTTCAAAACCTACTACAAACTCCCTGAATACACAATATCCTACAACACTATTATAGTTGATGTGTGGACCAATGCATATCAAATTTATGATGTCTTGAAGGACTAGGTGGAGAAACCCAAATGCCAAATGGGTTAACAAGGTGGATATAAACTCTTACATGGTCCATACCTTCAACGAGGGGATTCATGTAGGGATGATCCTATTGGATCCACTATTTGGAGAAACTGACTATGTGCATGTCAACCTCTTATGGGTGCCCCTTCTGCATATAATCCTCAAAGGCGATCAAGTCCCAAACCTTGGGGTTGTGATCAATTTTAATCAAGGTAGTTTCAGATGCTCAGGGCAGAGGCAATTTCTATATGATGAACTACTTGGTGGATGCAGTCTATGCCATAATTCAGTTTAATCCCTCTATCTTTCCACCATGGTTTTTTGAAGGCATGGTGGTCTATGTATTTTTTTAATAAATATATGGCCACCATTACCAGAGCTATATCCAGGGGATTTGTGAGTCCTTCTACCTAGTGGTCTATATGGCCATCAATGAGGCAGCCATGCCTCATCTCTTCAATAAAGTAAGGTACTATAAGGATGACACCATCATCTAAGTAGTTGGTACCCTCAAGGCTCCCCTCTACTTTCCTTACCAAGTTCTAGATCAATTGGCAGAGCAATAGATTGCTTATCAATTGGTTGAGGGCATCTTTTCTTGTTGCATCAATCACCATCAGAAGGCTTGCCCAGTGTTCCCCATCACCATTAGGAATCATGTGTATTGGATTATAACCCCGTTGTAGAAGATTGTTGTAGGTAGAGATTCATATGCCCTATGCAAGGCAGAATATAGAGATTAGGACCCCCATGGCACCATCAAGACCTTTGTGAGTAGGTATCAATCTCAACTCAACATCATTTTTAGCCATCAACCTAGCAAGGAATATGAAGTGCACCTCAAGCCTACAAATTAAAAGGAGTTGGATTACCCAACTTGAGGCTAGAAAAAGAAAAAAATGGAAGAAGGGTCAGCTTGGGCCATTCGCCCAAGGTGGCCCTACCTCCTCTTTATTAGCATAGGCCTAGGAGGACATGTAGGCAACTCTTCAAATTTCAAGGAGGATATTACAAGGAGTCCCAACCCTTTCTCCTCAATATTCTTCTATGTAAGCTTCTCCTCCCTAGCCCTCTTCTCCACCTCCCATGGTTCTAGTTGCTCAACCAGAAACTATGTAGGCACTATAGTTTGATATTAGTAACAGCCCAGATATGAGCCCTAAGAATGACCAATAGCAAGTTTCCCTAGAGATCCCTTCCCCTTCTCCCACCATTCCCCAACAACCTAATGGATCACCCATTATTTTCCCATTTCTACAATATCTCACTTAGGTGGTCCCTCCCCTCTTTCTTATTTCACCATCTCTATAGTTCACCCAAGTGCCTCTAGCCTCAGCTATGCATAGTATCCTAACATCCCAATTTCCCTCTACCCAAGCATTCCACCCAGAGGGATCTCAATAACACCTATGTTAGTTATTCCACAAGTTCAATGACCTCCAAGTGTTCCTTCTTTAGGAGGGCCAATTGTACCCCCATTAATAAATGCACCTATGTGCACAATTCAATTGGCCCTGGTCACATTAGTGGCACTCACAATCACTCGACAAGCTCCTTAATTAGCCCTTATTGCCTCTTCCACTACAACTCCTTCCACCACAGTAGTGCAGGTTGATCTAGGCAAGAGGCCTAGGAAGAAGCAAAAGGTAACTCCTGCTCTTCAACCCCCTATTACTTCTCATATCATATTTATACCTCCCTTTTCCATTGTCCTAGATGCCCAAGGATTTGTATTTAATTAGACAATTTCTTCCTTCCTACTAAATGCCTCTCTCCTGGGTGTCATTGCCCCATAGGTCAATTTAACCCAAAGCCAGTGGCAAGCCCAAATGTTCCCATGGGCTTCCCCTTTCATCATGCATCTTTATGCCCGCTTGCCTCCTCCTCTTACATTGCTCTCATCCTTCATTCCATTTGCTTCATCCATTTATCCTTCTAGGCCTCCACCTATCACCTCCATCTCTACCACCCCACCAACACCACTTTCTACCCTAAGATAAGCCATGTTGTTGTAGGCACCTGAGATTATTATGTAGGGAGATACCAAAGTGCAATGGGAGTTTCATAGGACCTCAGGGAACATGAGAAGGATCCTCACACTGAAATTCATCTAAGGAAACCTTGTGATCTAGCACACTTAGCAAAACCTCTTCTTACTCACCAAAATAAGAACATCCATAGGAGAAGAGAGAGTGGTTGAGGATCCAGTCTCTATGCTCTAGGGCACGCATGATATGTCATAAAAACTCATTGAATACATGCATGAGTAGGTTTGGAAGCTTAAGGAGTAGGTGAAGAGAACCTTCCCTGTGGAATTGATTGGGAGGGTCAAGGAGGCCCTCATACATCTCTTATTAGCTCTTGATGAGGTATTTGAATCACTGGCCCAAAGCAAAGAACATCTCTGATAGACCCAGACGTACTTAGAAATAATTATTCTCGTGAATATCAAGTGCAGTAATCTTGCCATGGTTATCCACAAAGGTATGTTCCCAGAGCTAAAACTCATTTCTACCTCAGACCCAAGCCTTTATCAAACCTATGTTGGGACCATGATGACCTCAATTGAAGAATGTAAAGCCTTGGCATAGATGATTATAGGCCCTTTGGAAAAGAGCAGGGAAAGGATGTTAACCTAATTCAAGGAGGTCAACATCACTATGTTATTCCACCTGGATGGCACCCTACTAGATAGAGGCAAGATTAAATTTTCCTTGGGTCACTTTGATTAGGGCATGAAGAGAAAAGTGGTGAAAGGAAATAAAGATAGAGCCAAGGTAGTTTTGAAACTCTCAACTCGATCTATAGCAAGTATCATCTAGATCTTAGAAGTGAAAGTGTCCCTAGAGGCTCCATTCCAAGTACATCAACCACTATTAACCCAATCATAGATGATCTTTTGAGAGCCACCTATGACCCTGGCTAAGCTAGATCAAGAGTTTGACCTTGTGGCAACCATGTTGGCAGCCAAAGAGGCACAACACAAACAATTGGGAGGTGAATCTTCTCCAACTCATCAGTAGATCAACTAAGTGGGCCCTCTGGGGCATCTATTGGGATGGGAATCTTTTGATTATTTTTGAATCTATGCAATTGCAATAACCTTGAGTGGTTAATGTGGCCAAGGATAGGAATCTCATGCTACTTGGAGGCAAGCCCCATCCTCTTTATATTGTAAATTGCAATCCTTTGTAATGGTCAGCAATTTGTGTAACGAAACTCTATTAGAACTTTAATGGAACACTTTTATTTGCTTTACCCTGGTTCTCTATTCATGGAATGTGGTCCACTATTTCTAAGTTCTAAGTGAATGTTTATGTATATGGAATGATTAAATGCTCGTGTTACATAGATGAATATGGTAGTTAGATTGTGCATTTGTTAGTCTAATCCCATGTATGTTCTTTTTAGTCTTTTGTGAACAACTTATGCTTTATGTACATTCAGTTATGAAGTGTTTCAAAATCTTTGCTTGTCAATTGCCACAAATATTTTGGGTGTTCACATTTTATGAAGGACTTGTAATTAAAGTATTCATATTGGTGTCCCTTTTGAAGCTTTCCCACTAAGTGGCTAAAGTTTTTGCAAATGTTGAACCAAGCACAATGTTATAATTGTGACTTGGCATATTTCAGTTCTCAGGCACAAGCATCCTCTGAATTAGAAACCCCAATTTTTCCCTTACATTATCCTCAAATTTATGTTTATTTGTTTGAAGAAAAACACTCTCCTCGGTTTTATAAAATTAGTAAAGTTTGGTGTAACTACAATACTAAGGGAGGGTTTTCTCTGGCTACTAATGGATTTTAAGTGTAACCCAACATGTATTGAGCCTCTAGTGGTAACAACTACTGCTCTCTGAGTAAAATGAGGTTAAACTACTTGGTATTTGAACTAAACTTGCATTAGTCCTAAAATTAATGAGGGGATATCTTTATCCCATGTGTTGTCCCCCACTTTTCCCTTTTGAAACACTCAATCTCATGAGTACCTTCGGACCCCAGGATCTTGGGCCCGACAATAGAATGGTTGAAAACTTGTTGTAGCCAAATATTGCATCCTAGGAGAGGGTGTTCAAGCCTCTCCTAATTTGGAAAACATGGGATTATCTCTAGTCCTATGGGTTGCCTATAGCAAAGGTAACCTCTAGGTTAAGGGGCTAGATCCCTTGATTTATCTAATAAGCTCACATACTACACTAGACCAATCACTTGGGGATGAAAAGGGACTAAGGTAATAGAAATTAGATGTATAATAATGATAAAACACACTTGCATATGTACTAAGAATGAAGACTACCAAAACTAACATCAACTTTATGGCCTAATAGCATAAGTATTTCTCATAGAGGCAGATTGTTATGTACATATAAAGGTGGGTGAAAATAAGGTCTGATACTTGACACTATTAGTCCCTCTCAAAATTCAAGACATGGTCACAAACATATACACTTTATGAGACCTATTAGAAGAGATGACCATCACACAAAACATGCAAGGGCATCATGGAAGCAAGGAGAACATATTCATCACTTAACATCCAATTACACCACTTAACACACTTAGGCAAGAGATTATAGAGATTAAATCAGTTTCATATGTCCTATTCAAAATCAAAACAAGGTGCCAAACCATTAGGGCTTCGCCATACTAGGTGTGTCCTAGATACAATTGCCAAAAAGGCTTGCATTTATAGAGCAAAGGAGAAGAGATAGAAAAAGAGAAGTGGAAGGTTCACAAGTCTATGTGTCAAGCTGTAGAAACCAATTACAAAACAAGTGAATGAGATGAAAAAGAGGTCAGGAAGTCCTCTTAGATAGGTATCCATCTAAATTGCATCATTCTCCTTTGAGTTGGCATAGGGACTCTTCACCTTCCTTTTGAAACTGTCTTGATGATGAGGACTTCAATTGACTACTTTAAATTTCCATAGGTGTATTTGACACCTTTAAACTATCATAAAAAAGTGGAAAAAATATTTCAATAGCCCTCATACGCCTTCCTAACTGATAGCTTTCCTCTTGACACTTGTGTTCACTCTCTAACAACCACTCACTAGCCCTTATAAGCTTATCTTCACATTTGTCACTCAATTGACCTGAAGTTGTCCAAGAGGATCCATTGAAGATGTGTTAGACACATGTCCAAGATAGTTTTGTCACTTAGTCAATCATATAAGCCTCCAAGAAACTCAATACAACACTTCTCACTTCTTAACCTTGACAATCACATTGCTTTATCACTGTCTCACTTAGACTGCATGCATTGATAGGTCTAGCAGAGAGATTTTCATTCTTTAATAAAGTGAGAAATGGATATGAGAGGTTGGAACAAGTCTCTATATATCCCTTACAATGATTTTCACTCAACAATTCTCCTATGCACCTATAGAACACTTCAAATCCTATAAGAAACTCATGTTTTAGTCTGTCCATACAAGTGACATTATGAAAAACGTTGATGGTGAAGACCCTGAGAGAGTTATAAATAAGTTTCAGACATTTTCCTGACCAACTAACCCCTTTTGAATGCATTCCCATTCATTTCTTCTTCATCGGGTCCAAGTAAGGGTTTTGAGAGGGTTTTAGGTGTCTTGGATTGTTAGTGATTGTTCATAAAAACTAGATGTCAAAACTCCAAACCAATTCCACTGAGGACAAGGTAAGGACCCCTTTCAACTATCTCCAACTCCTTGAGTCACCATGCAGTCCCTTCATACAGGTGTGAGTGAATGAAACTGGCCTGTCAAGCTCTTTCTTGCATTCTGAGAAGGCCTGATATGGTTTTAGTTCAAATTGACCATCTTGAGTTACTCCCTACAAACCAGTGATCCCAATTCATCTTATATTCTCTCATGAAGGTCCTCTAATTATTTTTAAGGTTCAATAATTTATTTGGATCAAGTTTGATCCCATGAGGGTTTAGACCTAATTTTAGGCCTAATAAGCCTAACTATACTTGACTGTGTATTTAACCCACCTATACGTTTCCAATGACTGTAGGTGTATTTTCTATCTCCTCCACACTCAAACCTAATGTAGAAATCATTCCAAGACCATTCCAAGCTTCTTCCACTCATTTGTTTACTCCTCACCCACTAACCTGCAAACTGTCTTTTCATGGAGTGCCCTTTGTCTAAAACAAAATAAAGGGCGTCTCCCCTATTCCTATGATTTTAAGGATATAATGAAAAGATAATTTGGGTCATGATAGTGATATGTACAAATATTCAATGCTTGATCATACCCATAGCAGCGTCAACACTTCAAATTCCTAGGACTAACTTCTAGTACTTGATTATGCAGGGTTATCTGAAAGTTTTGGAGCTCATCACTGTAGGTTGGGATTCATACATCTTGATAACACATGAGAGTCTTACATTACTGCTGTAATAGTGGTTTCAACATGATTATCCATTCTAAATTTTTGCTCATCAACCAAACTATAACTCTCCATAAGATGAAACTAGTTTGCAGTCAGACTGTAGGTTGTTGTTTAGGAGACCTGAGACTTTCTTATAGGTGAAGATGTGTTTGAACATTTTTGTTCCATGCCCTTGATTCCTCTGAATTCGTTGGAGATAATTTCTTACATGAGAACAAACATCTCTGCCTATTATTCAATCTTGCATTTCTCTCTATCTTAGATTGGTTTGCATATTTCCATTCAACTTGTAGGTATGCATTTTAAAGAGGTTGAAAGACTCCTGTAGGTGGACACTTTCTTGCTTGAATATTGTATCTCACTCCCTTGGTTCCTCTAAAGTCATTAAGACCTTCTCACGCCTATTTGAACTCAACTCTTATCTTGATACCATGTTCTTATCACTATATTCTAGTAGACTAGTTGCGTTTCACTTTGAGGTTCAAAACATTATAGGTTCTACCGAGTGTTTTCAGTGGGAAACTGACTAGATTGAAACCACTCAACCATCACCTTTTCTCAATCTAGAAGCCTTCTCTTTAGGTCAAGATGTAGTATCTAGTCTGGGCTAAAATATAGGATCTATAGGATTTATTCAAACATCATCAACTCTTACCTACAGGTGACACTTTGTAAGGGCAAGACCTTATTCGGAGAAGTTAAGGTAACTCCACCATTAGGAAACTTTTCTCAATCATGCACCATGGACATTGCTTGAACTGGTCTAGGGTCAACATAATGAACCTAAATGACCTGAGAAACTCATTCAAGTCATGGGATTAAAGGCAACCTGTCTCTTGGGGTTTTGGATGGTTCCTTCATGTTTTGTACATGCCTATATGATTGTAGATGACTGTGTATATTGGGGCTCTGTTCAATCTTTGCTCATGGTCTTGAGAAGCCCATCTCAATCAACCTCCAAACCTCCAATGCAAACCTACCATGAATAAAACTAACCTTCCAAGTTTTAACAAGAGAAATACAGGGGTGTAATACCTTTAATATGAAGCCATCTACACAAAGACAACTCTACAACTATGGAAATATAACCTGCAAACCATTGTATGCACTTCCAACACAAGGATAATGACCCTGCCTATCAAAACATGTTTCACACATGCAAACCAGCTTGAAGACAATATGGAAATGAAGAACATGCTCTGTTACAACACACACAACACTTGCAAACATCAGATTATACAAGCAAATGAAGAAACCTACAGGTGATAGGAATGTGTAGTCAATTTGGAGGTATCAACAATCTTGAAGATGGTTCATGAAGCACAATCCAGCAATCTGCAATCTATGCCATGGAATGAGAGCCCATTAGGATTGTTAAAATCCACCAAAATCATTCACCTTAACTCTATGTCTCCTATCTGTACTATTAGAAAACCGGTTGGTCTTGTTTGACTTGCACAAGAGAGCGATGGAATAGGTGAATCGGTTTTGGTCATTTTAAAACCTATCAAGGCAATCTAAACATGGAGATGAGTTGTGGGGAGCTGAAGAGTCACTTTGAAGTAGCCACACGTGTCAAGACTGTTGTATAATCTGTAAAACTGCTTGTTTTGCAGTTAAACTTCTTTATGCGTTGATCCTTGTAGAATGTCAGTTATAGAATAGTTTTCTAAGTCTCACATGACACATGGGACATTATACCACTCCTTGAAACACTTGTATTCATATTAAAATTGTACAACTCATGAGAATGACCCAAAAGGTGGCCTAGTATGACATAAGGACATCTTAGACAAATGTGACTAAAATTAAGACATATTTTATGACCATGATGAACATTTTTCACCCTAGAGGGGCCTATGGAAGCTTAAACTTACATGGGGGGTTGACTTGTTTGACCAGGGGGTCAAATTAGTCAACACAACCCATAAATAGAAATGTCCAAACTACGACTAAAAACTCGAAAGGACAATAGGCTAGTATGCTACTTATTTTAAAATATACAAGGGCAGCGAAGCAGTGCATAGGGTGAAAATTGGTTAAAAACATCCAGTACAAAAATGTGTAAAGATATTTGAGGATCCAACATGGACAGCATCCACTGATTTTGAGTATCAAACTATATCAGGTATACATTGTGAGTGCGAAGGAAGTCAACCTCAAGTCGGATAATGATCGATAAGGCTTTCTCTCAAGATGAAACAATAATTTAAGTCTAAGGCATAATTAGGTAGATACCTAGAAAGATATTTTGTAAAAAGTTGTGAAAATAAAATGTATGAAAAATAGCAAAAATAAAAAATTCAAATGCACGAGTCAGCTTCTAAGAAATAATATCTGAATAGAAAAATGAAGAGTTACAACTATGTATCATGTGTGAATTCATGCAATAGGCAAAATAATTGGAAGAACCATGTAGACAAATGAATTGTTCAAGGAGGTAAAAGCTAAAAAATCATTTTGCTTATAAATTTGAATATGTCAAATTATAAAAGTTGACCTTTCTCTTGTTGAGATAAGCTTCACTACCATTGTAATTAGCCTTTGTAATTTTGGATTTGTGAAGGTTGTCTTATTTTTAGTTGAAGGGTTGGTGTCGAGGGAGAGGAGAGCTCGACCAATGGGAGAGCACTCGACTACCCACCCACCTATAAGGCTAGAGGGGTTAGGGTCAAGTGGGCGGCCTTTCCTTTGGGCACTCAATCAATAGATTGAGGTCTTCCCTTTCCTAACGTCAATAACCCTATCTATATATGGCGCACTCTCTCCATTTATGTTATATTTCTTGTTTGAATGAATTGAATCTTATTATTACTATAAAATTTTATAAATGAAACTGATCAACTACGCAAAGCTCGATTCTGTCTCTAGATTACAACGTTGGCATGTCCCTGAAAGAATCACCAAATAATTCGGTGAACAAATACCAACCTCACATTTTTAACTACATGTCCTACAACCCTTCACATCCATTCATGCTTCCATACTCAATAATCCAAAGAAATACCAATTTCAACTAGTAATAATGTGTGTTTAATAGTTGAGTGTTGAGTCAATACCTTTCCCACTCCATTGCTTTCTTTAGGGAAGAAATCCTTAAGAACCAAACAAATACTAGCTACAAATTTATATGGCATTTAGACATGTCAAGTAAACAAGCCAATGCCCACCCTTAGTAACCTTTCTCAATAGCCATTTCTCTATTTTGGTTAAATCTTCTTAAGGAGCAGCGAAGGATCAAGAAGAAGCATAAAACAAAATAGAATAGGGTTTGGGTTTCTTCACAATAGGATAGAGCGTTGGGGGCTCTGTGATTTTTGTTTATCTACATGATTCAAGGATTGAAATAGAAGAGGAGAAAGGACAGCGTGCCTCTCCTCTTATGGAGATAGCGCTTCCGCCCATCATGTCCACTGAGGATATCCCCCTGAATGAATCCCTACACAATGATTCTAAAGAGAGAGCCACAAATGGGGCTTCTGATACACAAGATGGAACAAATGATGGCAACTCAAGAGATTTGCATGGGTTTGGAAGAGGCAGGGTCTGTGAATTCCTTGTGCCTAATGAAATAGTAGATGTTATCATTGAAGTCATCATAGAACTGTTATTCTATTTTTTGTAAAAGGAGACGCTATTGAATATGATTTTTATAAATGAGCAAAACAAAACTAGGAAAATGGGGGTTGATTCATAGAGTCCATTAGGGATTTGGGGAAAGGGTACATTTCTTGTATGTTTTTATCCCCAGAGAATGCTCAAGCAATGTTACATTATGGTACTTGGGTTATATGTTATCAAACATGTTCCCTACAAAGCTTGAATTATTGAGTTCCACCCTAAGCAATGATCTGGATCCAAATATCATTTGGGTGGAGTTCTCATTTCTCAATCTAGCCTTCGAACCTTTCCTTAAGGATATTGTTGGTTACCTTGGCAGGGTTATTGTGTAACAATGACAAATTTTCAAGTCTTCATGTGCAACCTCACATGTGTATTGAAATGGATCTCACTTGACCCTTGCCAAAAGTTGTTATACTTGTGGACCCAACATTTGATATTTTGCAACCTTCCACTTTTCTAAATAAACTAAATGCCTACTATTATTTCAGAAAGGAAGGTCCCCTAATTAGATATTGTCTTATAGAAACCACGCAATCCTGGTGGGAACAATGAGAATGCTAAAAATAAAAGCAAAGTATTGGGTGGAATCAAGGCCAATTCTAAGAGAGAAAAAAACCACACCTGGTCTAAAATATCCACTCTCAGACTCTAAATAGCAACCCTCAGGAAATTAATATTGGGAATAAATCAGAAATTGATGCGGAACAATTTCATAGAATCGTAGTAGTAATATATATGAACAGAGATGCAGAAAGAACATAAATAAAGATGCAAAACAAGAAGACCAAATTTAATGTGGTTCACCCAATATGGGTTACATCCACCAAGAAACACTTGCACAGATTTTATTACAAGCCACAAGAGTACAATCCACTCTTAAATCTATCTTCTCACAATTACAATGCATAATTATTGTTTGGAGTTGTGCTCAACAAACCCTCCTGAATTCATACATTTTGTTCTTCCTTCTCAAACCCTTATTCCCCTGATGTATTACCTACGAAATATCCATCTATACATAATACATCAACAAATCAGTATTATAAACCAATGGATACCAAAACCATGGGCAAAGTCAACCCAAAATGGTTTCCCATTAAAGGGGGTCCAAAAAAAATTAAATGTACAGTATTTGAAATACATTATAATTTATAAATAGGTTCCACAACACAACAATTAATTCTAGGCTTACTCATAAACAAGTGCTTCAAACCATTGACCCTATAGAGAATGTCAACCAAATCCTATATCAAGTCCCTGGTTTGGCAATTTCAAATGGTTGCAACATATATGCCATAGCTAATGAACAACGTCAATCAACAACTCGTGTCCTAGTTGATTCTTCTAAATTCAACCCCTCATACATAGATGTAGTGGTGGGTGATGGTTGACGTACTATTCGCAAAAGGAAATAACTCAACTCATCTCTTGATTCCCCCTCTTCTCCTTCACAATATGGAAGGTGTTCCTTGACCTATGTCTCCCGACAACAATGAGCTTCAACTAGCTAATGTTGATAGTCATCGTGTCACAAGACTTGGGTCTAGATGACCAATCGGCTAAGCTAATAATTCTTCTAGAATATTGGATCATCCAATAGCCTTGAATAATATATTATTATCCCTCGCGGATGGTAGCATTGACTCTTCATCATCTCAATCAGTTGCAAAATACAATCTTGGAATGTTAGGGGATTATCCCTCCCTAATGGCATATATAAGGCTAAAAAAACCATCATGGAACACACCCTTGATATTCTTCTTCTTCAAGAGATCAAAATCAACAATGTCAGTGTCTTTTGTGCTTGGTTGTATTTATAAGGATTTTCTCTTTCTTCGAACTTTCCATGAGGATGGTGAGGGAGGAGAAGGTTTATATCTTGCACCTTGGTCACATAATGCTTTAGTTGACAAAGGCAAGGATCCACTTCACAAATGTGTGTGGGTTACACTTGGAATGTGTTCTTTATATGCTCCAAATGATTCACTCAAGGATCAACCTATGGAATTGGATGGGGTAAAATCTCCCACACGCAGAATGGGTAATTTTGGGTGATGTTAACATGGTCAAACATAATGCTTACCGCTCCTAGAGTGGTCATTTCTACTTATCTCAAGTAGAGTTTAATGCATGATTTATTTGCCAAAACACTTGAAGGGTTTATGATTTCCCTTGTAGGCAAATTCTCTCCTCACCAAACTTACTAGTTTAATTGATTAAACAACAGAACAATTATTAAAAGGAAATTGATAGATTGTCATAGTTTGAGCTATTCCCCATCTATAAAAGGTAACTTAATTGATCATGATCTACCCACTACTCTTTTAGATTGTTGACTTTTAAGTCTCCTTTCAGTGATCGGGTTATCGCCCTTTAAAGAACAAATGTATGGTACCACGGAAGACTATTTGTAGTGGCGTGCACTGATGTATAAAATGATAGATGGATCAACTACCCTAGACAATAGATAATCAGCGATAGTTGGTTTCAGCAAACCTGAAGGTGAATTTATTATCTTTTACTAAGTATTTGCATTGATGGAAGGGGTTTGAATCTTCAGTCTACAGACACTATCATTATTTATGATCCAGACACCAACCCTAAAATGAGGAGATAACAGTAGCTAGGGCTCACAAAGTCTTGCTAAAATAAATGTTGTTGCAGATGTCATGTCGATGTAGGTGTCCTCAAGTGTACCAATGGAGATCATTGGTACAATAAAAGAGGAAATGGTGTTGGCAATGTCTGCTCAAGTGTCACGTCAAGGGATTATCGAACTTAAAAAACTCATGTAAATAGTAAAACTAAAAGCTTCCTATAGTGAATCAAAAATCCCTAATACGGATAAAAATGGCCAATATATGCAAGGTGAATATCAAAAGGGTCTTGAACCCAGTGTGGATGAGGAGGATATAGCATTAGAATTATCGTCTCAATATGAAATTTCAAATGAAGAATAACGAAGTGGTGACTTAAACAGTGCAGTTTGGAGACACAAGTTAGGGTCTTGGTCAACATCCTTGAAGCATGCAACCCCCTTAAGTGGGACTTATTACTGAAGACATGTTCAAAACTCTTTCATGGGCAAGTATGACAACGAGAGACTAATTTTGGTGCAAGAAATTTAACAAGGAACCCAACTGATCAAAATAAGTCAAGTCGGACGCCTATACACTAGCAAGCACCTATTTTCAAGCAAGAAGACCAAGTCTATTCCAAGAACATAACATGAGGCGAGTTTTGACCAAATCCATCATGGACAAGCCCCTCAAGGAGACCAATGGAGTGAAAATAGCGAGTTTGTCCTCCGCTAAACCCAAGTTGCTACTCAAGCCCACATGGAACTTGTCCAAGGCATTCAAAAAGAGCCTAAATGTGTTCAATTGCTTGGCCTTTTCCTCTACGCATCCCTGGATTGTAGGCAGTGTTTTTGAATTTCGTTATTTCTCTTCCTTATTCACTGAGATATATTTCTATATATGCCTATAAAACTAACTAAAAGAGGGCCTTCTACTTTGGTGTAACAAAACTCCGCGTTTTTAAGGATTGTACAATGTTTAGCCTTGACATCAATAAATCACTGATCTCGTCTTACCTCAAATTCCCTGCATGTTGTGTATAACGTTTAGGTTGTTAATCTTTGCTTGTGGGCGTCATTTTTTTCCCTTATAATGTTGTCAAATCCTCCTCGCCTTCATGCAAAAGTATATCACTTTCTTTTACAGGGTGTATGTCGAGTATAATCAAATTTATGCAGAATTAGTTGTAAATCCCTACCATTTGAACATTTTCAAGGTGAATTGTGACCCCTCATAATGTTGTGTTAAATTTCTTACCTTCATGGAAAGCACTTGTGTGAGAGGTGAAGTGAGTTAAAGATTGAGTGGATAAGTTATCAGTTCTAAAAATTGTCGTGTTGGTTGAAGCATGTTGAGTTCTCTAAACATTTGTGCATCACCACTTTACATTTTCAGTTTACGTCTATCCTTTTTTCGTGATGAAATACTTAGTTAAGGTTGTAAACAATCCTATATTAATAGTGTTTTAGACTTGCAAACTGATTATACATTAGGCACACTAAATTTACGCAAAAACTTATCTTCTCAAAGGTTCATCCTAAAAAGCCAAGATCCCACACCTTGGGGATGTTTCCATTGTTGTACAATATCAACTTACTGATCAAACGAGTTCAAGATCCATTTGACAACATAGATCATACCCCTATAAATCTCTCTCCCTCTCTCAGAGTTTAATGACACATGCCCTAACCTCCCATATAAACTTAATGCCTCCCATCTTAGGAACTCAACGTATCTTCACACCTTACAATCCATTTGGCATGCTGCCCCTAAACCCATTCAAGAAAAAAAAAAAATTGACTAGTGGTCCCTCATGCTATCCAAGTGTATGGCTTTCCTCATAACAATTTGGAAGATGGAGGCCTAGATAGAGGAGGAGAGCATAGGGACTTAGGAGGCAACTCTTTTATAAAAGGACTACTCAGCAATTAAATCCCATGAATGAAAATCTGGAAAAAAAAAATCTCTTTGTGATAAGAGAGACAACTTCGTGAGTGTAAAGTTTACCAAGGCAAATGAGCTAGAATTAGATTTCTCTTTACTTGAATTTGAGCAAGAGATAAAAATTAAAAAATAAATACCTCAAGCACAAACATATAAAAGACCCAGTCCTTACACTACAGTGCTCAAATGGGAGATTTGAATCCACCATAGATGTTATTAAACATATTTTCTTCTCTCGTTATCCAGACTTGTTTCAAGATTCTTTGTTACAAATTTATGTTCAATCTAACCTGAACAAAGTTATCAACAATTGCATCCAGCTAAAGATCACTCAAGAAGTTAAGCAAGGTTTGAATTGACATCTCAAACCTGAGGAACTTGAAATGGCTTTGTTTTCAATGGCCAAGAATAAGAGCCCTGGTCCTAATGAGCTTTCGACCAAATTATTTCAAAACACGTGACCCATTATCCACTGATTTCTACCAAGTTTATCTTGATGCTGAATCGCTTGGGTCTCTATGGAAGGATATAAACAAAGGTCTTATCAAGCTTATTCGCAAAGGATCTAATAGAGATGACATGTTAGCATGGAGTCCTATAACCCTGGTTAACACTACATACAAGATCATTGCTAGAGCTTTGTCGAGAAGGATAAAACATGTGGCGAAAATCATTGTGAGATAGGAACAAACTGAATCTGCCATGGAAGCCGTTGATTGCATTGCTTGTTTAGCACAAGACACCATCCTTGTTAAACTTGACTTTCATAAAGCCTATGACAAGATCAGATGGTCCTTTGTGGTCAAAATGCTGCAGTGGCTAAGTTTTGGGATGAGATTAATTTATTATGTTAAAACTCCTTTTTGCAGGTACTTCAGTCAGTATCACCGTCAATGACACTCTCACTAAATCTTTCCATCTTCAAAGGTCCATCCAGCAAGGTTGCCCATTAGCTCCCTTGCTCTACGTGCTTACGGTGGATACCCTTGGCTACATGTTAGAGAAAGCTCACACACTCGCGCTGATTAGAGGTATACAAATCTTCCCCAACAAAGCTTTGTACGCAATTTGCACTTTTCAGATGACAGCATGCTCTTCCTACGAAAAGAAAACGCTTAAGTGAACAACGCTATGGAAATTTTAGATATGTACTGTTATGCCTCAGGTCAAAACTCTCAACCACATGAAACAAAGTGCATCCTCATTAGACTTGAAGGCCTCTCAGATTGGATACCCAAACAATGGCAACAGCAGAAACATGACGATATCATGAGATACCTTGTCATTCCCTTTCATATCGGTGTCACACACTCAAATGTGGCACCTGTTTTTAAGTAAGTTTCATATCAAGATTGACAGTTGAGAGGTGAAATTTCTATCCATATCAAGATTGACAGTCGAGAGGTGAAATTTCAACAGGCAGAGACCATTGTTAATGGCCTCTTCTTTGCTACTCGTGTATCCTTTCATCATATTGGCTGCCCTCCAAACCCTACTATCTCAAACTAATTCAAAAGGTACCCCATTTTCTATGGACTAAGTGAAACAGTCAAAGAGGTGCATAAAGTTTCTGGAACTCTTTGCACTCACTGTAAACGCAAGGGACAAATGTCGTGTCGCCAAATGTATAGTCAAAGCCTTGAGCACGAATGAACCATGGAAGATTCTCCTTAGGCATCGACTTCAGCTACTATGAAGTACAAATGGCTGGTGGTTAACATTCACGACAAGTACCCGAATGCCAAATTCTTCAATGTTAAAGGCTCCCCACCTGTCTCCAGCATTTGCAAGGCGTTGCAAGAAGCGTCTGAGCTTCTTTGCTGGAAACAATCCTCACTTTGACATCGTCTAAGCTTTCTCAAATTCCTCTATATGGTGGAATAAATTGATTATGATTAAAAACCTTCCCTTAGCTCTAGCAAAAACACAAACAATGGAATGGTCTCCTTGACCTGTGCTAAAAGATGCTTTTCAGCGCACTGAAAAAGACAAACAAATTGTAGCAACTACTATTTCGATGGTTACTGACAATCTGCCGAACAAGATGTCTTCTACAGTTCCATGTAATTTTGATCAGTTTCCTCTCAGAGTTGCTCATCTCCACTGGCTATCGATCATGCCAATTCAAAAGTCGCTGAACATGAAACGGAAATGTAGCTTTGCTGAAAGCAACTGACTTCAACTCTGTAGCTATATCTGGCACTCGAAAGCTGAACACAAATCTCAATGATTGACGTGAAGATTGCTTCAGTACAAACTTCCAATCGCTGAAAGGCACGTTTTTATTCAAAAACATTAAACTTTTGTGTCCATACTGCAAAAATAAAGAGAATCTTACATGCTTTCTAGAATTGCAAATTTGTCAAGGTCAACTGGTTTGAGGTTCAGCACAACTTGTCAGTGCTTCTCTCTTCTAAACATTCATGGAAGCATGCTTCTCTGGGGTCGTGGATATCCAAGAATGTTTTACTCTAAAACGTTCAAACAGGTTTTTTTTAAAAATAGATGTTATTCATGTTTCTATAAGAATACTATTTCTCAGTCTCTGTTGTAATTCATAGACTTAGCTTTAACTTTCTATTTCAGTTCTTGTATATGTATCAGTTTATGTTGCCTAAACATCTTTCAAATGAAGAATTTCCAAGGCAGATTAAAGAGCTCAAAATACAGCAGATGCACCTTGCGGATAACAATGAAAACCTGGTCAAAAAAATTCAGAAATTAGCAACTTCATGGATGTTTACTCCAAAGATGTTTAAGATTTTTAAGTTTTTTGACAGGTTTTTTATGCAGGTGTTTGTTTTGTTTTAGGTTGTGCTGCTGTTACATCCTTAGCAAATTGTTTTATTTTTCACTGTAGGTGGATTTTCGGCCTTTGGAGCTCTGGTTGTTGACTCCTATTGTACTGAATCTTTTTTGAGCATTCTCCAATATTTTTGTAAAAAAAATCTTAAGACCCAGACAAATACCAACCCACGGGGGTTTACTTGTACTAGGTACCTGCAAGTAACTGAAAAAACTAACACTCGCTCACCATGAACCACAAAGATACCAGCTACTAAATTTTACCATATCAGTTCACTTTATCAAGTGAGACCACCCGAGTCTTGTCAACCCTTCCCGTTGCTCTCTTTGGTGGTGCCACAGACCCTTAGTTTCATGGATGTTTTAAAAAAGTCAATCATTCAGAGGAAATGTTCTTGGGAAATGACAACACAGACTACAGATTTGTGCTTGGATATGATTGGAAAGTTGAGACTATTATCCAACATCAATGGATGCTAGGTAATAGATAAACATTATGTATCGTATCTCACGGCCTTCAAGGCGCTAGTCCACCTTAAGAAAATAAAAAACACTGCACGTTCTCAATGCATCTCAAATCGAAGTATTACTCTTGGCCCCATCTATGTATAGATATGATGTCTGACTATATGATAGCAATGGAAATGAGAGGTGCTTTGCAAAAATGTTCATGCAACTGAAACGGTACCACACATGAGAGAGAAAGTTGAGACAATAATCCAGCATGTTATACTTTCAAGGCCCTACGAGCTCTAGTTTGTTTCCAAACTCGGTTATAGGGTCGAGAGTCAAACAATACATAGATAAATGGAAAATCAATCCCCTTGTGGACTCACACTAGTATGCTACCTAGCTTTGTTATGGAGTCAAAATTTAAACAATATATGGGTGAATGGGAAAAAAACCCCTTGTGGGCTTTACACACAAGGTATCTATCATACACTAATTTGGTGTCCGGCTTGGCAAGGACCTGAAACCAAGCATTTACCTTAAACATATTTGCCTTTATATGTTGTTGATCAATGTTGATATCTATTGTGAACTTTTTATGGCCTTCTCCAAGAAAAAAACTGCCCTGGATGTCAAATTTAGGGTCAGTCATTTTCTTTGCTCATTCTATTACAGTCACTCCCTTTGCTCATTCTTGTGAATCATTTTAGTTACACCTATCAGCATAATTAACTTCTCTATATACACTTTAATAGTCCTACAGACCACATTAAAAGCCACAATAGATCTCTATATTCCCTTAAAATCAGATACTAATTGTGTTAAAGCAACTGGAACATTACTGGACATGATGGAGGAGGAGTTTAGACAATAATCCAGCATCATGGACCATCAAGACAATAGATAAACATTATGCATCATATCTCAAGGTAAACTGCCTTAGTTTGCTCGCCCGCTAAAATCTTAGTATTTACTCTTGGGTCCCCATGTAACTACGGATGTACCGTCTGACCATATAGTAGCAATGACAATGAGTAAGCATATTACAACCCTTCAATGCAATTTCACCATACAAAATATACAAAAGAAATGTGAAAGGACATCACTATATAAAGAATTATGGAATAACAGTGACTCTGCTTGTGCTTAATAAGATAACCTTAAATTCAACCTCATTACACACAACACTAAAAAAGTAGACATTAAATGGAATCTTGTTTTACACAAAAGCAAAGGGATTTAGAAACTTAACAACATCAAGACGATGAGGTTCCAGGTCTCAAAGCTCAACCAATTGTAGTCCAGACAATTCAGAAATTAATAGTCCTACAGACCAATTTGGTCTAAATAATGCTAAACGCCACAATAAATCTCTACAATCCCTACAAAACACATCCTCCTAGGGATCTACTCTTCCAGTTAAACGCAAACATATTATATAAAACAGATATAAAAGGACACCACCATAGATGGAATATCGATAAACAATGGGAACATAAGATGGCATGCAATTAAATTTTAAAATATATGCAACAGGTGCCCAAACCTGGAGCAAAAGTTATTAAAAATTTACTTTTAATAAATTAAAATATCCATGTTATATGAGAAATACAATGCCTACCTTGTTTAAGGTCACCATTCGATATAAGGAGGAACAAGTCTTCCAGTTCAAAGTAAAAATATGCACAAATTTAGTAACTGATTTAAGTTATCTCAAAATCCCTTTCTTGGAATAAATAAAATGTTGCTACCTGGCAAACAATGTATTGCCATCCGCTTAGAATTTTGAAAAATGTACATGCCATCAATCTGGCAAAGCCTACAAATAGATCATCTAGAAGATATTGGTGCAACCATAATAGATCCTGCAAGCGGTTCAGCTTCTGAAACAAATGCAAGACTAACCCACGTAACACTCAGGCATGTAAAAAAGCCACCTCAAAATTGCTACCAGCAAACTGTAGTTGACAGCATAGCCACAGAAAAATAGCCAAAGGCAGCCCACATCATAAATTTTTTCAATTAGGTCTTACAAAATCTCTCTGCTCTGATATGGATTTCACTTGATATATAAAAACTGGATAGATAACTTCCAAAGGCCTTGTGCACAGGAACCCACAGACAAAATTACTCTGTTCAGATCCTCCCAAAGCAAACCATTAACATTTGTCAACTATAAATAACCTGCAACCGAAAAAACTCCCAACCAGTATGTTTTAAGAAGTGTTTCCTCATCTATTCAAAAAGCTCCTGTCAGCCTGCAACTGAGACTCCCAACCAGTATGTATTCAAAGCTATCTTTTCTGATTTCCCTGCAGTTAGAAGTCTGTGAAAGGGTAGAAAACCAGACTATTCCTAGACTGAAATGACAAATTTTCTAAAAAGAAAAATAAAAAATGAAATATTGAATTTTAATTGAACCCATCCCCACTCCTCACCCCTCCCCCCTGCCCTTCCCCCCCCCAACTAATTCCCCAAATAAACAATCTTCCTTCAAGCCACAATCTGGTCAAGCTGCATCTGTTCAAGCCAGGCACCCAAAACCGAATGGTCTACATTGTCCATTTGCCCCTTGTTTGGCATTTCTCCAGAACCATTTTCAGCAGCTCGATCTTTACCATCTGGTGTTGTTTCTTTTACTAGGGTTTGCACCCAAGACAAATCTGGTTCCTCATAACTCCGAGGGCCAAATGAAGCTGATTTTCTAAATTTGGCCAACTCTTCTCCTTGGAATCCCCAATCAACCTTACCTGTGGGAGAGCCCCAGTCAGACAATGCACATGGAGTCACATGGGCACCCAGTTCACGCGAGCTGAGGCTTCGTTTCTCCCTCTGGATAAAAGCCGCAGCTCTTGAATTAAATGATGCAGCCATTGCTGGTGACAAAGATGACCCATTGTTACCATGACGTTCCACATCATGGCAACGCGGTGACATTCGGCCAGGCGATGCCAACCCATAGGAAGAAGACTGGAAAGGCGATTGCATCAAGGAATGACCAGGACTATGAGGCTCTATCACAGTCTGTTGCATCTGTGTTGTTCCCTGGGAAAATGCCTGCGTATTGATGGGGGGCAGCATCTGATTTTGGAGTTGGGTATATACATGGGCTGTTTTATGAGCTTGCATTTGGGGACTCATCTGTGAAAATATGGAAGGTTCAAGGACCGCTAATCTAGGAGATGTGATCTCAGAAGCAAACAAATCCTCAAGATTTGTTGGAGCAACGCTGATCCCGTGGGTCTTGTATTTTCCATTTCTGGTTGTGGTATTTCCACTACCAGACATAACAGCTGCAGCAGCATTCATCCTTGCTTGTGTAGAGAGAGGCGAAAACTCACTAAGGAGTTGCCCTTCAAAATCTGAAATTCGAGTAGATTCCTCCATAGGCATGTCCCTGGCATTTAGTTCTGCTCTAAGGCGGCTTGTTTGAAAATTGCTACCAGGAAGGTTTAATGTTGGTACATTTGGCTGTGGCCATCCTGCACACAATGATGAATGACCAAGCCCATTTACAGATGAGGAGGGGGACATTGGGGGAGTGAGGACACTACCTTGCTGGGTATTTGACAGAGAGAATGGAGACACTATTGAAACAGATGATGGAGAACCAGGTGCAAGAGGACTCATGACCGATGACATATCTAAAGAAGATGATGCCCTTGGAGATGGAACAGCTGACCCTGTCGAAACAAAGAGAGGACGAAGTTCCTCAGATGTGTGAGCAAAGAAACACACTCTACGTGCACAACTTGTCCCATCTTTGCACAGCCTAGTACGATATTGAGCAGGGTGCAACCAGCACTCAAAAACACCATGTGCATATTCGCACATATCACCACGCCTGCAAGCACCCTTTCTAAAGTCTGGGCAAGGAACACAGCTGTAATGATACCTTCTTGGGTCACGCCGTCTTGCATTTTCACCAGGATGTACAAAAGGGCATTCAGTCCAGTCATGGGAATAGGCCCGCGAACAGGGTCGCACCTTGAAGGAAAACATGCGGAACTCATCTGTAGTGTAGATACTGTTCTTAATGTCTGGAAGAGAAGGATCCACTGGGTATTCTTTTTTTTCATTGCTATCACCAAAAATCTTTGTTGCCTCCATGAACTTTGGTGAAGTCGCTGGTGAATGTGGGGAACCAGACGAAGGACTAGAAGTTCCTGGATGTGCAGAAGTAGACAACAAATTGGATGGGGACATGGGCTCTGTCCCATTGGAGTCTCCTCCATGTGGTCCTATTAGCCTGCTAGGCACCTTCATGGGAGAACTTGCATACAAGCCAGATGAGTTCAGCATTTCTTCTAAGTTAGCTTTGACTTGAGTTAGTCTAGGAGAAACCATGATCACATCTGCAGGTTTTCTCCCATAAGCATCTACACAACTTACATCACCACCTGACTGAATCAGCAATTTTACAGTTTCAACAGCATAAGTAGTACCTCCCCCAGCTGCACAATGCAAGGCAGTGCACTTATCAGAGCCACAAGCTTGGTTGACATCTGCACCACAAGTTACATATATTGATAGAATATAATTCAGCACATCTTTACTGCCATAAAGAGCAGCAACCATCAAAGGAGTCCTCTGTTCCAAAACCATTTGATTAGAACCATTCTGCCTGCAATACCAAAAGTTAACTTCATCCACTTTTGACCCATCTTCCTCCATTGCCTTCTTAAACCCGATAAGATCATTATTGGCAGCTAGTTCATGCAGATTTGAGCAAGATTCAGAAATTTCTTTCACTTTATTGGAATGATTGTCAGCCATATTGGCACTTCCTTTCCCTTTCCTGTGAGGACTAGCAGGCTTCAAATGCTCGGGACCTCCACACATGATTTCTTGAGAAAAGAAAGTCAACGTCCTCAAAAGCAAAAAATAGTTCAACCTATTCAGAAAACGGAAAAAATATCAGTGGGCAACAAGAATACGTGTAGCTAATGGCTATTAACTATGCTGGATGATAAGAAAACAAAAAAGGGCAGTTAGATAGCAGAAAACCAATCAAATTAGATGAACAATGTAAAATAATTACAAAACAAAGAACAAAGCTGATGTCTGTAGGTGGCAGATATCAAGCAGCACCTATAAAGAAAGTAACAGAGTGTTCTAACCCCAGTACCATACAGTACACGCCAGTAAAAGACAACAGACAAAAACTTGCAAAAGCTGTTAAGAGACGACTAAGGCCATATAAATAGAATATAGGCACAATCATTTCTTTCACTCCCAATAGTGTATCAATCTACAGATTAGGGAAAAAAAAATATTACTGGCCTTCAAAAAGGGTCACAACAAACGTACAGAGTTTCTCGAGACTTACGACTGTAAAGACTGTATACTCCTCACAATTACACATAGTTGCTCAAACATAAAGGCATGAACCCACCATGGAAAACTTTCATCATTCAAACCCCACTAGTGCTTAGCTTTCCACGATGGCTTAACTGATGATCTTAAATCAAACACCCAAAACAACATGGGGATCCACTGATGGCAAGCCTGTTATCCCAAGAAAACACCCAGTGTAAAACACATCCTAATATCATTAAATCCTATCTAAGACATTACAAGAGGAGGTAAGAAAATATCGAGTGAAAGATGATCAAGTCCCATCAAGATATTTTAATACAAAACAGGAATCATCCAGCATAGCTAGCTTCATATCTGTACAATCCACACTCCAGGCTCAGAGTACAGTTTTACTCTACTAGTTGCAAAATTGTGCTACAAAACTTACTTATACATGAAAAACAAATAAATTGTACATCTGAATATTCAGACCATTCAACAAACCATAGAAGGTATATTCAGACATGAAATAAGGCCATTAAGACCTAAAAATAAAGATTAAAAAAAAAATGGAATCGCTTTCCTCCAAAAGCGAAATACATTATTCTTGTCTACACCCTGTACTTTGGACTGAAAGAAAGTATCGGGCAAAAATATAATACCATAGATATCACAAAAAATATCATTTGACACAGCCAGTAAATTATCTAAAAAATGGTGTAGGGAATAACAGTTTCTATTAAGGTTATTCATCAGATCTATGGAGTCGAGAAAGAACAAATCCTGGAAAACCCTGTTACAATATTGACAATGCGTAAAACTACCCTGATTACAAACCCAGAAAAACAGGGTTGAATGTCCCTACATCCCGACACCCAAAACAATTAGAAGCCTTTATTTATGGCGTCTAAGTCAAACAACCTTTACAGAAATGAATTTATACAGGGGTAAACATTAAGAAAGGATGATACCCATCTCGCCGTATGTCTCCCTTCCATGAGAATCAGACAGAAACAAATAGGAAAGTAGCCTCACAAGCCCACATGCCATTTCAAATAAATGCTCTCAACACAGAAAGGCTTATATTTCAACATAGGGAAACTACAGCAATGGAAAAATTCTTAAATGCCCCAGAACCTCCCGAAAGGTTGAACTTTGGAAGATAAAACATGCAAAGTGCCCAGCAAAAATTGCAATGGCTTCTCAAGAGAAACAAGTTATCCAAAATCAAGAAATTTCAAAACCAGAAGAAAAACATTCAATCTTTGAACCTACAGTTTGAACTTACAACAATTAAAACAACTCCATAAGAACAATCGCTCTTTCCACCAAAGAAAAGCAACCCAACAGACCAAAGTGGCAAATTTTAAAGCATTTTTACCTCCAACATTTTTAGCCCTTGAGCCATTAAACCAAAGAGAAAAAGTAAGAAAACCATAATACAGCGAGTTGAAATAAATTGTTTAGGCCTTTATAACCTACGTTTGTTGAAAACCTTAAAGACAACACTCGCAACGCAATACATTACTGAGTATTAAATAGAAACCACAACATGTAGCATAACAGAGAGAAAATAATAATCCAATACTCACCTCAAAACCCTTGTCACGAATCGAAACCCCGATCACTTGAAAAAAACAGAAGCTCACAGAAAAACCATTGTTTTGTAAACAAAGATCACCATTTTGCACCAGGAAAAAAAGGGTACACAGAAAATTCCATAGCGTTTGAATCCAGGCGATCGGCGTAAGGAAATCTGAATCTTTTCTTCTTCCTTTTTGAGACCCCAAGTCCAACCCACCTTCAATGAATGCCTGGGAATACACGCCGATCAAATGCTTCACAAGGTTGTAGCGCAGCTACAAATTAAACGAAACCAACTCTAAATTAAAGCCAAATGCAAATGAAATGAAGGGAAGACGTTAAAACTGTGAAAATATTTAATTTTTACTGCGAAATATTCAATCTCTACCGACCCGAAATTCGAGGAACGAGGTGGGGATAAACCCGAACATTAATTTTAAATTAAATTTTACCCCAAATGAAATGAAAGCAAATGAAATGAAATTCAAAGGGGACGCGCATTCAAAGCGGCAGGCGACACGAAATGAGATGAAATTCAATGCGAATTACAAACGTGGACCGGTAAACCCGGTGGAAAGCACGTCCCGTACATTTATTTTTGGCTCCCTTGTCCACCTGCCGGGTCAGTAACCGGTTGCCCCTTTAAAGCGAGTTGGAATCCCGCGTCGCGTCCGCAAGACGTATTTCAAACTGGGGCGGATCTCAGGCAGCGGTCAAATGGAGTTAAGTTTTGAGTCAAATCGAGGGAAAAGGCAAGGCCACCAACGGACAAAAAAATCTTAACCTAATCCAGCCGCCCGCATCCCTTGACTAAAGGTTTTAGTGGATAACATTTGTGTATGCTTGCTTTCGGGTTGGTCCCCCCTTCCACTAAATTAATACTGTGCTCCCATTCCCATTCCCATTCCCATTCCCATTCCCATTCCCATCCTAACCAAAGGGGTCTCACATTCTATTCGGTCTAACGTTAACCATTAATATTATTTCTACTTCTTCTCTAGTCTCCTTCAGCTTCCAAGCAATGGAGGACAATAATAAAGATTTCAAACCCAAGTCAAATTTGGGATCTTCCTTTTCTTTATTATATTCATGTTTTGAATTATATTTAGTAGATTGTAATTGTTAAATAAGCGTATAATTAATATAGATGATAATAAAGTAAGGGTTATAATTTAATTGTTAAGTAAAAGTTGTAGTTTAATTAATGCAAATGATGGTAAAGTGTAATATTATACTATTCATCAAAATATAAGAATTAAGAAATATCAAAAAAATATAAAGTTACGTTTAAGTTCATCAAATGAATATCCTTCAATCCTTGGCATTAATTTATACATGGTCAATCAAAATTTTATTTTTTAATTAATATTGTCGAGAACATTCACTTCAAATTAAGCCTTTGTGTGTCGCAGTTTTTTCTTAAGGAGAGCAGGGAACACAATTTGCTTTACTAGTTATTGAAGATATACACCCTTTTACTTCCCCGATATGGTATTATAGACACCTAAGTTTAGTTTGAGATATTTATTACTAGTAAAATTGCATCATTTTAGGGTACTTGTGTATTTGTCAATTATTGATCTAGATTATGTTCTCAACGATGTGTTTTACCCATGTTTTGGTTGTTTCATGTTGTGTTGTCCCTATTTTTTGCTTTTCTCCTCTCATCTCTCTTTTCCCCTCTTGTTTCCTTGTATTTCTAGAGATTTCCTATAAATGTGCATTATATAATGACTATGGGGCCCCAAAACATACAAAATACAGTTCTAGGGTTGGGCCCTTTTGACCCTTATTTTTTATCTTTCTTTGATTGTGGGTTCTCCCTTGTTAGCTTTTCACCCATTGTGTGTCGATTTGCATCCCATTAGGATCCTAATTTGAATTCAACGAGTCTATAAATACATAAGTGTATTAGTGCATTTAGGAGATACAGTGAATGAGCACAAGCAATCAATTCAAGCATTTAGATTATAAATTCAAGAACCTAAGGATATTTAGAGCATGTACTCCTAAATTTTAGAAGAAAACAAGTATTCATTGTAGTGTTAAACGTCAAAATAGAGTATATGATACATTACACTTGACTATTTGGCTGAATTACATTATACTCAGCTTGTTGTTTTTGATATTGTGAACTGTTGAGGGGTCTAATAATTAGTCGATGCTTAAAAATTCTATTAGCCTTGAACACAATCCCCAAAATAAAGTTTTTCTTTATCCATTTCTAGGTTCAACTACTCTATTAGAGTAATGAAGATTGAGATCAATTTCACATAGATATACGTGGAATTTCAAAAGTATGAGTGAAGTTTTTGAAGCCCCGTATATGATGAACATAGTCATCAAATCAATACTTGCATGTTTGCTATCTACCAGAAGTGTAATTATGGTTCCTACAACAACCTTATTATTCTGAAAACAACTTTATGGTTCTGACAACATTTTTGATTTGCTTCAAATTTGTAAGGTTCACTTTGTCTTGTTATTGGGACATGTTTTACATTGCCAACCTATGATGAATGTTTTTAAATTTGTGTGAAATTTATACATTCCTATAAACCTCTCTTTATAATTACTAGATTGGTATAGATACCCATATTTGGTACAAGCCTTGTTTCACAATACTTTTAGTAATCTCGCATATGTAGATCCCAAACCACAAACGAAGTCATTAGTGATGCATTTATTTTGATATTTTGAATGTCTTATTGATTCTATTTTGTTGCATGATCCCCTTATCTTATCATGATTAGCTTCATTTAACATATCGTAGAAATCTTTGGCCCTCCTTGTCGCCCTTAGAGTCTTTTGAGTTGTTGGTCAATTTCAATATTTACAATCAGTATTGATTGTTAGTACTGTCTATAAATATCAGAACTGACCAAGGTCCCCTTTTAAATTATTTTGGGCATGTTTCATTTTGTCACCATTATTTGGGCACGTGTCAATTTCTTTGTCGTATTTTGCATGCTACTAAGTCCTTAATTCAAAATTAGAGATTCATATATACAAAGCTAATGGTATTTGAGGACAAACACATTTCATTCTCAATAGTTAAACAAGGTTACATATTACACCTACATAATGGTTAGAGCTAAATCTCAAGTTTACAAAGGTCAATCCATATATGTATGCTCATACCAAGCAATCAATTCAAGCATTTAGATTATAAATTCAAGAACCTGAGGATATTTAAAGCATGTACTCCTAAATTTTAGAAGAAAACAAGTATTCATTGTAGTGTTAAAAGTCAAAATAGAGTATATGATACATTACACTTGACTATTTGGTTGAATTACATTATACTCAGCGTGTTGTTTTTGATATTGTGAACTGTTGAGGGGTCTACTAATTAGTCGATGCTTAAAAATTCTATTAGCCTTGAACACAATCCCCAAAATAAAGTTTTTCTTTATCCATTTCTAGGTTCAACTACTCTATTAGAGTAATGAAGAATGAGATCAATTTCACATAGATATACGTGGAATTTCAAAAATATGAGTGAAGTTTTTGAAGCCCCGTATATGATGAACATAGTCATCAAATCAATACTTGCATGTTTGCTATCTACCAAAAGTGTAATTATGGTTCCTACAACAACCTTATTATTTTGAAAACAACTCTATGGTTCTGACAACATTTTTGATTTGCTTCAAATTTTTAAGGTTCACTTTGTCTTGTTATTGGGACATGTTTTACATTGCCAACCTATGATGAATGTTTTTAGATTTGTGTGAAATTTATACATTCCTATAAACCTCTCTTTATAATTACTAGATTGGTATAGATACCTATATTTGGTACAAGCCTTGTTTCACAATACTTTTAGTAATCTCGCATATGTAGATCCCAAACCACAAACGAAGTCATTAGTGATGCATTTATTTTGATATTTTGAATGTCTTATTGATTCTATTTTGTTGCATGATCCCCTTATCTTATCATGATTAGCTTCATTTAACATATCGTAGAAATCTTTGGCCCTCCTTGTCGCCCTTAGAGTCTTTTGAGTTGTTGGTCAATTTCAATATTTACAATCAGTATTGATTGTTAGTACTGTCTATAAATATCAGAACTGACCAAGGTCCCCTTTTAAATTATTTTGGGCATGTTTCATTTTGTCACCATTATTTGGGCACGTGTCGATTTCTTTGTCGTATTTTGCGTGCTACTAAGTCCTTAATTCAAAATTAGAGATTCATATATACAAAGCTAATGGTATTTGAGGACAAACACATTTCATTCTCAATAGCTAAAAAAGGTTACATATTACACCTACATAATGGTTAGAACTAAATCTCAAGTTTACAAAGGTCAATCCATATATGTATGCTCATACCAAGGGGAAAATAGTATAAAGAACATCTAGACTTATATACACAATTACACGCACACACAAACACACACGAGATAACTACATTCAAGTTTAACCCCTCTTCAAAGTATTGGCAATGTAGTGCATTACTTGGTTTATCAATGGGGATTGACCAAAGCCAGTCCAATTCAACCCTTTGGCTTGAGACCCACCCCACCCCCCCAAATTTGATATCGAATCATTTGTGCAAAACTAGGATTTTGAACATATAAGTGCTCTCATATGATTCTAAAAATAGATACACACAAAAACAAATATCATAGACATAGTCGCATCACTTTAGAAGGTAAAAGTCACTCATTGTGTGCAAGGTCAGTTCTAACCATTATAGTCGGTATCAACTATCGACATTAAACATATTCATTGAAACTAACCAAAAGAAAATAGGTGAAGATAGATCATGTATAAAGCATTGATAAAGTCCTAAGGTGCAAAATTGAGATAATCAAACTTTGAATATATGCATAAAATAAGCTAGGAGTTATGTTACCTCTTGTTGTTATTACTATATAGAGTATGTATTGTGCAAATTTAAATTAAGGTATTATTTTAATCATTTATATCATATTAAGGTTTCATTAATCCAAATTAGGGTAAATCATATTGTGAACCCACCCACTGATCGAACCATCCTTTTTATATTTGGCCTTAACCTCCCCATGTTTGTGTTCTTATTTGGATTAGGTCTTTGATTATATTACAATAACTTGTTTAAGTCCTAATAAATAAAAAATTAGATAATCAGTCAAAAACCCTAGTGACTATCATCCTATGTATTTATTATTTGCTAGAAACTCAATTCCTTATGCATGTGATAATGAATGGATAAATAACTAAACATGTGTGATTAATGATGTTAGTTATGTAGATGAATAATACGTTTGCTATGATTATGATTATAATGATGACTACAATTTTAATGATGAAAAACAAGAGTTTTGTTATGATAGTGAAGAATTTAGTGAAGAAGAGAATAAATCCATTGATGAAAAAATAGAATCTTTTTATCCTACATATTTGCCTTCACTTTAAAATTATACAATAGAACAAGATGAACAAGATAATAATTAACATATACATGTTTCTAGCATACCTTATTATAATCACTCAAATTTGGACATGAATACTTGATAATATGAGTTTTGACCCACTTTCACTTTAATTGACTCGAACAATTAATTTAGACCTATTTCACCACCTCACTCTATCATAAGCACCTATATGAACTTATCCCTTTTTCAGTTGTTATCTTACACCTACATTTTTACATCATGATTTTTTGCTAAGCAAATTAACTTAATTATCCATGGATATTTATAGTTAACAATTTGATTTGGTTAATTTTAACTAAGCTTTGAGATATATGTTGTTATGGGATAGTTGGATATTGCTTAGGCTATATGATTATATTGATATGAGTTAGTTATAGTGTATATTCTTAAAGCATGATCACATTGATTTTTTATTTCAATTGTATTTTATGATGTATGTATATCATGATGTTATGGTCTAACTAACTACTTGTTGTGAGTTTGATGTAGGAGAATTCATCCCTCAGAGTGTGACAAAGGGAGAGCATCATCGGAGAGGGTGACATAGATGGAGTTGTCGAGGGACAACAAAGAAATCAGCTAGAACCCTGCACACACCACATTATTAATACATGTTAGATGCATAGTGGAATGGTTAGCATAGTGTGTTTGGGTGTCATTTGTATTAGATAGTTATTTATACATGGCTTGATAGCATAGTTGAAATAGTTATAAAGATTTCATCTTGTGTGATTTGCATGTGTGACCATTAATGCTTTTAGAAATGTGATTTGCATAATTAGACTAAATTTGAGTTTATTGATTTATGAATTAATACTTAGGCCATTTGAAGTGCTAATTTAATTAGAAAATATATGGATTCTTAAAATTAGAAATAAAATAGATAAAATATAATAATTTCTAATTAAGAAGAAAAAACAAGATAAAGAGAAGAAATTCTTAAAATAAATTAAAAGAGAATAAAATAAAATAAAATAAAACAATAATGAATAAAGAGAAATGGAAAGGTTTAAATTTAGGGAAAATTGAAGAAATATATTAATAAAATAATAAAAAACAAAGAAAAATAAAATAAAGGGAAAAATCTCAAAGGAGAAAGCTACACTCTTTTTCATGTTAAGAGAATGAGAAAGAGTATATTCAGAGAGAATAAAGTAAGGTGCACCATATAGAGCAGAAGAAGGCAATATAGAGGAGGAGAATGTGAGGAGCATGGAAGTGGAAGAGACAAAAAAGCCAAAAAGAATGATAGCGTAGACTACCAGGTAGGCAATGCAATTAGTTTCTTATGTGCATTCATGTTAAATTTTTAGTTGAAATATGTATGTATATATATTTATTTGTGAACTATATATAAGAATACATAAATACCTTATATATATATGGTCAAACTAAATGTTAAGAGATACACAAAATTATACAACGTTGTAATGAGAACAACAAACTGGGTAATTACTGAATTTAGGTGATACATATAGCAACTTGATTTTATGTATGTGTGGCGATTATTATATATACACATATTTATTATAGATGTATTTGTGTATGTACCATAACAAATTATACATCAAAGAATTCCTAAATTTACATGACAAAATTTATATTTTACATAATTGTATGTATATAATCAGCGACTCATGTATGCAAGTAGATGTAATTGCCTAGTAAACTTAGCAAACTACTCTGACCTATGATATTATCTACTATAATCATAATAACCTTTGTTTATTATAAGGTGATATAAATGACTTGGTATTGGATGACTTTTTAATTTGATTCAATAGGGCAACATGATATATATATATATATATATATATATATATATATATATATATATATATATATATATATATAAACTTTATGCAAAAACCTGATTAATGAACTGCTGGGCAAATTAAAGATATGTCGCAAGTCTATCTAGTGAGGCTATAAGATAGTGATTACAATGAGGTGATTTGAATAGTAGTATATATAGTTAACATATATATATTTGAATGTGGTGATTTGATTAGTTATATATAGTGATTGAGCATTCAATGACTAATTTATATTTATAGAGCGAGCAGTCAATGAAAATGAGAAAAAGATAGAATATTAATGAAGATAGATATACATGTCAAACTATGTATGAGTGATGCAACATATAACTGCATATTAATTTGGACATACATGGAGTGAATACATTGATATGCATGCAAATGGTGAAATGTGTTATTATTCTTGCCAAGAAATTTAGGCAATATGAGTATGGTTGTGCTTTAATGAATAACACCATATACGAGTCGAGTATCTCTTCCTAATTTAAACCCATAAGTATGTGGATGTGATATGAAGTCATGATATACCTTATAGTCATATATTTTAGAATTAGGGAATTATCTTATATTAACTACATGAAAATAATAATAACATTAATATGGCATAAATTTTATTAGGCGTGTTGTAATAGTGATCTTTGATTAATATGCCATTTGTGTGTGGACCTTGGATTTATGTGTTATGTGACATTCACACGTCCCTTGTATATGGCCTTTTCGGCCTTATGAGTGACATAGTATGTAAATTACATGACATTTTATGACATTGCTTGATTACTTACTCGTTACTATGGTGCCATGATTCATATCATGTATTTTATTTATTTTACTATGGTGCCATGATTCATGTCATGCATCACTTATATACTTTCTTTTTAATTTAGTGTCACGATGCATATCATGCACACATTGCTTCTATGCTTAAATGATATATCTTTCTAACACATGATTCATTTACAAATTCAATTTATATTCAATACTATGATACAATAAATTTCACATATTTAAAGTACTACCACATAAACATATCTTTCACATATGTTTTCTTTTGAGATAAGTAACTTATAGGCTATGTCTCTCATCTCAAAAAGGGAGTATCACAATGGGCTTGCATGGAACATTCAAGCCTCATGAGAAAAAAACTTCAGATTTATGGCATTATACAATTTTAAAATGGAAACATGATTCAAAAATTTTAGATTATGGGGGCTTGTGGCATGCATGTTTACTCATCACTACAATTTCAAAGTTAAAAATTTTTCAACAGTTCAAAAGTTACAATTTGAAAAGTTGTAAAAGTTTTAAAAGTGGCAAAGTTCAAAAATTTTAAAGTTGCAAAGCTTTAGTTATAGGTTCAAAATAACATTTCAATACAATACAGATACATGATGCATGATTTTCATTCATGTTCACATATCTACTGTGCCATTTTCAAAATTCCTAAGTTTCACTTGTAAAGTTTCAAATAGAATTTAGATCCTTTTATAGGGGTGTGATTTTTCTTAGTTATATGTGGGCCATGTTAGAGTCTAGTGACACTCAATATCTATGGTTACACTTTTTTTAATATGTAACGGGCCACAATTCATGGTTTCACCCCTTTAAATATTTTACCAAGTATTCTATATAGCCAAATGAGAGTTGGAGCACACAATCTTTCCAACTCAAGAACATTCAACAGTTTTCAAATTGAGACTTGATCACTCTCAGTTTGCCATAGTTTTAGTATTTTTACAAATGTCTCAACAATCGGGCATGCACATTTTTCCATTTCTAAGTTACAAGGAAATAGATTATTTAAGAAGATAGTTATGGATTATATAGCACCTCAGTCTTGTACACTTGGAAAACTCAGACCTTGGTTGTTCTTCTCAACTCTAAACCTTTCTCACTTTTACAATTCTCTCATCTGATTTATCTTGTGCCCTTTGGACTATATCTCTTAGTCTAACTAGTCTTATGTTAGTGACCCAGGCCTTCTATCTTGCATAGAATGCTTAAAATGTACTTATCTTTTATCTTTATAAGCTTTGAATTTGTACCTACTTTTCTGCTCTCTAGATGCTGACATCTAAAACAAACATTAGCATTGACATTATTATCATGATCCAATGCAAGTATCTAGTGCCCTAAAGTCATCTATTTTTCAAATGAAATGTATCCTAATGGTCAGCCTAAGTGCTTTAATGTGAGTTACTTATCCAAAGGGATTGATATAAATACAAGATCAACCCTCATTCATTCCTCACTTGGGAAAACCTATAAAAGACCAAGAGAGACCAAGGCAACTTATCAAAAGTAATATATCAAGCATTTAATTAAACAAAGCTTCCGTATTTCCATATCAATCATATGTACAACACATCTACAGGTTCAAGGTACTAAAGGAGTAGCCCAAGAGCCCAATTTACTAAGTTACAAGCTAGGTAATTATTATACTTACTTTGCACAATATTTCATGATTCACGCATAAGCCAACACATAGGGGAGAATTACATCAGTATGAGGTCCTCTTTAGAGTATTAATTATGTAGGTAATGCTCATTGATAGAGGGGTCTTTAGGGTTAGTTCGACATCATATGTCTGCTCACCCATTTTCCTCTAAGGTCATAATGAAGATGAAGAACTAGGGTTGTACAACTTCATGAGGGGTAATAGTCCGTTACCCAAATCTAAATACACCAAAGCGAAGGTGAAGACAAATATAAAAGCATCTAGGTGGTTGCATCCTTTTTTAGCAAGTATTTTGTACATGACATGTACATTGAACCTAAACAGTAGCATCGATCCAACTATCCCAAGCTGATGTTAGTGTCCATAGGTCCAAAAACATCAGATCTAAAATATAATGATTACTCAAGAATTTCCTTCCAACCTGATTTCTGCTTGCTCTAGATCTAACACTATGTTAGCAATAGAACCAACTAAGTATATTAGTTCTTTGTCATTTCCATACATAGTTTTTTTTGTACTTTCTATATTTAGAATTTACTCAACATAATAAATTTAATGTATGTTTATATATGAGTTTAGCATTTAATTGGCATGTTGTAGATTTGGTTATCACTCTTATGCGTTGTCATTTCTATATTCTTAATGCTATATTACCATCAAGGTAGGATTGCCTCAACCTAATTTTTTGATTAAACATTTGGTGAACCTTATCTTTGAATATCAAACCCTAAGACAAATTAGGGTTTTATGATTTTTCCCAATTATTGTACTTTATTGAAATTTTTAATTTTTTCAATTGTGAAGCAACAAAAAATGTTAGTGCAAAAACCCAATTCCAAATGGAAGATAAAGAAGCATCGACTACTCATCTCAATAATAATAAGAGATTAATGGATGCATTTTTGTATGATATAAGAGATGAAATAAATAAACAAGATAAAATTAACGCTGCCTCACCTAGTGATTGTGAATCCCTATAAGGTACTATAACTGAGTCCACACCCATCTATCCACCTACATCTAGTGGGGGCACATGTTATGTATTTAAACCTTTATTTATTGAAACTAATATTACTACGTCTATCATGAAATTACCAATTATGTCAACATAAATACTAATTTCAATGCTTATTACTACTCAAAACATGTTTACATCCCCTCTGGTAACTACTACAATTGTTAATCTAAATCCCACTAGGTCTACCATTCAAACACTCCTTTAAATTATAAACACCTTGGAGGACAAGGTTACAAATATTGAACAAAATGCTTTAAAATCCCCTCATGCTATAGATTCGCAAGATGTGTTTCATATCCCTCTTGCACTTCAGATCTATTTGCACCCTTTTCCAACTAGTTTTGTTACACCTAAGTTTCCATTTTATGATGGTAAAGGTGATCCTGAACAACATCTTCAATCCTTTTATGTGGCATGCCTTAACTATGCCTCCAATGATAAAATTTTGATCAATTTGTTTCCAAGAAGCCTCAAGGACTATGCTTTGAGGTGGTTTTATTATTTACCTCTCTAATCTCTGAAAGCATCCAAACCTCTTGCAGACCAATTTTTAACACACTTTTCCATTAATATTTATGAAAAGGTTTCTTATGCATCTCAAATTACAAAAATCAAATAAGGAACCAATGAACCTATTAATGAATATGTCTTGAGATATAAGAGAATGCTAGCTAAAATGACCAACTATGGCAGATAGGGATTTGAAAGACATATTCAAGCAAAGTTTATTTGATTTGTTACATGAGTCCATTAATTTTTAGAAGTTTAAATCTTTCGATGACTTATGCCATGTTGTATGAGATCATGAAATGAAACTTATTTCATTGAATAAGCTCAAATATATATCAAATGCACTAGTTGAATCTACGTATAGCACCACATTTACAATCAAACTAAGTTATACGATAAAATATCTTGATCTTAAAAAGGAAATAACCACCATGATTAACACAATTTCACAAAAACCTAATTGACTTATCTTATCTAATGCACCAAGGAGATAATTTACATGTTTACCTGAGTCCCCAACTTCATTACTCCTTTGGTTATTAAAGTGTCAGCTTATATCTCTCCCTCATCCTATCAAGGTTGATATAAGTCAACCTCTACCCAAAGGATATGATGCAAATGCTTATTGTGATTATCATCAGGGACCGGGGCATTCTACAAGCAGATGATTTACTTTGAAGCACAAGATTCAAGATCTTATTTATGACAAAAAGCTTACAATTGAGGATCCTTCAAAGGAATCAGGTTCACAACCTGATGATCACCATAAATAGAAAATATATAACAACCCTTTACAAGACCAGTATAAGAAAGAATCAAAAGTGTAAATGGCATATATTGCACATCCTCCTCCACCACATTACGAGTACCCAATAATAAAATTATTAGTATTTGCACATGGCATATACTTACTATGGTTCAAAGAGCCTTTATTAATTTTGACGACAGTGAGATTAAGTATGATGACTCTAATCTTCATTATTTGTTCATTTGAGCATACCTTAATAAAACATCCTATACATAGTGTTATAATTGATAATGTTGAAAATGAGAACATTTACACCATGACATTACTTAAGCACTTGGATTATACTCATAATGATTTACACACTTCTACTAGATCAGTTAGAGCGTTCAATAGGATTTCATATAAGGTTCTTGGCAAGATTGACCTACCTTTACAAGTCGGACCCACATATGTGATTACTGTAGATTAAAAATTCAAGAGAGATTAGTAAATTGCTAGTGAAATAATCCAAAATAACTTAAATCCATAACTTCTCAAGCTTAATCCCTAGGTTGAGCTATGTGATTAACAAACAAAAAATGAAAATTGGAAGGATAAAAATAACACTTTTACCTCCCTCAAAGATATGTTTGCAAATTGGTATAAAGAGGTTGAGCTCAACTTGTAAATGTAGTAGTATTCGTCGATGCTTGAATTCCTTGCATGGGAAACACCTCTCCTTGTCTACACTTGGTGTTGGATTTGGATTGACATGAGAATTAGTTGAATGATGGCCTTCAAATTTGGCAAAACTTCATTACCTTAGTTAACCATTATGAAAGAGTGTGTAAACCCTTTCATTTATATATTTGGTAAATGGTTATGGACTATTCATCTTGAGAAGATGATCAAGGACCTAGGATTAGTCTTCCATTCTTATAAATGAGAAAGATGGAGTGTGAAAGAAAATGGGTGGAGTATGTCATAGAAATGTAAGATATTCAAATCATGACCCCTTTGTGTGTGTAAGAGGGGTGTAAGAGAAAGAGTGTGTAAGAGGGGTGAAAAAACTTGTAACAGCTCTTACTTGCACACTTGGTATGATGATGTCACCTTGGGTGAGGTAATAATTTAATTTTGTGAATTTAGAAAATAAGTAATTTAAAATCCATGGAATTTCCTATTAGAAGAATAATTAGGCTTAATTAAGTGGGATTAACCAATAATTAGAAGAGTGGTGATTTTAGTAAGGTTGAAATTGCTAATAGAAGACATAATTAGAATTGACACAAAATGTCCAATTTTAAGTGTACATTTATTTTAGAAAAGGGGGTCAACTTCATCATTTATGGAGTCAGGCGCTTATCTAGCTATCCAAGTTAGTTCACTACGCACAAACATGGTATGTTCCCTATAGTGCTCAACATTTATCATTCTACTATGCTAACATCAATTCACATAAGGTGCAATCCTTATGCACTCACTCAAAGTGCAATAGAGAAAGAGCTTGGGCCCATATTGGGCTAGTTGTGCCATGGCATAACTTTTAATTTATAAGACTTGGTCATTAGAGAGAAGTATTTTGGTGGATTTAGTGGTGCCACCTTTTTAAAGCTAAGTCTGATGCTTTATAGGCATAAAACCTATTTGGGGAACTAGTTCTGATCGTAAGGGTGCAAGCCTATATTGGGTTGGTCCTATAGTCTCATGGGCACAAACCTTTGTTTCACTAGGCTTAACATCATTCGGGGACTTTGAGGGGAAGGGGATGCTTTAGACCAAGTGTTCATGCTTTGGATATCATTTTTTAGTAAGGATATCAAAGCTTGGGTGCATGACTTTCCTTACACTTAGGATATTCTACAGAGTATTATGATGTCATCTTTTACACAAGGATGCCGTTAGCACCCTGAGCTAGAAGTTTAAAAACATCACACTTAGTATAACTATATGGAAATTATAACATTACATTTGCATTTTTATAACATTACCACAAACACATAAACCAGATCGAACTCGATTTGGATCAACCTTCATCTTCATTAAACAAAGTCCAAATAAACAGTGTACATGATAATTGAAACAAAGTAAATGCTTAGCTAAAGCTAATAAATGGCATGGAGGCTCATATGTGAGCTTGGGTGCTATAATTTAGATCCTTAAAGGCATCTATGTTACTCTTAACATCAATAGCGGTCTTAACAGTCTAGTTCTATTTCTCTAGAGCTTTATTACATCAAGTTCTCATCTTTGTGTTCACTAGTTCAAGCTCAGTGTTATAACACATATGAGCATCTCCTTGCTAGGGTGGAGAGAGCACAATAGGTGATGAGCTAGATATTGTGTTGATCATTCCACTAGTTTTATCACTTTGCATCCTTTACACTGTGTTTACCATGTGTAGCCACTCTCGAAGATGCCCTAAAAAGCTAGGGTGCCAGTTAACTTCCTATCAGCTAGTGTAAGATGTGCGTTGATTCCTCCAATTGGCATAACAAATACCAAAATAGCAATCATGCCAAGATGTTTGTCTAGTTGGCATAAATCTATACTTAGTTGAAATAGGGGCCCAACATTACCCCATATAAAATTTCTAGTCCACCCCCTGACTAGGCTACCAAATCCTTTGATGCACAAAACTTAGGTGTGCTCTCCTTAAGTTCAGCATTGAAGTCCTCAAATCTCTTAATAGCAATCTTGATTTCCTCAGTGGCACTATCAATCTCCATGGATCCGGTGCTAAGCATTATCACATCTATCTTTTCCAGCTCTTTTCTAAAGGTCTCAAGATTTTCCTTAGCCTTCATTACTCCTCTGTCAAGGATTGTTCCTTATTCGTAGGCCTTCATTTATAAGGCACAAAAGAGTGCTTACAAGTTTTGCTCTTAGTCCTTTATCTACATTCTTAGTGCATTTACCCAACCCATTATTTGTGCATGCTCTACCCTGCTCATAGAGTATACCTATGTCATAAGCTCTTCCTTCTCCCCCTTTGCCTACTCAAAGTATGCATCTATAAGTGACGCTTGGTTAGAAAATTTCATTAAGATGGAATCAAATGCATCTACACCTTCTTAGAGTTTCACAAAGAGGTCTTCTACCTCTTTGAGCTTGGCAGTTAGTTCTTTTTGTAGCATGATGTATGGGTCTTCTTCTTCATCTTCTTACACCAGCTCTGCTTTCAACCTTGGGAGCATTTGTTCCACTAGCATGCATACTTTATCAACCTTCGAAAGGTTTGATGTATCAATGCAAAACAAAAGGTATGGTTTGACTATCTCTATGTGCTCGACTAGCTACTATAGCTTAAACTTCATGACCTGCATGTCTTCTTCGACATGCTTGGCAATTTTTTTCCATTTCTTTGCCCTAACATTATTGATGATGTTATTTCACATGACTTTAGTGTCCATTTAGATGAGTACATTTGCTGACCTAACTAGGTTCATGGTATGGGGATTTATGATAAGGGAGTCATGCCCTTTTTCAGGTTTATCTGCACTCAATATGGCCTTTTACGATACCTCAAAGTGAGGCTCATCCATGTAGCTGTCAAACACAAATGAAAGTTATTTATATATCCTATCTATGGCAGAATCGAGGGATATGTATTCAAACATATAAAATCTTCATCTATCTACCCTTTTTTTGTCTTCTCTCTGAAACTCAACTCTACACCTTCGACTTTTATGACAACCAACTCTATTTGATTTTCTTCCTCTTCATTGGCACTATCACTTTGTTTGATGCTTTCCTTAGAGGTACCTTCTTCCTGTTCCTAGAGGGGTTATTCTTTGGACTTGTCCCCTTTATTCTCTTCTTATTCCTAGGGTTTGTCAGTGCTTACCTCTAGGTGTGTCCCCTTAGTGTCAGCTTTGCCTTTTTCCTATTTCTGATGGGGTTCCTTAGCACTCTCTATTTGTTATTTTTCTAAGGTGCCAGCATCACCTCCCTTTTATTCAAGCACCCCTTTACTATTTTGGCATGCTTGTTGTGTAGCTTGATCTACTTCATTGGTGTAAGGGTTGGGTACCTTCTCTACTACTTTCTCAATTGGTTCTGCACTTACAAGAACCTCCTTTTCTTCTTCTCTTTCTTAGCCTTTGCATCTTTGGTTACCTTCCTTTTCTTGGCCTTCTCCTCCTTGGCCTCAACTCTCTCAATATCTTCCTGAGTCATGTCAGTTTCCTTCATCACCTTCCTCTTTTTCTCTAGAATTAGTGCCATCTTAATCTCTTCCTCACTTTGGCCCATTTTCTTCCACAACATTCTCTTTTACTCCTCAGTTTGTGGAAGCTATGTGGAGGGGTCTTTAGATGAGGCACTGGGTAGCTTTCTTGTTTCTTCAAGCATGGTGGTAATACTACCTTGGAGGGCTTTTGAACTTATTGAATGCTAAGATCCTCTCCCACTTCTTGTATAATGTACACTTTGGTTCCTTCTTCTTCCTCTTCCTCTGTCTCTTCCTCCCTTCCTTACGCATGGGCCTCTTCTACCTCATTTCTGCTAGGGATTATTGGTATCATAATGGGTCCCTTGGACTTCTTCTTTTTCAACTCCTTACTGAAATAAGTAGTCTTTAGTTTGAATGTCATGCACTTCTTCTTTGGAGTTGAAGGAGTGGCTTCTTCATTGGAGCTGACCCTTAACCTTATACGCTCTTAAATTTCTTCAAGTATCTCTCCTTTCTTTTTATAGGGAGACTTATTATATATTATTGGTGTTGATACCCCATCATCACCACTCTATAGGGAAAAATCATCATCTTTCCCATGGTTTATACCCTTATTTCATGGATTCATCTCATGAAACAAATTAAAGATGTGCCTTGTGACAATTTCTCTTTGGAGAGGATGGAAGTCCATTCTATTAGATTCATCCTCATCTTTTGTGGCTTTCCCTCTTGGGTGCACATACTAGTGCCTTAACCTGCTCCTTTCCAAGTCACAACTTTCACAAAGATGTCTAACTATTGTGCATTGGGAATCCTTCTTAACACCTCCCTGAAGTATTTTATAGAAAATGCATAAGGGAGTTTTATCCAGTCAGATAGGTTTCTATTTGTGAGCACCAAAAACACTACACATAAGTGTTGTATGATGGTAAAAGTCACCGTGCCAAACATGTATTAGGGGATCTCCTATGGGATGAACCAGTCTATCCTGAATGCTTCAATGTATTGGGAGCACCACTCCATTACTCATGTTTTATATTTATAGGAGAAGGAGGGTGGGTAGGTGAAGTCTTGGTACTTTAGTAGTAAGGAGTCTTTATGCATCGAGAAGACCCAAAGATTATCTTTGTCACCATTGAGCATGCTGATCTCCCCCATGACTATCAATATTAGTATTTACCCCCACCCAAAGGTCTTTAGTGCCTTATGACACTCAAGTACATTTTTTACCATCTATTTAACAATGATTTTTTCTATGTTGAATTTTACCCCTTGCACCATGTGATGGGTGATGCACAAGTAGGCCTTACTGATATCCATCCATCTCCCATTGAGGCAAAGCTTAGAGATCACTAAACATGATGTGGCCCTCATGTCAAGGTCCTTTATATCTTTTATTAGGAATGTGAATCCTCCTTTGTAATAACCAAGGAGTTTTATGACCCTCTTTATTTATGCATCATCTACCATCATCATGTTAGTGTCCATGCCTGAGACTGGGAGCCTAATGATTCTTTCGATTAGGCACACCAATAACTGCATATACCTCCCTACAAAGTAGAAATAGTCTCCATAGATGTATGAAAGGAGGAATTACACAAGTTCATCTGGCTTGCCAAAACATGGCAACTCATAGAGCTAGGTTACACCGATGGTCACAAGCCTATCTCAGATGAAGACGTTAAATAAATGTGTGCCTGCCTCTATCTTTTCTCCTATGTCAACCACCTAATCTTAGTTGAGCTCCTATGCTTTACTCGATGTGTGGTGGTTATATTCTTTCAGCTTGTAGGTGTACATAAAAAACACCCAAGTTTACCCTATCAAGACCTCTAGGGGAAACTGCATTTCCCTATATGACATTTTGGTGAGCTCCTAAGGGTCAACCTCAATGATGCTCACTCCCTCAATTGGCTATGCCTTATTCTTTGTAGTGGATGTCTCCTCTATTATTTGTGCCCTTTTGGCATCCTTTTGTGCCTATGGTAGACTAGAACTCATTTGTTTATTTCCCATCCTAAACTAGCTAGTGTTGAAGCATGGTCTATTGATTTTGATGAAGCCTCTAATGTTTCTTGTCACTTCTTTATAGTCATGGGGTATATGAATGCAACTTCAACTCTCGAGCTTCATTCATCATTAATGGTAGCCTTGGCGTCACTCAATTTTTTTGATGTATGTTTTTCTAGTAATTCTTTCTCCCCATGCCTCTATTTTAATCTCAAATGAAACACAATCTCCTCTCCTATTCAATCATTCTCATTTGGTGGCTGTGGGTGCTCAGGGTTTCACTTTGGTAGTTTTTTCTCGCTTCAACTTTGGTTCAGCTCTGGTTTTGATCTACATGTTGGGTTCAAATTAGCTTAAGGTTTGTAACCTAAACTAGTGCACCATTGACCTCTTTATACTTTAACTTTAGCTACCTTATTTATTATAGGTGAGTAATGGCATAGTGGCACATAGATTTCTTAGAATTCACTAAAACCTATCAAATCCATGAAGATCCACTACCATATTCACATTTAATGAGGATCTTTATGCTTCCACTATCACCGTATTAAATTTTCTTAATAGTGTTTCGGTGAAGTGATAGGTGTTTTTAAATAGTCACTTCTTACCTATCATTGGGTGGGTGTCAGCTTGTCTAGATGATCTTCCTCCTATGCTTCATTCACCTTGGCATGACCTCTACCATTCTTATGGAAACTTGGGTATAACTCTTCACAAGCACACAATTTAGCCTCTTCAATTCCATCTTATATTCCTGATATACTTCATTTTAAATGTACTTCCATTCTTTAGTTAATTTCTTACACTTTCATCTCTTGCCTTGGCTTATCCTACCCCATACAAATTCCTGCACTAGTCCTCTAGTAATTCACTCTCCTCTATTGATCGCTTGTGCATGATCATCCTTTACACCTCCTTTTATCACTTTGGTACTCATATTCTTCAAGTTTGTTGACCTCCTCACACCCAAAAACTTAGGTGTCTAGCCTTCGATGCTTAAAAATCAACCGTGCTCAATTCACTCAACTAGTATTTTGTGTGGAGGTTCCAAAATAGTTCTCCTGCGGGCTTGAAACTACCTCACTTCTTGAATCTTGTGCATGAAGATCTTGTACACTTATTTTTTGAATCTAAAAAAATTCACGTACCCATAACTTAGGTGTCTGGCCTTAGGCACTTAGAAAGTGTCCATGCTCAACTCACTCGACTGGATGTATACATGAAAGTGTTAGAAATTTTGACCGATAGGCCTCAAAGCATTACTTATTCACCCAACATTGAATAATAACACAAATTAACACAAATCATAAGGAAACATTTGGCTTATACCAAACTTTATTCTAGTTAGCACAACACAACCAACTTGTGATCAATAAATCAGTATCAAATGGCACAAGCACCATCCTATTAGCTATATGGCTTCAATTTGTTATCATTGAAATGTTTAGGGAATATTTCACCTGATAACATGTACATCTTGTATGCACCTATCTCTAATATGTTGTGGATGACATATGGACCCATCCACCTAATTTGTAGCTTTCCTAGGTGTTTGAGGTACTTGGAGTCATAAAGCAAGACCAATGCTCCTTTAGTCAGTACCTTATGCTTAATATACTTGTCATGTTAGAGCTTCTAACATGCCTTCTCAATTTGTTGGCTCCATATTACTTGGGCATGTACCTTATCTAAGTGCTCCAAGTTTTCTAGCTACATACTCAATGATTTTTGGTCATCCAAACAACCAATATACACATTGCACAAAGAGGGCACCATGAAATCCATCGATAAAATTGCCTCTGTACCAAACACTAGTTAAAATGGTGTAGCCTTATTTAGGAGCTTATAGGTGGTGCAGTAAGCCCACAACACTGTTGATACTCGATCATCCCAATCTTTACAACCAACATTACGTATCTTCATGAGGCATGCCCCCAGTATCTTATTAAACACCTCAACTATGATATTTGCTTGGGGATGATAAGGGGTTGTCTTATGGTGCACCACTATATACTTGGTCAGCAGGATATGTATAATTTCATTAATTAAGTGTGTGCCTCTATTGCTAGCCAAACTGAGTGGGAACCCATAATGACATATGATGTTATCCCATATAAACCTTGTGGTTGTGATGGCTATGTAATCTTTGGTTGGTGTTACCTTAACCCACTTGGTGAAATAGTCGATGGTTGCTAGAATGTATCTTGTGCCTGTGTCTTTGCTACGAGAGTGATCAACCCAACAAAATCAATGGCCCATTTTTCAAATGGTGCCTAGGAAAGAATAGGAATTAGGGGAATCTCATCTCGGTGGCTGGGCTTCCCTGTGCACTAGCATATGTCACATGCCTTAGCATAATGCTTTACATCTTAGAACAGACTTGGCCACTACAAGCCTGATTGCAACACCTTGTGCATCATATCATTTCTAGCACAATGGCCTCCTATTATTCCCTTATGTACCTCATATAAAATGGAGTCCCTTTTTATGTTCTAAGACACATTGGCATAGGACTTCATCTCAAATTAGTTTGTACAGTTCCCCACTAATGAGCTAAAAAGAGGCAATGCGAACTATGATCTATTTCTTCTCTTTGATTATCATAGTCTGGGGTGCAAATCTAGATGTTATAAAAGTGACTATCTCTACCAAGTCTTAAGGGACTTGCTAGACTCTGTAGAATTACATGTTCAACATGTCATCCTCAATAGGTGCTATCATATTGCCAGAGTTGATGTGGGATAAATGGTCTGGGCCCGAGTTCTATTTCAACTAAAAATTAGAATTCTTGAAATAGAACTAGCCATCTACAAATGCGCTAGTGGAAAATGAGATTGTTCATGAGGTACTTAAGTGCCTCATGATTGGTGAAGAAGATGAATAGGGTCACCAATAAGTATTGCCTAAATTTTTATAGGGTGTAGACCATGGCCAGTACCTCACTCTTAGTTGTTGTATAGTTCTGCTTTGCTTGGGTCAATTTCTTACTTGCAAAGGAGATGGGATGATCCATTTTGCCTTCATCGGGTTGCACTAGAATGATGCCAATTTCAGAGCTAGATGCATTGACATGGACGTGGAATGGAGTCATCTAGTTGGGAAAGTGTAGAATAGGTATGCTAGCTAATTTGAGATTTAGAGTTTCAAAGTCATCTTCTTGCACTGTGCCCCAATAGAATGGGCCATCCTTACACAAGAGTTCCTCTAGTGGAACTGTAATCTTTGCATAACTCCTTGTGAACTTTCTATAGTAACCACAATGACCAAGGAAAGGGCAAACATCCTTCTGCATAGAAGGGGTATGGCGCTATAGGATAATTATGATCTTCATGGGATCAATGAGCATACCATATTTTAAGTGATGTACCTGAGCAAGGTGCCAAAACGTGCCATGAAGATGCATTTCTTAAGGTTCAAGAATATATACAACTATTTTCACCTTTCAAACATGAGGTACAAGTTGTCATAATGGTCTTTCACTAGCCCATACATAATCCAATCATCTAGGTACACTTGAAGGAACTTATGAATGAAGTCCTTAAATGCAGTGATTACCACTCTAGAGAATACAACTAGTACATTATTGATGCCAAAGGGCATCACGTTATATGCAAAACAACCCCATTCTATCACAAAGGTTATTTTAGGCTTGATCTCCTCAATCTGGACTTGATGGTATCCTGAGAACCCATCAGTGAAAGTGTATGTTTTACTGCCTGTGATGCCATCCAACACTTCATCAATGAATAGAGTTGGGAAGGGGTTAGTGATATAGGCAACACTTAATAGTCTATAATTAATGCAAATATGAATGTGACCATCCTTATTGATGCTAATATACATTGGGATCACTCATTCAAATTCTTACATAGGGTAGATGATGCCTGCAACTAATATACCATCAATCTCTATTTTTACCTTGGTGTAGAGATTGGGGTTCATTCTATAAGGGTTCTTCTTGATAGGTCTTGCACCATCCACCAAATTTATGCTCATATTTCCAATGGATGGGTGGGTGCCCTTCATATCTTGACAATTCCAAGGGAATAAGTCTTGAAACTCTTTCAAGAGATACACAACTTGTGCTAGCTCTACATCAGACTAATATGCACCCAGTATAGCCATCTTTGGTTCCCCTTCTAAGCTGATGTCTACCTTGGTAGTTTTAAGTGGTGCATGATAGGGTTTCTTTCTTTCTTGATGTGAGTCTGAACTTGCCTGCTACCCTCAATTGTTTCTATGTAAAGATGAGTAGGGCACTCTTCATCGAGGGCATTATCCTCTACTTATCACACTAGCTTCTTTTTGCCTGTCAAGTCTAGTTTCATGCCTTTCTTATATCACTATCTTTATCACTCAAATTAGTATTAAGTGCCTGATTTTTAAAAAAAGTTGGGAGTGCCAATCCTTTCTCCTCAAACATATATTTTAGATGATCCTATAGTATTATTATGTCCTCAAACACTACCCTTTGAATTACTTATAGTGGCTCGATCAATTCTAGGTTTTGTGAAGAAAATGAGAAGGTGTGCATGAGCTGCTCTTTAAGTACTTCCCAATTTATTGTATTATAATCCATCTCATTGACAACATACCATGATCATGGCCATATCTTTAAGGTTCTTAGAAGTGTACACCTATAGGTTCTTTGGGGTATTTATGCTATAGTTAGTCCATGTTTCTTCACACAAGCACACATGCACTATAGGGTTGGAATCATGAGAGTAGGCAGAGATGTCCAGGTCCATATTACTTTTCATGAATCAAGTGTATATGGATGTTTTCACATATTTCCAAGTTAGAAAGATAGGCCTTTTCACTACCCACCAATGGGAGATAAAGCATCTCAAAGTATACACTAGGGTGCCCATCCTATCTACCTCCTTTGGGATGCATGACTTGAGGTTGTGGACATAATATTCCATGGGTTTGCTCCCCTCATATCTTGGGAGTGCCATAAGTTTGCCTTTACTTAGGTGAAACACTCTCTTTCCCTCTTTATTGCAAGGGACCCTTCTTTTTGAAGTGCAATCAATCTAGACGCAACTAGTCTTCATAGGTTTTGGCACCTTCATGCACACTAAGTGGTACCTCTAACTAGTGGTTTTATAAGCTTATTAGACCCATCAATCACAAGAAATGTTGGTGGTATCAAAGGCTGACTATCCATCTTCCCAAGAAAGCATTACTTGTTCATTAAGGTTTAGAGTCTTGATACCTTGCACCTTGATGTTATATATATGGTTGATATCATCCTCAAAATCAACACTCTCTACATAAGGGGGTCCTTGGTCACTTGAGAGGGGGATCACTACCCTCTCCTTACCATTTTAAAAGGTCATATAACACCTCTTAAAGTGCATATCTACATTATTTGCATAGTACCATGGCCTTCTCAGGAGTGTTGGATAATTATCTTACTCTGCCAACTTGATCACTTCAAAGTTAGCACAAAAATCGACACCCATGATATCTGCAATGACATTTTTTAGAATTGTGATTGGTCGTATCTTGGTTTTATTGGCCATGAAAAGTATATGAGGGGAAGGCCTCAAGGTTGGCCTGTCCATCTTCTCCTAGGCATTCTTGGTCAAGATATTGACCTTGATGCCTGTGTCCACAAGGACCTCACATACAAACCATCTATCAATGGTGGCATTCACATGGAGTTCTTGATCATACTATGCATTCTATGTATGTTTTACTTTTCATGACCTTTCCATGTGTTGCATAGTGAATTCAACTGGCTTCTACCCCACATGTTCTAAAAGCAAGTTATTTAATAGGGGCAAAATCCCTTCTATCTATAGGAGGCGTAGGATCTCTAGTAAATCTTGTATCACATCTTCCTAGCTATCTTGCTTCTTGTAGGAAGTAACAACCTATGACTCTAGGTCTTACACCAGTTGGAACTCTCCTTACAGGTTTTGAATGATGCTCATTGCATATTGTAAAACATCTTTCTAGCATGTGGGCTTTAGGTAAGGTGCAGTTCTGGGTTTTAGCCATGTGATGTGCTTAGTGCATCTCTATTCCCCATATTCTAGGTGCAACTTAGGTATTGGTGAAATTGATGGCTTAGTTGTGAATCCACTATGAGTAGTTTCCTGCACTTTGATTGTCTTTATATTAGTCGGTTGTGCCTTCAGAGTCCATTTCTCTACTTTTGACTCACACCTGATCATTCATGTGCCCTTGTTTGTAATAATCTAGCCTTGGGTCAAGTTATTAGTTAAGTTAGGGCATTATTTAACCATATGTGTTCCTTAAAAATATCCACACATTGAATGTGTAGGGCAGTCATGCTGATAATGCTCTATCAAGCTACACTTGTAACATGAGTGTGATGGGAATCTTCCTCCATTGTATCCTTCACCTCACCCTCTAACACCTCTTTACATCCCATAGCCTGCATTTTGTTGGCCATATCCCTCATTTCCTTGGGTTGTCTATCCTTTGACTACTATAGTGGCATGCCTTGCACCTCTCTCCATATTCTCACGCATCTCATCAATTATTCAACAATCAACTATGGTATGAGTGTAGGCATCACACAACTAATAATATATGATTATGTTAACCTGACTATCACATTATAACAAAGGGCAATTGCAAACATCATGCACCTCATAACATACCTTGCATATTAAAAGTAATGTGCACATATTCCTTTGAGGGTAGTTATTTATGTTATGGCTTTCCATTTTGTAGTTGGTACACCATAACCTGCTTCGAGCATCTTGCGATGAACTAGCGGTAAGCTTTTGAAGTCAGGAGGCCATGGATGCAAATTGTGCCTACACGAATGGGTTGATCCCTATATCGATGCTTTTGAATACCTTAGCTCTGAGCATGGCTTCAAATGCTTCATGAGGGTTTATGAATGTCTTCATGGAAAGCACTTTTCTTAACAGTATTAGTAATCTTACAATGAACCATTATACATGATAAGAGGGGTAAATATCATAAGGAAGCTTGGAAAGGAGAGTTTTGATCCTTACATCATATAGGTGCACGCTCTTTAAGAGTCCTTGGTTAATCTCCTTGAGCATGATGATGCTCTATTGTTCAAACTTTAGTATGTTGAATTCCTTCAGGAATGCTTCCTTCAAGTTATCAATGTCAACCATAGCTTGGTTAGGGTCAAATTTCCTATAATAGGTATGGGCATGATTAAGTAGATTTGTTATGATCTAGGTTACCTTACGCTCTGATTGGATGATACTCTGAGCACACCATTATAGTTCACACTTTAGCACATGTTCTGTGACATTTTCCATGTCATAATACTCTGGTAGGTACATGGCCATCTCATAGTAAATCTACTATGGGGTGCAACTAGTATTTGAGGCACTTACCCCCTAGTATTTGTCTTGGCTATGGTATTTTGATGCCTCCATCCACTGGTCCCATTGTTATTGTTGGCACCATTGATGTCAAAGGAACTATACTACTCACTTGTGGTACTGAACCACTTCTTGTGGGCTATTACCTATTTTGCATAATTGACATTGGTTGAACTAGAATGTTTGCACTTTTTTTATATTTTGGTGAACTAGCATCCAATGGTCTAGAGGTATCCTCACTCAACTCCTCATAAGGAATAACTTGTTTAATTATAAAATTATACTCTAAGTCCATAAAATTGTCAAAGTCAATATTGACAATAGGGTCAGTTATCACTCTTCTTTCTTCTCATGGGGGATCCAATGCATGAGCTTGCATTGCAGGTTTAAAGTGGGTAGGCACATCCAACACATCTTTAGTTGTCATATTCTATAGGATCTTAGAGAATTCTACACCTACCAAATATTAAACTCGATCTATGGCTTCATTGTTTCTCTCTTTTTGGCACTACTACAATTCAAGAGACCCTTCCCCATGCCCTTCCCACTTGATACGAGTTCTCTCAGCACTTATAGGTTCTAGATCTTCCATCATTCTATGCCTTCTATTGTTATAAGTCTATCTCTTGAGCTCTCAAGTGTTAATTTTCTCATCCCCTTCCATTTGAACTTCACCTACACATCCCTTCTTCCCTATTGCATTACTCATACACGAAAGGACTTTAGCCTTTTATTCTCATAATTTCAAAGCTGTAATCCACCATTAGTTTCTTAAGCTCTATGCTAAACTCTTTCACAAATGTGCCTCTAGGTTCACACAAAAATTGATACTCTATTTCCTCAGGGCACGAGTATGTTGACACTGTGAACTCAAACATGTAACTATTCAACACTCCTTACCACCATTTGTGTACAACTCTAGTCTAAGTGGCATCTAAGGTATCAAGCCTCTCTAATCACTCCTTCATCCACTTAAGGCACTTTTCATAGCTTCATATTTTATGGGTTGCATAGGTATCCAACCATCGGTACATACACTTAGGTAGTTCATAGAAGAAGACCTCATACATAGCATCATACAGGTTGTTCTGAACCCATTTCCTTGACTTTTATCCTTTACAGGTTGGATGATTCAATGCAAACCTATCTTCCAACTGTTACAACCAACACTAAATGTTCTTGAGGGAGAGTTAGAGGATTATTTTATCACGTCATTGTAATAATAAAATTTAACATGGGTCCTAGTAATGAAACTAAAATGTTATATAAAAGGGGGTCAAATTCATCATTATGGAGTCAGACACTTATCTAGTTATCTAATTTAGTTCTAGACTCATTACAACTAGGCACAAACATGGTATGTTCCCATAGTGCTCAACATTTATCACTTTACTATGCTAGCATCAATTCACATAAGGCATAAGCCTTATGCACTCACCTAAAGCACAACAAAGAAAGAACCAGGGCTCGCATTGGGCTAGTTATGTCATGGTGTAACTTTTCATTTATAAGACTTGGTAATTAGAGAGAAGGATTTTGGTGGATTAAGTAGTGCAAGCCTTTTTTAGCTAAGTCTGATGGTTTATAGGTACAAAACCTATTTAGGGAACTAGTTCTGGTCATATGAGTACAAGCCCATACTAGGTTGGTCCTATAGTCTCATAGGCACAAACCTTTGTTTCCCTAGGCTTAACATCATTCAGGTGCTTTAAGGGGAAGGGGATGCTTTAAATAAAGTGTTCATGCTTTGGATAACACTTCTTAGCAAGGATATCAGAGCTTGGGTGCATGATTTTCCTTACACTTAGGCTATTTCACAGAGTATGCTGACATAGTCTTTTACATAGGGATACCATTAACGCCTTGAACTAGAAGCTTGAAAACATCACACTTAGCATAAATATATGGAAATTACAACATTACATTTGCATTTATATAACATTACCACAAACACATAAACTAGATCAAACTCAATTTAAAGCAACCTTCATCCTCATTAAACAAAGTCCAAATAAATAGAGTACATGATAATTGAAACATAACAAATGCTTAGCTAAAGTTACTAAATGTCCTAGATGCTCATAGGCGAGCTTGGGTGCTATAATTTGGAGCCTCAAGGGTGTCCATGATATTCTTAACACTAATGGTAGCCTTAATAGTCTAGTTCTATTTCTCCATAGCTTCACTACATTAAGTTCTCATCTCTCTGCTCATTGATTCAAACTTTATTTTATAACACAGGAGCATCTCCTTTCCAGGGTAGAGAGTGCATGCTGGGTGTTGAGTTGGAGCCTTTGTTGATAATTCTACCATCTCCATCATCGTGCATCCTTTGTGATGTAGTCACCACGTATAGCCACTCTCAAAGATGCCCTAAAAATTTGGGTACTAGCTAACCCCCTGCTAGTTGGTACAAGATGCGCATCAATTCCTCTAATTTGGTGCAAAAGACACCAAAATAGTAATCATGCCAAGTGATTTCCTCATGTTGAGATGTTTATCAAGTTGGTACGAATCTATACTTAGTAAAAATAGGGGCCTAATAACCTTGTTTGAGAAGGTATTGTGAGACACTATGCATAGTAACATCCTTCCAAAGAAATGAAAAAGTTGATAAGAATAAATTTGATAATGCTTGAAGAATGATGTGTTCACATTTTGATGAATCTTGTTCAATTTATTGAAAATGAGTCCACAAGGAATCTCCAAATAATGTTTGGGATGTTCATGATGCCCCCTCGAGGGAGTGGCCAAAAGATAATATTGATGTACAAGCCCTTAAAAAGTAGAAAAGGATAAGAAGAAAAGTGAATTTAACCCATAGATGAGATTATCCCACTTGAATTGATGTTTACATGCATTGATTTCAAAGATTTATAATATTAGAATTAAATTGGCCCCAAAGTGGGGGGATATTGGAAGGATACATCCCAAAACAAATGACACACTTTGACTTACCCCAAATAGGGCAAAAGCTATAGGCTTAGAATTAGAAGAAAGATTAAAGTAGGGAATTGGCCTCCAAAAGGGTGGCATTGGTTGATCATAATAATGTGTCCCAGTAGGGTGGATTTGATCATTGATTTAATGATTTTCCCTAATAGATCAAATTTAATCATTGATCAGTCTAAAATAGTTTTCCCTAGTAGGTTAAGTTGATTGATTGGCAAGCAAAGCTCAAGGGTGTAACTTATTATGCAAATTAATGATGAGCAGGTGAAAACATAGGTGTGATGGTATAATGAAGTATCAAAGAATGAAGAAGTCATAAAAAAATAGACATGTGAGAATGCTCAAAGGTAATGAAAGAGATGGTGAAGAATAATGATTGAAGCAAGACTATATGACAGATGTGGGCCCCAAAAAGGGCAACATTGGTTGACCACAATAGGGCATATTTTATTATTGATGCAAGGAGTTACCCAATAGGATAGATTTGATCATTGATTCAAGGAGTTACCCTAATAGGATGAATTTTGATCATTGATCAGTCTCAATGAACTGCCTTAATAGGGTAGGTTTTTACTTTGAGAAATGATGATTAACCTTTGATAAATTAGTTGGGGGATAATAGACAAGGATAGCTCTTGCTACAACATTGTAGATTAAATTGCAAACATATTGAGTTTTTATATATCACCAAATAGTATGCACCATGATATAAAACACCATGATGAATAACTTGTAATTATGCACAAGGATTGACCCCCAATTCTACAAGATAATTGAAAATAATGCATCAATGATAGAAATCATGATGATAATGTTGGAATATGCTAAAGGATGGACTAAGTATAACTGTGTGATGGGAAGAACCATTATAATGACCCTTTTAATATAGTGTATTGAGTTGAGGTAATAATATAAAAGGGAAACAAATAAGCATGCAAAGAAACAAATAAACACAAACTAAAAGAAAAATAACATAAAACATTCAATTACTCAAAGAAACTCACCAAGAAAAATACAAGATATTCATGATAAATAAACACCCAAACACATCGTACAATAAGCAGTTAGGGAACCATTTATGTGTGTGTGAAAGTAAGGTGCTACTCTTGGGTAATTGGTCAACTAACAGGTCAAGATGGCAACTTAGACAGAAGGGAGGAAGAAAAGAAAAAGAAAGGGGTGGTTGAGCTAACTCCAAATGCCCTAAGCAAGTGGATGTTACCTACATAGTTGCATGGAGTTCATACCAAATGTATTTATCCTAGGGATATGGAATAGAAGAAAATTATAACAAGTAAGAGATTTGATTTTAGAGGAAATTGGAAAAGCACACTCAAAAAACAATGAGAGTGTTTTGAGGTAAATGGCAATGAGATTGTAACTAGCCAAGCTGACCCAAGATGCCCCATGCATCTAAGCGCTACCTACATAGTCTATGTGGACCTTAGGCTGATGTAGTTCTCCCAAACATGGGAGTGAAAATGATCAGGAATGGTAATGACAAATGGAAATGGCCATGATTTGGATAAGGGGTTCCCACCCATCAAAGGCAGTGTATTGTGCCATATAGAATAGAGCTAAAGGCCACTGACAAAGAAGATGACAAAGCAAGCAAAAAATTTGTGACTTAATATCTCTCATTGAAATTATAAGCCCTTTGTTTTAAACTTTCCTATTTTTTAGGTTGTTATTTTTGGAATTTTTAGGGTTTTTCAGACTATTTTGAATGTTTTGGGGTTTTTGGCATCTCAACTCAATGGAGTATTATGAGATGTAGAATGGTTTAACTCACAAAACAATGAGAACATGTATTAGGTTACTCATAAAGTGAGAATATAGCTTAGGTTGTTCATAAAATGATGATAGCGTAGCTTAGGTAGCTTGTAAAATGGTGATAGTGTGGCTTAGGTTGCTCACAAAATAGTGAGAGCATAACTTAGGTTGCTTATAAAATGGTGAGTGTGTGGCTTAGGTTACTCACAAAATAATGAGAGTGTGGCTTAGGTTGCTCACAAAATGGTGAGAGTGTGGCTTAGGTTTCTCATAAAATGGTGATAGCGTGGGTTAGGTTGCTTGAAAAATGGCAAGAGTATGGCTTAGGTTACTCATAAAATGGAAAGAGCATGGAAAGGGGGGTGACCGAGCTGACCTAAAAAACTGAGCATTATTTACATAGTCTAAATAGACCTTGTGTCAATGTAGTTTAACCCTAGTAGAAATACTATGAATCAACAACAGGGTTGAAAATATGAATGTCATATGAATAGAACAAATGGTACATGATTAACACAATAGATTAATGGATAAATGACAATGAGGTAAAGGACTAGGATTCTCCAAGAACCATGTCATGTGAGAATCAAATGTGTCTAATCACTAAAGTGTTATATAGATAATAGGCCAGAATGTTTCCAAAACAAGTCTTAATATACCTTCCACTTCTATAACAAGGTAAAGACAAGAAAATGAATGGTCATAATAAGATGGGATGGGCTGAATAGGATCAAATGGCCTAAATGGTAATGGTCTATAATGTGGATAGGGCTACCCCCAAGTGTCAAGGTACTTGTAAACAATAAATTATTTCTCATTGGATTTTTTTGTATTTTTTATGGATTTTATATCATCTCAACTCCATGGAGATTATGAGATGCACAATGTGGACCCTTTTTTTGTCTAACTAATACTTGCTTAGAATGATAGCTCTATCTAAATCCTGTAGTTGATGTGAATGAGATGGCCACTGTCATGTTCTTCATTGGTTTCTGATTCTGCTTCTTTCAAACCTTTAGATAATATATCTTTGTAGCCCCTAGAAAAAAGAGTGCTACCAAGACGGGTAAAGAATGGTAGGCATAGGATAAATGGTTTGATTGGACAATGTAATATAGGTCTTGAATGGATAATAGGATCATAATGGAATATATGATGATTTGTTGATAAATGAAAATTGGGATTTTCAGTCACAGACACTATTGCTGATTCTAGATTCGACTTGATTTTGGTTGTGGAGAGAATGATATTGTCTTTAGTAATGTCTTCATCAAGTAATGAGGAATCGATTGGATTAGTTGTTGGCACCTTGAAGAGGTTTTCACCAACATGGTTTTCTTGATTATTCTGACTTAGATTGTCCAATAACATCTTAAATAAGGTTTCACTAAAGAATGTTGATAATTAATTTTGATTGTCCCTTAGCACCTTAAACAAGGTTTCACTAAAGGATCCTGATTTTTTATTTTGCTTATTTTCTAGCACCTCAAACAAGGTTTCACTAAGAGATGCTGAGTTTAGACTTTGATTATCTCCTAGCACCTCAAACAAGGTTTCATTAAGAGATTGTTCTTCTGCTTGGATATTATCTTCCTTCCCCAAAATGTCACCATGGAATAAGTTCAACAATCCATAATTTTGTTAGTCCCAATCAACATTTGTGGGATATGGAACATCATTAAAATGGCTAGGTTGGTTAATGGTAACAACATGTGTAAGGTAAATAGAAGGATAAAAGGAAACATAGTCCTCATAGAGGCTACTAAGAGAATTTATGTCGATGTCATATGAAACATCCTCAAAAAATATGGAAGGATCATAAATGTTTTCAATCTGATATGTCAAAAATGTGCAACCAATGTCTCAAAATCCATTAATATCTTATGATTCTGAAGTTGATCCTAACTCAAGAAGATATGAATCTAATGTTGAGACTGACATTGATTCTACTTTTGATGCTAAATCTAATATTGGTTCTTAAATGGAACCCAATTCTAATACTGGTTCTATAATAAAACATGGTTTTGATGTAAAAATAGGCATAAAAAGGTCTAGTTGAATTGCATTATCCACAAGTGCCTTATTCACCTTTCACTTGGAAATAAAAGCTTTTGGATATTCAGAAATTTGGGACTTTTGGTAATGAATGAATAATGGGCTTTTCAAAGGTGGTTTGCTTTTGGTCAAAGATGGGTGACTTGACAAAAATGTTGACAATGGTTTGACCATCTTGCTCTTACTTTGGAAGTGGATGTATCCAATAATGTTTGGGAAGGAGATCATGCCATATCTTGATTGATTAGTTATCAGACTTGGGCACACTTGGATTATCAATAGATAAGGGTCCTTGGCTAGGCAATGTCATAATACGTTCAAAATATTAGCTTCATTGAGGTTTCTTTTTAAGAGATCTAATCAAATAGTGTAAGTTCTATACTTGAAATCCAACTGTAAGTTTAACATCCATTTCCCATAATTTAACAAAATATTCATCCTTATTGTCAAATAGTTATCGATTGAATTGATTTATCACATCTTGACATATGAATGGACATAATAGAATAAGCTTAGGATAATAAGATGCCATGACTTAGATTAACCTTGGACTAATGCCCCCAAGAAAGGATACATACAAGGGGAATTAGATAGAATAAATTAGCCCCAAAGGGGGTGGACTTGGCTTTAATTAGAATGGGCCCAAAAAGGGTAGTCTTGACATAGATTGGAATTGGGTTGGCCTTAAAAAGGGTGGTCTTGGCATATATTGGAATGGTTTGGTCTCAAAAATGGAAGATTGGCATAAATTAAACTTGGTTTAAATGGTTTTGATTCGATTTTCCCCAAAAAGGGTAGAATTGGTCCAAATATTGTAATTTATCAAAATGGTATTGATCTAGTTTACCCTAAAAAGGGTAGTATTGGTCTAGAGATTATAATTGATCTAAATGGTCTTGATTTAATTGGCATGTGATTGATTCAAAATAATTGGATTTGACCTAAATAGACTTGATTTGGCATTAGAATTAGAATGTGGTTCAAGATAAACTTGATTAGATTGGAATGTGGTTCAAAACAAACTGGATTTAGATTTGATTTGGCACATGATGGATTTAGTATGTGGTACCTTGGTACATGGTTCAGGACGAACTAGATTTGGCTGTGATTGGATTGGTATATTGGTTGAATTTTAATGTTCGATTGGATTTATCAATACAAATGTTCAAATGGGATAGTTCACTCAAATTTTATTCATGTAAGTATCCAAATAAGAAAGGTGTGTGAATCAAACTTGTGTTTAAAAGGGTGTAAAAATATTGGTGCATCAAAGGCTTTCAAAAAAAATGATTTCAATTTGGAATGTTGGTTTGAAAGGCCATCCGATTTGATTGTAAAATTTAACCTAGGCTTTAACTAACTTTATCTACAATTAGAACTTGGTGCAGATTGACTAGAATCAGAATAAGACCCTTGAATAAGAATTGGTTTTAGACAATGTTTCATCAACACTAGTTTTGATCATTAGAATTCAATTAAACTTGATTTGATTTGGAAAATTGATGGAACTTGAAATTTGGAAGAAGAGTTGAATGTCATTTAAATTTTGGAAAAGGTCTAATTTGATTTGATTTAGGTTGACTTGGTTAACCATGTTTGCCATTGGACTTGGATTAGAATATAATTGGAATTTGGCATTAAGACTAAACCTTGGACTTAAATGAGTGGCATAATTTGATCAAGAGTTCGCATTTGACTTTAAAATTATTTGACCTTAGATTTAAAGCTTGACCTTGGAATTAGAATTTGGCCTTGGCATAATTGGATTAGAATTGGATTTGGTCTTGGACATTGGAATCAATTTGACCTTGCAAAAAAGGTTGGTTTAGAATTGGCAATTAAATGACATAACAAAACAACATGGACAAGAAATTAGAATTTTGGATTTGGTTTGAAATGGATGTTTGGATTAGGATAAGACTCTTGGTTCAATTTTGGTAGCCCAATGACATGGTTTGAACAAGTAAGAAAGGTGTTTAGACTGAGTTTCAACATTTCCCTTTGGTTTGACTTGGAATTTTGGCAAAGTAACCCCTCATTATATGTGTATAAAATGGTTTGGTCTTGGAATTGGTTAGTTTGATTATAAACAAGGGTTTGAATTAACAATCAAACAACAACACACAAGTATTATAAGGTGATTTAATAACTAACACGAGTTTAAATCACATTCATTGAGCCTTATGAAACACTTGCCTTGAGAGAGGATTAAAAATTTAAGTGTTCATTAAATAAATTATTCAATTATCGGTAGGGGTTTTAAGCCCCCGTTATCTCTCAAGGTTCATACGATTGAGGTAATCTTCAAGGGTTTTTACCTTTGCACCCCTACATTGATGAATGATCCATAGTAAAATAGGCATCTAATAAGCAATCTAAGATCAATCCATTCATAATAGGGTCTTGTCCCTTCACAACCACTTTAGCCATAAGGGCCTCAATGAAGTGCTACCAAATTTGGGGTTTGCTTACTATTTTATAATGGGCTATCTAGATGGTCCCTATATACCTCATGGTACATGGGTGAACATCCATAAATGAATAAGTTCAATCTTATTTCCAAAATTACTCCTTTCATGGGTACCACACAATTACCTAGGATATTGGAAAGAACTCCCTAGAGTTATTTTCCTCACATGACTTTGTGCAAGCACAAAGCTAGGTCTTCATGATGGCAACTTTCCCTAATTTTTATACCCTATCGGATAAGTGGGGTTTGGTACGATGCTAGGATGTCACTTCCTAGGTCAACACACCCCTAAAAAATTATCAAAAGGTGATGAAATCCACCCCACTAAGTCAAATGAAAAATAGGGCAAAGGCAAATAAGAACTTTTAAGTTTTTAAGATACCTAAAAAGGGGAGAACATACGCATAAAAATAACCCCACGAGATAATCAAGCAATAAACAAACTTGCAAGAAAGTAAATAACATGAAAATGAACAAGTTTTTTTATAACCCAAATTGAAGTATGAATCCATTTTAGTGCCCAAATCGAAATGTAAGGTAAAATTGATTGATTTGACTCAAAACACCTATTTAGATAAGGTCTTGCAACTTCAAATGATTAAAAGTTTAATATAAGTGGTTTTTTATCCCAAAAGGAGCTTGAAATTTGATTTTTTTAAGTCTTATGCTTAAATCAAAATGATTTTGTTGTTTTTTAGGCCTATTTCATTGCTAGAGCCTTCAATTTTGCCATTACAACCTAGACACATAGAACATAATAGTGAGAAAATGATTTTGCTATTTCTTGAATGATTTCACTGATGTATTTCATGATTTTGTTGCTAAGAATAACTATTTTGCTGATAGTTTGAATGATTTTGTTGCAAGTTTGAATGATTTTGCCAATATTTACCTGTACATAGAAAAACAAATAGATTATAAAAGTAAAATGATATCACAATTGCCTGAATGATTTTACCAATGTATTCCATTATTTCACTACTAATAATGATGATTTTGCTACCAATTTGAATGATTTCACTACCAATTTGAATGATTTGCCAATGTTTACTTGCACATAGTAAAGTAGGCATAAAACAAGTAAAATGTTTTCGTAATTAGATTTTACAATTTCTCTACTTATACTTACAATTCACTATTAGGCTAGATGATTTCACTAATAAATGCCATAATTTCATAATTACATAGAAAACAACTAGAATAAAAAATGATAGAGAAATGATTTTTCTATTTTGTAGTAATTTCATTGATGATTAGGATGATTTCACCATTTAATCTGATGATTTCATCGATGAAGTGGATGATTTCCCTACTAAGACCTAAAGGTAAAAAAACATAGGAAATAGTTTCATTGTTTCAAAATGATTTTGCTAATGTCCTGAGTGATTATGTTGTTTCCTATGATGATTTTACTAATAAAGCTATCAAATTCACCTTTACCCAGTCATAAAATCTTCATTTTCTTTTGAATGTACTTTAATAGGATTTTGAAGGAAAAAGAAGAGAATTAACTTGTTTGGAAGGCTAATTCTAGCAATTAGAAGAATGTAAATAGTCTAAAAGATGTTTTGGGATGCATCCAATCCTTTAAGAAGTCCCACAAAACATGTTATTAAGTAGCTCAGAAATCCAAGAGAGATTAGTCAATTGTTAGTGAAATAATCCAAAACAACTTGAAAACACAACTTTTCAAGCCTAATCCCTAGGTTGAGCTAAGCGATTAACAAATAAGAAATGTAAATTGGAAGGATAAAATAATAGTTTTACCTCCTTGAAGATATGTTTGAAAATTGGTCTAAAGACGTTGAGCTTGGCATGTAGATGTAGAAGTATTCATCGATGCTTGATTTCCTTGTGTGGGAAGTACCTCTCCTTTTCTACACTTGATGTTGGATTTGGATTGGGATGAGAATTGGTTGAATTATGGCCTTGAGATTTGGAAAAGCTTTGTTGACTTAGTTGACCATTATGAAAGAGTATGTAAACCCTTTCATATATTTTTTGTAAATTATTGTAGACTATCCATCTTGAGATGAAGATCAAGGGCCCAAGATTAGTCCTCCATTATCATAATTGAGAAATATGGAGCATGGAAGAAAAGGGTGGAGTATGTCATAAAAATGTAAAAGATTCAATCCTGACCCTTTTATGTGTGTAATAATGGTGTAAGAGCTCTTACTTTCACACTTGGTATGATGATGTCAACTTGGGTGAGGTAATTATTCAATTTTGTGCATTTAGAAAATAGGTAATTCCAAATCCATGAAATTTCATATTATAGGAACAATTAGACTTGATTAAGTGGGATTAATCAACAATTATAAGAGTGGTGATTTTGGTAAGGTTGAAAGTGTTAACAGAAGACATAATTAGAATTGACACAAAGTGTCCAATTTTATGTGTATACGGTTAATACCTTTTCAGTCATACCTTCCATGGGAATATTTGAGAGACTATTGGGAAGACCTTGGATTCATACACTTTGAGCAATACCTTATACAATATATGGGTGTGTTAAATACATTCATGCTAATTGGGTAGTTACAATTTCTAAAATTCCATATGAACATCCACTTGAACAAAAGAAACTTATACTCAAATAGTTAATTAAAAAGATTAATAAGTCTCATTCACCATAAAAGGATAAGCAATAGTTAATCCCCTTTACTAGGTGACCAATAGTTGAGAGACAAATACATCAGAGACATATGATTGAATCCACAAAATCCCATCTACTACACACCATGTTTCGATATATATATCACCTAAACATAATTCTACTATTATAAATCCAATGAGACCATAGAGAACTCAATGATGGGTTCTATGAACCTCTACTCCTATTACTACTACTATTACTTCATGAACACAAAGTCCTATTTTACATATGTAGAGCATCACCAATAATATTGTGATAGATACTGAACTTATACATGCTCCTCAACAACATCATAAGATTATTACACTAGGTTTATAATGGGAGATATATATGATCATCCATTATATGGAATCATAAGATGGTCTTCCCTATTCAAATATTCTAAAAATAACAAAATAAATAAATCAAAAAACACTTTACACCTACATGTTCTATTATATGCTTGACATTTATGTGTTAGTTCCAAGTTGATGGATGACATACTCAATTAATCCTACATATATATTTGTCACACTTCTAATTGAGAGTGATACAAGCATACACAAATACATGGCCTATTCTTATTTTAAATGTTAGGTGTTCCCTTTACTCATTTCATGTAGACATTGGGGGCATCCTCTTATTTGATCTTGATACACAAAGGTTATATGGTTCGATGTTCACATTTCATTATCATATTTGAGCTTACATATGCACTTACACATGCCTTTATCCATGATTATATCATATAAAAGGTACTTGATATGCTATACACTTGACATTTTTTCCTAACACATTTTATCCATGAATTAATGTGACATGTTTATGTTGGTTGATTATATTTTACTTTATGCACTTCCTTAACTATCTTGCCTTGCTATTATATGCCTTGTTCAAGCATTTGAATATGCCTCTTTGCTTGTGCTCCCCATGCCTATATATGATTTCATTTACATTTTCATATGTCATTGTTTATTGTATGGGCATTTGAATATGCCATCTTTACTTTTGTGGACATATGACTAAGTCATGTCCCTTCCTATTGTGAGGCATTTGAATACACCCCTTGTTTTCAATCTTCTTGGACGATTACCTTTTGACTTGATTTTAAGTGCTCTTATGTGTGTGCTTGTTTGTTTGTTGAGCTTGTAATATTACTATCTAGATGTTTCCATGATCCTTATAATGAATCTTATGCCTTCATGTAATCACATTGGTTCTATGCACTTCGATGCTATATCTACCTAGACATGTTCCTTATATATGTTATATGGTTAAATTCATAGATTATATAGTTGTATTATCCTTTTGAGGTGAGGTAACTACTAGTTCCTATCTTTACCTCACCTAAAAGGAGGGCATATTGGTGGGATCATGTCATAGAGGAATGTTCTCCACACTTGGCATAGTTTTTAGATTCAGTGGGGGCATGTCATATGGGCATGGCTTCCACACATTCATATTTTTTAGATTTAGTGGGGACATGTTTTGGAAGTATGTTATTCACACTCATTCAGTATATGGTACTTATATTAATTTTCAAATTAAATGGAGGCATGTCATATGGGTATGGCTTATACACATTAATAGTTTTTAGATTTTGTGGGGGCATGCTTTGGAAGCATGTTCTCCACACTTATTTAGTATTCAACATCTCCATATTATAGTGAGGGCATGTTTTGGATTCATATTATCCAGATTGATACTTACATCAATTTTTAAATGTCTCCATATATAGTGGGGAAATGCTTTGGAAGCATGTTCTCCACACTTAACACTATTTTTTTTGAATTAGACAAAGTACACAATTATATGATTCAAATTCACAATTGTGGCAAAATTCTATACATTGATACAATTGTTATACATAGTTTCAACATGAGATATATCTAAGGTGCATATGCTATGCAATGTGAACCTAGTATTACAAAATCCAAATTAGTTTCAGATTTTAGAACATTCTCAGGGACTATCACCTCCCACCATTTGGACTTTTACAAACTATATTGAGCCAATCTACTACAGTAGTTAGTTTACATTTTGGTATAGTTGAGGTGATAAAATCACTCAATATTTACAAGTTTTTAGGTTGGAATTGATAATATCATCCAACCTCACCATTTTGATAGTGTGGGTGACTTAGTTCACTCACATGCACTAGGTTATAAGTATCATTAGGTTGCACGATTGAGCTAATCTTAACTGCTAGGTGGAAACTCACTTTTTCTCCAAAGTTAGGGGAATGTGCCTTCCAATATTTATCTATATATCTCCTTAGATATGTTCAATTTTAAGATTTATCTATATTTTTCCTAATCTCAAATTTAGAGCCTTAAAATGATACATCTTTTTCAAATAAATTTTCCAATAGGTAAGGCAGTTATATCAACACACAGATGTACTCCTAAACCTTACTCTTTCAATTTTAATCAATTTTAAGTAATTTTAATTCCAAGTTATATACACTAATTATATATTATAACATTCTCTTGGTTTTAGGTTAGTCACCAATAAAGCACTCAAGTTAGGTACACATAAAGATAAGGTGTGTTATACACACCCAAGTACATATTCCTTTCCTTTTAACTAGTAATTTCATTACTAGATTAAAGTGCATAAATGTAGATGATATTTATGGATTATATATCACCTTAATATTATACACTTAGTAAACTTAGACCTTGGCTATTCTTTTTAGTTCTAGACCTTTCTTGCATCTAGTCTATCTTGTGCTCTTTCGCCTATATATCTTAGTCTGACTAGTCTTATGTTGATGACCCAAGCTTTCTTTCTTATATAAAATGCTTAAAATGTACATATTTTCCATCTTTACAAGTTTTTAACCTATACTTACTTTCCTACTCCATGGACACTAACATCCGTGGCAGACACTAGCATTGACATTAGTGTTTTGACCCAATGCAAGTGTCTAGTGCCTTAAAGTCATCTATTTTTCAAATGAAACATATCCTAATGTTTGGCCTAAGTGATTTAATGCAATTTATCTAAAGGGATTGATATAAATATAAGATCAACCCTCATTATTCCTCACCTAAGAAAACCTAGAAAATACCAAGAGAGACCAAGGCAACTTATCAAAAGCACTTTATCGAATATTCAATTGAACAAAACTTCCCTATTTCCTCATCGCTCATAGGTAAACCACATATATAGGTCTAAAGTACTAAACAAGCATCCCATGAGATCAATTTTCCAAGTTACAAGATAGGTCATTATTGTACTTGCTTTGTATAATATTGCATGATTCATACACAAACCAACATATAAGGGGAAAATAAATCAATCCGAGGGCCTATTTGGAGTATTAGCTATGTAGGCAACACTCACTGATAGAGGGGTCTTTAGGGTTAACTCGACACTATGTGCCCACTAACCCACTTTTGTCTAAGGTCACAATGAAGATGAAGAAATAGGGTTTTTTAAATTCATGAAGAGCGATAATCTATGACCCTGATTTGAATGCATCAAAGCAAAGGTGAAGATAAACCCAAAAACATCTAGGTGGTTGCATCCCTTTTTATCATGTATTTTATATAAAAAACCTAAATCAAACCCAGATAATAATGTCCACATAATAATCCAACCAATTTTAGTATCCAAAGTTCCAGAAGCATCATATCCATAATTTGATAACTATTTCTAAATCTTCTTCTAACTTGGTTTATGTATGCAATTAGAAATGCATCATGTCTATAAATCAATCCTAACTTAGAGAAGATAGATCATACTTACACTTTTGATTGGAGATACATTAGATAATCAGGAACATGACCAATATATAGATTTTTTAGACCTAATTAGGGGATCTCTGATCACAACAATAATACTAGGGAGGGTTCTAAAGCCTCCAATCAAGCACAATAATGTAATAACCCTAACTAAGCCCTATGTTTTCATATTCACTAAAATAATAAGTAAAGCAAATAAATCTAATCTAATGCTCACCAAATCATATGGCACAAAGTGGGTGTAATAAACAATAAAAGTAAATATACATAAGAGACATATACTCATGTCAATGTATACATAGTCCTAATGCATGGAAGAAAAGTGCAAATGCACATCTATCTACTCTTACAAAGGAGGAACAAAGATATGAATACTTACCTTTGAAGATGAACCCATCGAGCCTTAATCTCTCCCTTGGCCAAGGTGCTTCATAAGAGGTTATTGTGGTATGTAAGGATGACAAGGATAAATCATATCTAGGATACACAACCTATCAATGCATCCAAAAGATTTATCTACAAGAAAATATTCATGTCTCCAAATAAATTATGAAACCCTAAGATTTTTCCTCAAGTAGAATGGTGGATAAGTAGATGTGCAATAGCTCTTATTCTATTCTCTAAATAATGGAAAAATAAACTTATAAATATAGGTGGATTTAACACTAAGCCCTTCTAAAAATTTTAGTTGACAAGGTCAACCCAGTCAACCTAGTACTGTTATGGAAAAAATTCACTAGGTCATGGGCTAGGTCGGCCAAGAGTTGACCTAGACCCTAAATGAATTTTACCCAAAATAATACAGGGTCGACCCAGTCAACCTAGTACTATAAATAGTCAAGAGGGGCTTAAGTCTAGGAAAATGGGGACAAAATGTAAGAAATGATTGAAGAGTGTGAAATAAAGAAGAACAAGCTTAGAGATATGGTTTGTTAGGTTGTGGAGCTAAAAGCTTCACTGCTATGCAAATGGAGGAGGTTACTGAGTGTCATAGTAATCAACATCGGTTAGGCCAACCGACGTTGGTCATATTTAGTGTACAGAGCAACTGGCATCGGTTAGGGGTCGACTGGCATCGATCAGACAGGAACCAACGTCAGTCATCTCCAAACAGACAGAGACTGACGTCAGTCGTCTGTGCGTTCCAGAACTGGTCTAATTTTAGACGAATAGTCAGTTTGCATGTAAAGACTAATTTTAGTCTTGAGTCTACATTTCTAATTATTGTAATTGAGAAGTCTAATTATTGTTTGGTTTGGAATCTATTTAAGAGACCCATGGGGCTGTATTGTAATCAAGGACTAAGAAGGATTAGATCCTTCAACTTGAAGGCAAGAACAACAATTGGGTTGGTTGTCTCAAGGTGTGTAAGATTAGTTGATCTACAGGTAGCAAGATCATGGGAGATCTACACAGTAAGTAAGATCAGTTATATCTGCAGGTGTGCAAGATCAAGGAGATCTACTTGGAGTACTTGGTGGACTAGAAGTAGGCAACAATGGTTGAGTTGATTGTCACTTATTGGTGGAGGGAACAACTCAGTGTTGAGTTGTGGTTGTAATTGAGAGAGAGAACTCTTGAGAGAATTATTGGACACCCAAGAGGTGTGGAAGAGTGTGATTTATTCATTGTATTCTGGAAGAGTGTTAATACAAGATTGTATTGTCTCTCATATTCTGTGCTTATTCTGAATTCTAGTCACATATTACTTCTGGTTTAATTCTGTGTTTAGTTGCTTATACAAAGGTAATCAAGTGTGCTCTTAGGAGTGGATCCTAACATGGTTTTCAAGATAATTGTGTAGATAACAAGTGAAAAAAAAGACAACAATCTTATGAAGTACCAATGGTATGTCCACCCCTTTCCCAGTGCACCCCTTAAGGCATGCACTCAAAGAGATTGAGACTCGACAGGTTCTTACAAGATAAATAGAATCAATAAGTGATAAAAGTTTGTAAATATTATGTGTATACATATATACCACTTGAAACTCATCATGTGTCACATGAGTGCAACATAGGATGGTGTTTCAGGAATAAAACATGATGACACATAATGTTGATGTTAATTGAAGTGTAGTAAGGAAAAAATAAGATAAATGAAAGGACATAATTAAAAAACACATACCTTTACTTACCTTAGTATTGTAGATAAAGAAGGAAACTGCAAGAGATGTGAAGGAGTCCAATGTGAGGAACATTAGGTAAATCTATAGAGATTAGTGCAAAAAGAGTGAAAATTTGAAATTTTTAGAATATAGGCATATAATAGTGGAAAATATTCTCTATGACATCATGATTTTAGAAATTTTTACATTTCAAAAAATTAGTTAGTAGAGATAAAGATATGAGGGTTTTAGGAAAATTAGCAAAGTAGGATTATTAAGGCAAGGTTAGAACCAAAAGATTGATGGCAAATGGATGAAAAAATGATGTAAAATGAATGGAAAATGATTTGATAAAAAAATAAATCACATTGGAAAGTATGTAAAACATAAATGGCAAAAAAGAATGTAGAACATACTAAATCATGTTGGAAAGCATGTAAAACATGAATGACAAAAAAGAATGTAGAACATACTAAATCACGTTGGGAAGTATGTAAAACATGAATGTCAAATGAAATATCAATGCAAGAAATCTTGAACAAATATATGGAAGTAAGTGACAAGTAACCTTATGTAAGATAAGCATGTCAAATCAAACATAAAGAAAACATGAATGACTGAAATTGAATTGTAATTCAAGGTGTGAGACAAACATGAAGAAGTCATACATAAAGAGAAACATGTAAGAATTCCAAATTTCATGTGTAAGATAAATGAAATCTACAAAAATCAAATAAGAACATGATAGATAGATAAAAATCAAAATATCTAAAGGATGAAAACTCAAACTTAGTGGTTATTTTAAAATATAATCTAAGAAAACACAACCAACAAATGACATGACTAGTATGACAATGAGATGGTGTGGTAAATGGTGTAAGGGTGTTTGTGAAGAAGGCCTAGTATTATCCAAGGTCTTACATTACAACTCACAAACTATAAACCAAGAGGCATAAATAGGGTAGATGTGATCATGTAAAAATAAATATCTAACAAGGGGAATGTAAGAAAAATATAATGTAAATAAGGAATGAGAGGCACCACATGGGTGATGTGAAAATACTTAATAATAACGAGACATACTAGGCAAGTGAGAAAGGCTAAGAACTATTAACACCAAGGACTTAGGACATTTTGACTAATGAACACAAAGCTTGGGCTAAGAAATGAAGTACCTAGATCATCTCATGAAGGATACATGCATGAAAAGTAAAATGGACCTACCTTCCCATAACATGTTATCCATTCCTCAGGACCCCCTATAGAGCCATAGATCTACTACAAATATTGGGTACTTGCATGAGAAATTAGGTAGTACTAAAATATTTTTTTATTCTCCTTTTCTAATATACTAGCCTATCATACCCCAATGGACCTCAGCTCTATCATGAGGCTAACTGTGGAGTTTGAGCTTCGACTAAAAGATAGGAAATGTGCTTGGAATCACATCTTTTAGTGTGATTTGACTTTTGGAATTTTTAATGTTGCATTTTGGATCATTTCCTTTTGTTTGTAATTTTTTTTGGCTTTTAACTTGTTTTGGATTTTTCTATTCCTCTTCCATATGGATTTGGAAAACCAAACATGGGTGTTAAAGATGACAAATACAAGAGAGCTTACACTTGGTCACTAGAAAAAAGACCTAAAGACCAAGGTGTCTAAATACTCCTAGACTTGCCCACAAGTAAGTGTGCAATCTCAAAATTGATCGATGTGAGCCTTAAATAAAAGGAAATAAGGGAAATATGGGGATCATGAGAGATCCATCTATGTAATAAGTTATACAATGATGAATATGCTTGTATCTGATCATAAGGAGGGAAAATAGTGTTATGAAAGGGATGGGACTATGTTTATGATAGTCATGTCACTAGAGAAGCCATACTAACCTACAATATATCTAGCACAAGCACCAATTAAAGTAGTAGTCATCCTAAAAAATGATTTAAAGATGTTTTAATGTGGTAATTTGTGAGGAAAGCCATATCTTATTAATGGTTTTACACTGCAACTCATAAGGTGAACACCAATGAAGTGAATATTAAATAAGGGGAAAAATAATCATAAAGATACTAAGGCAAAGAATGACATAAAAATATGAAAAATGAAATAGATATATGAGAACCAAAATGAAAACAAATGCCAAATGTAATGTGCAAGAAAACCAAAGAACCCAAAGGTGACAATGATGCTAGTAAAGTGTGACTAAAAGAAGTAAAATGCACAAAAACAAAGAAACATGAAACTAAAAATAATAAATAAGATCTATGCTAATGTCTGTATTAAATATGAACATGTGAAATACAAGTCTATAAGTCTCAAGAGGTCTCTTGAAGTTGAATTTGGTTGTTATTATGCATTTTATAATAAGAGTGGGCATCGTAAGATGCCCCAATGGATAATTTGATATAGGGATGGACATCGTAAGACGCTCCAAAGTTTGAAGGGACATGTGGATGGGCATTGCAAGATACCCCAACATGTGAGGTGGAGTGAGGTAATATTGAACCATTAAAAATATTTTCACTGGGTTTGTAGGTGCATTTAGAGATAGGTAAATGTGTTGGTTTGTTAGATTTTAGGGATGTTGAATATGACATAGGATATGTAGGAGAGGTATGAATAGGTAAAGGAGGACCATGTATGATATGATTTGGAGTAAGCATTTGAATTAGGCACTCCTTTGGTTCATGTGACCTAAGAGGTTGAGGTTCAATGGATGCAACAATATGTTTAAAGTTGTTCATGTTAGCTATCCTTTCCTTATTGGTGTAGGAAGAAGGATAAACTATGGTGTGAACAACATTAGTGGATAAGGTGTAGGTTTGGGATAATTGTTGTTGTTCATAAGGTAGTTGCTATTGATGTTGATGTGTTTGTGGTTCTTTATATTGAATTTGAGAAGCTTGAATATAGTCTTGATAACATTTTTTTATGAGATTATCAAGACTGAAATGTGGACCAAGAAAGGAAATAAGAAGAAATCGATAAAGATCATGACAAGACTCATGAAAATGACCTATAGTAGCATGCCACCAAAAAAACTTATCAAAATAATACCATTTTTTAGAAAGTTTGGAAGGATCAAATCTCATGGGTTTGGATGGTGGCAATTTCTTCTTAAGTTAATCCAAACTCAAGAGAGGGTGGATTAGGTTAAAATTGGATACTCCATTTTTAGGTTGGGGAGCTTGGATGAATCAATATTATTAGAAAATGATTATAAAGGTTCTTTAGTAGTTGTTTGAGGTGTTTCAAATTGATTCATAATAAAGTCTTTCCTTTTTACTTGGTTTAAGGCTTCTTCTAAAGTTTTAGCGAAACATATTCAACCTTTGTATTAAAGGGGAGCTTTAAGAGAAGTACCAAATAGTTTTAAAAGAGTATCATCATTCATGTTATGGTCCACTTTATGAGCTAAAGACTTCCCTTGTTTGATGAAAGTGTGAGTAGATTCATTAGAAAGTTGCTTGGCATTGATGAAATGGCTAATGTAATTTTTAGGAAGGTCACCATGTTGGGATTCCTTCACTAGAACACTGACTAAATCCTCTAGTTGTGAGATGGAATGTCTAAGCAGTTGGTTGTATCATTCAAGTGCATCACCAATAAAGGTTTTGGATAAGATATTGGTGGTATCAAAGGTGTTGGTTTGAACCCATTCCTTATAGAGATTACCAAAAGAATTAAGAAAGATAGTAGGGTCCTTAGTCCCATTATATGTGATAGTTGGAGAAATATTTCCAATATCTATGGATGTAATGAATGGAGATAAAGCTTCATTTTGAAGATGTTGAAGCATTTTGTGATTCATTGGAGGTTAAGGGATGATATTCCCATTGGCATCTCTAAGAGGAGGAGGGACAAAATTTTTAGTTGGTTGAGACATGATGACTTGAGATGGTTGATTAGTCACATGTAATAAATGTTATTGCATGTTCATCATTTGAGAATGATTGGTTGTTTTCATGATGTCCATTTGTTGAACTATTTGAGAAAGAATTTGAGTTGTGTCAATTTGTGCATTAGTATTTGAAGGTGGGGTATTAGTGTTGACATGAAGGGGATTATTTGGTGGAGGATTCCCAACATTGGTATTGGGAGGAGGAGTAGGATGAAGGACCTCAACGACATTACATTGTGTAGTGATTGGTTTTGTATTAGAAGAAAATGAAGGAAGAAAGTGAATAGTTTCATCTGAAGTAATAAAATAAGTGAGGTTATGATCTAAATCCTTGATTATGAAATGTTATTAACTAAGGGAAGGCTAACAAGATGTCATCATTATGAGATAATACTAGATAACCACACACAAAATAGTTACAAAATCAAAGAGATAGGAAGGAATAAATAAGAGTACAAAGTCGACTAGGTCGACTTAGTACTGAAAATAGGGTTTGAAAGCTGAGAAAATAGGGATATAGAGTCGATAGGGTTGACCTAGTTCTATAAATTGGGATAAAAAATAGGCAAAAAAAAGATACAAAGTAGATAGGGTTAACCTAGTACTATATTCTAAGGGGCATAAAAGAATATTGTGTCGATAGGGTCGACTTAGTACTAAAGGTAATGGAAAAAGACACTCTATAAGAGACTACTGAATTGAATGACTATGTGCTGAAACAAGAATAATTTTTCAAGTACTTTTGAAAGCAAGGAATGAAAAGAAACACATAATAAATTGGGTCAATGAGGATGATCCAATTGAGGCACACAACACTGTCCAATGCAAGTTTTTGCAATACAACATATAATTGAGTAAAGAAATAAGCATTCAACTTGGAAAGTAAATGGTAACTAAGTGGTCATCCTAAATGTTTTTAGATTATTAGAATATGATTTTAAGTGTGATAGGAAGTTGACTATAAGTAAGGAACTAGAAAGCAATCTATGGATAGTTTCAGGATGTTTAAGCTAAAAGGGATCTATGTTGGTAATGGTACTAGATTAATATTAGGGCCTACCCCCTCACTTTACACACCATAGAGATAAGGTTGTCAAGTGATTTGCCAATATATACCATTAACCACATGTTTATACTTGGCCAGAAAATTAAGTCAACTTCCCCCTTGATGATGAAATCCAAGTAGGTAGGCCTTGGGTAGATAATTATTTAAAAGTGTTTTAAGATTATGTGATTTGGTAGTGTGTGCAAGAAAGAGAAAAATAGTGAAACTAAATGGTATATTGAAAAACCACCTAATTAGACTATGTGATGTATTATAAAATTGTAAGCAATTGAAAGTGAAAGTGTGAGCTAATCACTAGAATAGAAGTGTTAATTCTAACTTTGAAACATAGTATAGTGTCAGTTAAGATGATAGTGTATGTAGAGATTACATAACAAAGTCAACAATGTTGTTACTATACTTTTAAAACAAAGTTCTATTAAGAACTTCATTGATAATGTTGACTAGTCTTTCAGACAGAAGATAAAATACAGAACTAGGTCGACATAGTCGACCTAGTTTGATGTATAAGGGTAGTTTTAAAGACTACAAACTATGAAAAATAGAACCATGATGAATAATAAAAATGATAGAGAAAAACATAAAGGAAATTTAGTGGGTTGGAAAATGCAGACGAAAGTTAGATTGATGTTGAAGTGCTGTGATTTTTACTTGCAAATTATGCCAATTGGGTTGACCTTGTTCTATAGTTCCCTATTTGTTGAAAACCTATGAAAAATACTATGCTAAAAATGTTGAACTAGTATGTTTTTTATAAGTCTAAAAATTTACTGTGTTGATAGAGTCAACCTAGTAGCCTATCTATAAGTGAAAAACTTATACTATGTATATAGAGTTGACCTAATAGCTTGTTTGGAAGTAAAAACTTGTACTATGTCAACTTGTTTGACCTATTAACCTATATCTGATGAAGACCTACACAAATAAAATAAAGTCATTATGATGCGACTATGTGTTAAACATGTGCACAAAAGTTAGAAACTATACTGGCATTGTGGACCTAGTATCGTAAATATATAAAAATAATAAATAAACTAATAAAATAATGAAATGCATGAAATAAAGCCTATAAGGGTTAGATTCACATCTATTTCACCAAAATGTATGCAATAAAAAATGTATCATGTTTATAAATCAATCCTAACTCAGAGAAGATAGATCATACTTACACTTTCGATTGGGGATACATTAGATAATCAGGAACATGACCAATATGTGGATCTGATAGACCCAATTAGGGGATCTCTTATCACAACAACAATACTAGGGAGGGTTATAAAGTCTACAATCAAGAACAATCATGCAATAACCCTAACTAAGCCCTATGTTTTGATATTCACTAAATCAATAACAGGTAAAGCAAATAAATTTAACTTAGTGCTCACTAAAGCTTATGGCATGAAGTGAGGGTAATAAACAACAAAAGTAAATATGCATAAGAGACAGATAATCATGTCAATTTATACAAAATCCTAATTCATGGAAGAGAAATACAAATGCATATCTATCTACTCTTACAAAGGAGGAACAAAGTTAGGAATACTTACCTTTGAAGATGAACCCACTGAGCCTCAATATCTCCCTTAGCCAATGTACTTCGCAAGAGGTTATTGTGGTATGTAAGGATGAAAAAGATAAATCATCTCTAGGCTACACAACCTATCAATGCATCCAAAAGACTTTTCCATAAGATAAGATCTGTATCTCCAAAGAAAGTATAAAACCTTGATCTTGTTCTTCAAGTAAAATGGTGGATAAGTAGATGCACAGTAGCTATTACTTCTTCTTCTCTTCTCTAAATAATATCAAAATGAACTTGTATAAATAGGACATAAGCCCTCCCAAATTTTTTGGTTGACAGGGTCGACCTAATTGACCTAGTACTGTTATGGATAATAATTTACTAGGTCACAGGCTAGGTCAGCTAAGAGCTGACCTAGACCCTAAATGAATATTACCCAAAATAGTACAGGGTCGATCGAGTCTACTTAGTATTGTAAATAACAAGTGTCTTAAAGCTAGGAAAGGGGGGACAAAAGGTAGGAAATAATTGAGGAGTGTGCAATATAGAAGAACAAGCTTAGGAATATGGTTTTTAGGAGACACATGTGTAGATCACAAGTGGTAAAAGGGATAATAATCCTGTAAATCAACAATGGTTTGCCCACCCCTTTCTTAATGCACCCCTTAAGGCATGCACCTAGAGAAATTGAGACTTGATGGGTTATTACAAGATAAAGCACATCAGTAAGTGATAAAAGTTTGAAAATATTATGTGTATACACTTTCTAACTATTCTAGATCTACCACTATGTTAACAATAGAACCAACTAAGTATATTACTTCTTTGTCATTTCCATACATAGATTAGTTGTATTTTCTATATTTAGCCTATACTCATCATAATAAATTTAGTGTATGCTTATATCTGAGTTTAGCATTTAATTGACATTCTATAGATCTGATTATCACCATTATACATTGTCATTTCCATATCCTTAACCCTCTATTACCATCAAGATAAAAACTGCCTCAATCTAATTTTAGGGTTAAGTAATTATATAATCTTTTTTATTCTCTTTTTCAAATTATAAATAATTTTTTTTAAAATTTTAATATTCAATGTGAGAAAATATTACTTTCAGTGGAATTGTTATAAATTTATTACATTAAGGCATCTTACACAATCAAGCTTCGTATCTAAATATAAAGTGTGTATACACATTAAGGTTTGCATATGATTTATTCTAGTAATTTCATTTTGAGCATCACTAAAATAAAGAGGGTGCAAATATAGACACATAAAATTAATCATTGAGTGGTTGACAATGTTTATTCTTGACATCCTTACCCTTACTTGGTATATTTTCCATTTTTCTAACTCTCATTCTATAAGAGAGCCTTCATTGTATTTTAAACCAATAGGCTCATGTCAGACAAGTCTCAATTATTATCGGTCTTGTAGGACAAGTATACACTAGTCAAATAGAGCGCCATTATGGCCTTATCCCCTAATGCGACATTATCTCCCACATTCCAATGATCACATTTTTCAATTAAGACATTTCACAATGACTCTCTTACATGTTTGATAAAGTCAGTTAGAAAAATTATTCCAAAGACTCTCCTATAAAAACACATCAAGGCCACTCATTATTGTAGATGATATTTATCGATTATATGGCACCTTAGTCTTGTACACTTGGCAAACTGAGACCTTGGTTATTTATCTCAATTTTGGACCTTTCCCATTTTTAAAAGTATTATATATGCTCTATATTGTGCCCCTTGGCCTATCTCTTGGTTTTACCAGTCTTATGTTGATGACCCATACCTGCTATCTTTCTTAGAATGCTTAAAACATGTTTATCTTCCACTTCTACATGTTTTGTGTCTGTACCTACTTTCATGTTCCCTAAACACTAGCATCTTAAACAAACACCTACATCAATGCAAGTGTCCTACTCCAATGTAAGTGTCTAGTGCCCTAAAATCATCTAATTTAAAAATGAAACATATCCTAATGGTCAACCTAAGTGATTTAATGTGAGTTATTTATCCAAATGGATTGATATCAATATGATATCAACCCTCATTGATTTCTCACCTAGGAAAACTTAGAAAAAGACCTAAGATAACTTATCAAAGCCTTTAATGAATCACTCAATAAATTAAAACTTCCCTATTTTTTCCTATTTTCATATTAGTCATAGGGATAACACATACATAGGTTTGAAGTACTAAAGGAGTAGCTTAAGATCTGGATTTGCCAAGTTACAAGCTAAGTCAATGTTGTACTTGCTTTCCATATATTACATGATTAACACACAAGCCAACACATAGGGAAGAACTAGATCAATCTAAGGGCCTCTTCAGAGTATTGGTTATGTAAGCAACACTCATTGATAAAGGGGTATTTGGGGTTAGCTTGACACTATGTGCCCACTAACCTATTTTCTCCCAAGATCACTATGGAGATGAAGAACTAGGATTTTATAATTTTATGAGGAAAGACAATCTATGACCTAAATTTGAATGCACAAGAGTGAAGGAAATGACAAACCCATAAGCATCGAAGTGGTTGTATCCTTCTCCAATAGGTATTCCATATAGGACACTTGCATTGGGTTCATATAGTAGCATCGACACAACTGTCCTAGATTGATGTTAATCTCTATAGCTCTAGATGCACTCAAATCAAAAGTTGGTGACTGTTCTAGAACCCTATTCTAGTTTTCATTCCATCTACTCTAGATATAGAACTATGTCAGCATTATAACTAAGTATATTACTTCTTTATCATTTTCATATCTAACATAGTCATACTTACTATTTTTATCCTATCTTAGTTTAATGAATTCAACATATGTTATATCTAAGTTTAGCATCTAATTGGCTTGATATAGAGATAATTTATCACCCTTGAACCTTAGGATATCTCTATCCCCTTTGAACCTAGATAAACCCAATCTAAATTTTTTAGGGTTAAAGATTTGGTGAACCTGACCTTTGAGCACCAAACCCTAGGTGGTTTAATTTTTTTGTATTTCCTATTTCCTTGATTACTACAAATTCTAAATTTTTCATTTGTGAAGTAATGGAAAATGTTAATACAAAAAATTGATTTCAAATGGAAGATAAAGAAGCATTGATTGTTTCATCTCAATAATAATAACTTAATGGATGCATTTCTAAATGTTACAAGAGATGAAATAAGTAACATGATAAAACTAAGTCTTTTTCACCTAGTGATGGTGAGTCCTTAGAAGGTACTACAACTCATTCCATACCAATAAATCTACCTCAATATAGTGGAGGCATAAATTATGTCTTCCAACCTTTGTTTCCTGAAACTACTATTACTACATCTACTATGGGGCTAACAAATGTTTCAACTCAAATATCAATTTCTATGCCTATTCAAATCATGATTACTTCATCTTTGGTGACTACTTAGCTTGCTAATCTAATCCCAATGTGTCCATAGTTCAAACACTCCTTCAAGTTATAAAGACCTTGGAAGACAAGGTTAAAAACATTGAACAAAGCACTTTAAAGTCTCCTCATACTATTGATTCCCAAGATGTATTACATAACCCTCTTTCACTTGAGATATCTTTGTACCCTTTGCCAACTAGTTTTGTTGCACCTAAGTTCACATTTTATGATGGCAAGGGTGATCCTGAACAACATTTTTAATTTTTTTATGTGGCATGCCTTGATTATGCCTCCAATGATAAAATTTTGACTAAACTATTCCTAAGAAGCCTCAAGGACTGTGCTTTGAGGTGGTTCTATGATTTACCTCTCTAATTTGTGAAAGCATTCAAAACTTTTACAAATCAGTTTTTATCACACTTTTCCATTAATATTTCTGAAAAGGTTTCCTATGCTCAAATTTCCAAAATCAAATAATGAAAAAATGAACCTATCAATGAATATGTCTTGAGGTACAAGACAATATTGGTTAAAATGACTAATCTTATTGTAGATAAGGAGTTGAAAGACATATTTAATCAAAGTTTGCTTGTTCCTTTACATGATTCCATTGTTTTTAATAAGTTCAAATTTTTTGATGACTTATGCCATGTTGTACGAGACCGTGAAATAAAGATTATTTCATTGAATAAGTTAAAGTATGTAAGAAACACACCAATTACATCTACATCTAGTACCAAGTTTACAATCAAGCCAAGTTATAAGGTAAAGCCTCCTGATCCTAAAAAGGAAACAAACACCACATTTAACATAGTTTCATAGTAGCCTAATTGGCTTACCTTATCTAATTCACTAAGGAGATAATTTACATGCTTACCTGAGTCTCCCACTTCATTACTCCCACAACTAGTAGAGTTTCATCTTATATCTCTCCCTCATCCTATAGAGGTTGATATAAATAGACTTTTACCCAAGGGATATGATGTAGATATTTATTGTGATTATCAATAGGGACTAAGACATTCTATGAATAGATGTTTTACCATGAAGCATAAGATCTAATATGTTATTGATGACCAAAATATTACATTTGATGATCCTCCCAAATAACCAGGTTCACACCTTGGTGATCACCAAAAACATAAAATATTTAACAATCCTTTGCAATCCCATTCTAATATGGAATTAAAAGTGCAAATGGAATATAATGTACATCCTCCATCAAATTATGGGCAGCCATTAGATGGGATTATTGGTACTTATACATGACATATACCTCATATGGTTCATAGAATTTTTATTAATTTTGATGATACTAAGTTCAAGGATGATGACTCTAATATTCATTCTATATGAGAATCCTCTTGAACAAGCAAAACTTATACCCATGCAACTAACTATCAAACATACTAAGGTTAATCCATCGTAAAAAGGTATGAAATAGGCAATCCCCTTTACTAGGTAGCTAGTACTTGAGAGACCATTACATCAAAGATATATAATGGATTCCACAGAATCCTAATATTATATTTCACACCATATTTAGACATCCAAAACACCTAAACATGTTTCTATTATTACTATTCCAAAGAAACCACAAAGCACACATAGATGGGTTCCATGAACCCCTATTCATTCTATTTCTACTTCACGATTTCAGAGTCCTATTATACATACAAAGATCATCATAAACACTATAGTGATAAATATTGCACCTACACATGCTCCTTGGTAGAACCACATATTCCTTTCACCAGGTTCTGAGTGGGGAGATACATATGACCATTCTTTGGATGGGATCATAGGGTAGTCTCTTCATATATTCTAAATTATGAAAAAAATAAAATAAAAAATTCAAAAATCTAAAAACATTTTTAACACCTACATACTCTATTACCTCCTTGACATCTATGTGTTAGTTCCATGTTGGTGTTTGGCATATCAGTTACTTCTACATACACATGTGTGTCACACTTCTAAATGAGTGTGATATAGACATACACAGATACATGATCTATTCCTATTTCAGATGTTGGGCCTTCCCTCTACTCATGTCAATGGACATTAGGGAAATCCACCTCTATGATCACTATACTTACATGTTATATCATTCTATGGTCACTCTACATTATCATATTTTGAGCTTATCTATGTAGTTACACATGCCTTTATCCATGATTATATATTTCACATAGTCCTTGATATGCTACACACTTAAAATTTTTTGATAACACATTTGACCCATGGGCTACTATGATATGTTTATGTTGGTTGATTATGCTTTTCTTTATGCACTTCCTTGAGTGTCTTATCTTGATATTATCTTGCTTATTCAATCATTTGAATATGCTCCTATATTTATGATCCTTGTGCCTATGTGTGATTTCTTTGACATCTGAACATGCCATTTTTTATTGTATGGACATTTGAATATGTCATTATTATTTTTATGGACTTTTGACTAGTTCATGTCCCTTCGACTATGCAACATTTGAACATGCCCCTTATTTATAGTCTCCTAAGACCATTGTATGTTAAATTGCTTTTGAGTGCTCTTATGTGTGTGTTTAATTTACTTATTGAGCTTGTACTATTACTATATATATGTTTCCATGATCTTTATCATGCATATTAGGCCTTCATCTGATCACACTATTCTATGCACTTCAATGCTACATTTATCTAGACATCTTATTCTATAGGCTTCATGGTTCCATTCACATATTATATAGTTGTATTATCCTTTTAAGGTGAGGCAACTAGCAATTTATATTCTTACCTCACCTCAAAGGGGGGGAATATTAGTGGGGGAATGTCATAGAGGCATGTTATCCACATTTTGTATAGTTTTTAGATTCAGTGGGACATGCTTTGGAAGCACGTTCTCCACATTTATTCAGTATTCAACACACCCAAATTCAGTGGGGGCATGTTTTGAAAACATGTCCTGCACATTGGCACTTATTTCAATTTTTTAGATTTATCCATATATAATGGGGGCATGCTTTGGAATCATGTTCTACACACTTACATGTTTTTGAATTGGCCAAAACACATAATTATATAATTTAGATTCATTGTTGTGGCAAAATTGTATACATTGGTACCATTTTTATATATAATTTTATCATGAGACATATCTAAGGTGCATATGCTATGCAATGTTTATCTAATATTACAAAATATAAATTAATTATAGATTTCAAAACACTCTCAAGGACTATTATCACCCATCAATTAGAATTTTATAGATAATATTGAGTCAATCTATTGTTGGTTCATTTTTGTTATGGTTGAGATGATTAAATCAATCAATCTTGCCAAGTTTTCAGGTTAGACTTGATTATATAATCCAACCTCACCTTTTGATAGTGTGAGTTTACTTGTTTCACTCACACTCACTAGGTTATAAATATGATTGGGTTACATGGTTGAAATAATCTCAATCATTGGGTGACAACTCACTTTTTCTCCAAGGCTGGGGAAATGTGCCTTCCAATCTCTCAATCTCTCTCTATCTCCTTAGATATATGCACTTTACAAATTAATAAACATTTGTCCTAATCTTAGTTTCATATCCTTACAATTATATATCTTTTCAAATAAAATTTCTAATAGGCAAGGTGATTACATAAATACACATGTGTACTCCTAAACCTTACTTTTTCAATTTCAGTTATATGCACTAATTATGTAATGTAACCTGTTCTTGGTTATAGGTCATTCATCAACAAAGCACTCAAGTTGGACTTAAGCAAAGGTAAGGTGTGTTATAGACACCCAAGTATACATTTCTTCTCTTTTACACCAATAATTTCATTTCTATATTAAAGGAAGGGACAAATGTAGATGATATTTATGGATTATTTAACACCTTAGTCTTGTACACTGGGCAAAATCAGACCTTGGTTGTTCTTCTCAGTTTTGGACCTTTCCCACTTTTAAAATTCTCACATCTAATATATCTTGTGCCCCTTGGCCTATCTCTTGGTTTGACCAGTCTTTTGTTGATGACCCAAATATGTTATCCTACCCACAATGCTTAAAACTTGCTTATCTTCCACCTCTATAAGTTCTAGGTCTACATTTACTTTTCCATTCCCTAGACATTGATATCCTAGACATACACCTACATCGACATAGGTGTCTTGCTCTGATGCAAGTGTCCATTGCCCTAAATTCATCTAATTTTCATATGAAATGTATCCTAATGGTCAGCCTAAGTGATTTAATTTGAGTTATTTCTCTGAAGGAATTGATTTAAATACAAGATCAATGCTCATTCATTCCTCAACTGGGAAAACCTAGTAAAGACCTAAGGCAACTATTGACTAATTTTACCCCTAGGTCAAATTAAGTCAACCCCCATACAAGTTCAAACTTTCATAAGGCCTCCTAGGTTGGAAAGTGGTCCCAGGTCATTAATGAGGTCATACTACATGTTTTAACATTGTTATAATTGTCATTTTGTCTTAATATACATTTTTATCACATTTTATTAAATATAAAGGGAGATGTACTATTTTACACCAAAGGACAAAGGTATCAAGATGAATTATAACATACCACATATCATGTATATGTTAGATGGTAGTTTGGAAACTGAAAGTTGCAGGTCTAACATAAGAATAAAGAGATCAACTATAAAAAGGCAGTTTCAAGAAAGTTGTATGGACTATTTGACAATCTAACATGTGTGGAGGATTTAGAAGAGTCTCTTAAAATTATCACAAGTCAATTTTAGGTGCAAGAAGCTTTGATAGATCTAAAAAAGGCAAAAACTAATTTGTCTCTCTCATAGTTCTCTTGAGCAAATCAAATAAGCCAAATGGTTTTTAGTTGGTACAGATAAGAGAAGCAAAGTTAAGGTAAATGCACTTGGTGGATGAAAATAATACTTATGACCTTAAATTTAATGGTAATGGTTTTTATATTGGTGTATTTTTCTTCATGAACAATCATTAAGACTATTAGTACCTCTAAGCTACCTGCATAACCCCAACACCTCAGTTTCCTCATCTAATTGTAGTTGTCTATGTGAACTAAATAGTTTACATAATATTTCAAAACATATTACTTCATTCCATATGGTTTTCAAATTAGTTTGAATGTGTGGTCATGAAGAGTAGGCAACATCACCCTCATTGTGCTATAAGTGAGCACTATTAGTCTGTAGGATAATATTTTCATCAGTGGCAGAGTTTGTCTTCTGTGAGTGACTTCAAATCAAGGTAGTACACCTATGTCTTCCCTTCAAAGCATGGATTATTTGATTTTCCAATGAAGGTTGTATTGAATAGATCTTCAAACTCCTCAAAGACAAAGAAGTTAGTTTGAATGTTGAACTCACATACAAGCAGAAACTAACCACAAAGTTGTGACTGTGTAGTCAATAGAAGCATAAATATAGAATATATTGAGATAAGTTCAAGGTTGATAATGTATTATAAGAGACCTATTTTGATATAGGATTGAGATTGTGGGACATCATAAAATAATAGTAAGAGAAACAGTCCAAGATTGAACTTGCATACACAGTCACTAAGCCTACATGAATACCACAATGGTCTGAAGTTAATGCAAAGGAGGTAGAGTAATGATGAAATGGTTTTGGAGGTATTTAGACTCATTTGAGACCTTCAAGTAGGCCTGAGAGCATAGAGAAAATCATGGTGATAGTGATGAGACCATTACATATAGTCAGATTTAGAGCCTTGATTCACAGAGTTAGGAACTTGTTACTGAGAAGTTTTACCTTAACTTATCTGAATGAGATTTTACTCATATAATGTGTCATTTGTTGGTAAGTATGTATATGGTCTAGATAAGTATGATAGTTTCCTTCTTGTAGCCTAAGCCTATAATTCACATTTGAACATGAAAAGAGATTGTTTAATCAATAAATAATGAGACTTGAGTGACTTACAACTCAGTCAAATTCCTACTAAAAACATTCATAGAGCTATAGTGTTGAGAAGCCTAAAGTGAACCTGTAGCAATACCTTGTAAGTGCCTACAATACATTGTGATGGAGAAATGATGGCATGTAAAGGCATAAATGGGCTCATCTAGGTGGGAGATGGTTCAAGTGACCTAAATATGGAGATAGAGAATTGAACACAATGTTAAATCAAGTATCTTCATTTATAGGAACCTTATAATTCTCTAATACACATAGTTTGAAAATAGTCTGTAGACTAGCCTAGACTCATGTAGTATGCAAGTTTGGAGGGTTGGTATAGGGATAAGATGGGAAAACACATTAAATACAATATCAAAGTGATAATATCATATTGAATTAAGATTATTATATGTAAATAAGTAAAAATGAGGTTGGACAAGTAGGTTTCTATCCTTAACCTACATTTTACCAAAACTCTATAGATAATATACAGACTTAGAAGCTAGTTTGAGGAATTTGAAGGTTTGAAGATGATAGAAATATTTAGCACATAAAAATTCATAAAGAAGGTCCTTATGACCTAAAATATCCATCCACAGTATCCTTCAAATCACATGAATAAGGAAGTGTCCTTTGTTCTATCTTAGACAGAGGACACTCCACAGTTAAGGTAAATCTGTAGACTTGGTGCATGAATGTTGAAAAGATGAATAAGGAGACTTGGAATCATTGTATAATGATGTGAAAGGTTGATATGAATATGAATGAGGGTAAAATATAACTTAAAATCAATGGGAACCCTCATAGGTGGTCACAAGCTCAAATATATAGTCTAGGCCTATTAGGTCTAGAACTAAACACAAACCCTCAAGATGCATAAATTCACTTCTATGACCATATGATCTCACTAAAAAATGTGAGAGTCTTTAGGGGAGAGTATAAGGTTAGTGAGACCCATTTTTTGGCATAAATTAGCTCAAGTTGGCCATTTTTGGTCTAATATTATCTCATACCTGTCCAGAATGCATAGTAGGAATCAAGAAGCCAACTTCATTTGCTCATATCTATACAAATGAGCTACATGGTGCCTTGAGAACGTAGGGGTAGGTGGGGAGGGTCTTAAAATCAAAATTTGTGGAATTGGTTTGATATTTATATGTATAACTTTGATGAATCATTATTAACAATCCAAGTGACTTAAAACCCTCCTAAAACCCTTATATGAACCTGATGGAGAAAAGATGAATGGTTATGCATATAAAAGTGGCCAATTGGCCTTGAAAGTATTTTAGACATGTCTATCACTCCCTCAAGATATTTTACACTTATTTTTTATACACTATCACTTATACAAACATGCCTAATTTAATCTAATTTTTAGGAATTGAGGCCTAATTCTCACCTCAATGATGAAAAAAACACCTATGCTAGACTGGTCACTGCAGGTAGTCTTGAATGGCACAATGAGAAGAAATGTGATTGCCTAAGTGTAATAGTGAGAAGAGTGACACTGAGTCTCTATATGCCTATTTGATATACCAAAGGACAAAGAGTTCTTGAACAAGTGTTTAACACCTATGCAACGAATTTCCTTGGACAACTGCCGGTCATTTAAGTGACAAGTGTTGAGATCTAGGCCTAGACAGATAGTGAGTGACTATACATAGTAAACATAAGTGTCAAAATAAAGATCATCAATTGGATAAATGTATAAGGACATGTATTGATCTTATTTCCATCTTCTCATGTTAGATGATATGTGGCAATGACTCTTATGGAAGTTTTAGATAGTCAAGTGGACTCATCATAAAACAAGGTAGTTTAAAGAAGGATAATTGAGATATCTATGCCAAATTTAGGAGAATGATGTAATTATGATGGATACTTATCCATGACAACTTCTTAATCTCTTTTCTACTTCATTCTCTTACATTGTAATTGGTTTTCAAGTCTTGACACTTAGCCTTGTGATTGTCCAACTTATCTTCTTCTCTTTCCTCTCTTATGCTCTATATATGCAAGCCTTTTTGGCTTTGTAATGGATCCACACCTAGTATGGTGAAGACATGATGGTTTAAAAATTATATTTGCCTTTGAAATAACGATGTCCAATCTGGTTATAAGTTCATAGTTTCTTATCTAAGTGTGTGAAGTAGTGCATAGTGGAATGACAAGTGATAACTATCTATCCTTGTGTTCTCTTTACTCTTTCATGTTTAGTGTAAGTAGCTCTCTATAATAGGTCACATGAAGTGTAGTTGGTGTATTGGTCTATCTCTAATTTTAAAGAGTAGAATTAGTTACTACAATTAAACCTTTTGTTCATTCACCTTGAGAAGTACAATGCATATCACCTCCATGTTTGAAACACTTATGTTAGAGAAATATAGGATGTTGAACCTATTTTGATGAGTCATCTTTCATAGTGTAAGTGCATGGTAGTCTAGTGGAGATCAATATGGTATATCACCTCATTATAATAGGTTATTTTCATGTTCATTCTATCCCTTTTCATCCAAGCAAACAAGTAGTATAGGTGATAAGCTATCAAAGACTAATCTAGGGAGTTAGCCCTTAAACCTATATGTTTACCTTTGCTATAGGTGACCCATAGGCCTAGAGGTAATCCAATGTTTCACTCAATTTGGAAGATTCTTGAACAACCTCTCCAAGGGTGTAAAATTTAATGATAATAGTTTTGGCATGTCTGGAAGGACCATTGCCTCAAACATATGTTATCAAGGTGAATGATGGTTTTGACAACATCAAAACTACATACATATATTCTACTCAACATTTGGTGACTCCACTGAAGGTAATATCTAATTTTAGATCAATTTTTATCATTCATTTTATTCATACTTCATGGTCCTTACTAGGTCCATTACTAGTAGAGGTAATAATCCTATAAATCTACTCCCTCAATCTGAATTTCCTCTTGAAGTTCAACATCCTCAACCTATCTTGACATTTTAAGAATCAGAAGACTTTGAAATCTAAGAAGAGCAAGAGAGTGAAGAGGAATTTGAGGACAAAAATGCTAGGCAACATGATTTCTTAGCCTTTAATACTAAAAATTCTATACATCTCAATGCTTATGATGATATCCCTCCCAATATGGAAGGTCCTATCAACCCAATTTAGCATATTAGGGACATTTATAACTTTTGAAATTTACGTAATGTCACTGAAGTTAACATTATAGTTAGGTTACTTGGCAAGTCTCTTAGGGTAAAAGCCCTTGATTAGTATAGAACATTATCGGGAGGATATATCACAACTTGGGATGAGTTTGGAGAGTTGTTGACTTAAAGGTTTGAAGATAAGAGTCATCATAAATCACTCATTCATCATCTGGATGTGATTCAAAGAGGTCCTAAAGAAACTATGCATGATTTCAATGATAAGTTTCAAAGAACATGGTATAGGTTGCTGTTATGTCTATTTTTTGTACCTTTACAATTTTCTAAAAATATATACTCCTATTTTCCATAGTGATGACTTAGTCATAAAATCTAAAACTGTAGTTGAGGACCTAAATCAATTAGTAGTATTATGAATATACATGTTTTCAATTAAATGATCTGATAATGATTTTTTATGAATTCATATTTATATTATAATAGTTTAAAAAAATTAAAATTAGAATATATATATCATTATTGAATGTTTGTTTTCAGTCATGAGATTTTGATGAACAGAGTTGATCATATTGCATTTAATTAAAGTGATTACTACAATATTTTCAGTTTGAAAATGATAATGTTTATTATTATTTTATTTTAATTGAAGGCATTATATAATTTGTCATGATGGTTTTTAGTTAGTTTCATTTAAAAATTTAATTGCAAATATGAATATTGACATTACAAATAGTTTTATCGTAAATGGAATTTGGTATAACATTGAAACCTAAGCTATTATATTGAAGGATTATTAAATAATCCTAAGGGGTTCTATGTTATAATCTAAAATGTTATCTTATTTTAAGTGTTTAATGTAATATTGTGGACCTAATACAAAGGCTTTGAAATGGACATGGGGTGATTATTTTATTTTGAAGAACGGTTGAAATTAAGTTATATTTATATTGATAAATTACAAGGTTTATTTCATTAATGTTCAATGGGGTAAGGTGGCAAGTTGGCAGCATAATGGGTAAGTTGTTTTAATGCAAAACATGATGGATGTTTCAAGATCTGAATAAAATCAAAAGGTGGTATTAAGATTTTAATGCAGTTATACATGCCTTGATAAATGTAAGATAGTTGGCATTTAGTAAGAATTTTGGTCATTATTAAAGTTAGAATCTTGCTAAACAAGTTAGCATTTGACTAAAACAACATGCCTTGATTTGAGAAACCAGTCAAATGAAAACATGTAGGCAGAAGTGGTTAATATAAAGTTATGGTATATAAAAAGGTTTGTTTTCATTTTGATAGTCATTTTGAGCAAGCATGTAGTGAAAGCCATACTCTACCTAGATAATTTTGAGAAGTTGTAGACACTGCATTAATAGGTATGTCAGTGTTGAAAGTAAATAATTATTAAAGAGATAATTACATTTTATCAAATTTGCATGAAAATAAAATTATGGTTTTTGAATTTACCTGATATCTTGATAATTCTTGAAAAATAAATTGTTTGTTTTAATTTATTTTGCATGCATGAATTTTTAGATTCTTGGTGATAAAGACAGTTGAAAAGATTTCACAGTATCAATTTTTGATAGTCAGTTATCATTCTGGGTTTTAATAAATATTTTCATCTCGAGTTTTGAAGTCATTTTTGATGATAATGGAGATTGTCACAAAAAATATGTGATTTTGGCTTTTACCTTTTCAATTTGTTGATAATTTGTTCCAACGATGATTTTGGTAATATTAGCTTAGATTTGTAAGTTCCGCTTTCATAAATACATGAAGTTTGATATGAAAATGAGCTCAAAATAGTTATTTTTGTAGAAATCTTGATGATTCTAAAATGGTTTTGTTATAAAATTCTTAGTGTTAAGAAATTATTTTGTTAAACATTTTTGATACACATAATTTGATGATATGCAATATATGATCTTCTAAAATTTAAAAGTTTATTTCAAAGATATCAACATGCATTTCCTAGGGTTTATTTTTGAAGTCATGAATTGAAGAGAAGTAAGAAAATAGTTAACAGTTCTAGAAAGTTGTGATAAGTTATGTTATTCTGAGTTTTGAAATGATGATTTGAAAAAGCTATGACCATGTCAAAATCTTATTACATTATGAATAGAACTTCTATCAAAATTATTATCAATGGTTATGGATTTGTTGTCAATTTGATAAAAAAATATGTGTAATTTACAACTTGTGAATAATATATATCTGTATATATTGAGACTGCATTTTTGTAGTGAGAATATAATGCAATAAAGTATAGCATAATATTTGAGATAAAATTATGAAGAATATACTTTTATGTAATTATTATGATTTCAAATTTTACTGATACATAACACAGTTAGATTGACAATCATACAAATGAGTTTAGTTTTAGACAGTTGAATCTTTTATTTGTTCATTTTGTTGATATAATTGTAAATTTTCAATAAGTGATTAGAAGCCAAAAATATAAAGTGCAGTTGTTATTATTGATTTGATAATTGATATATTTATTTTTGAGTTCAGTCAAATGATGATGATAAGATTTTGAATATATTTTGAATTATATTTAGAATGTTAGGTTGGAATTAACTAGATTTAAATAGGAATAATAATAATAACAATTAGGAAATGAATCATAACTCTGGTAGCATGAATCACAATGCACCTAATAGAAAAATTATTAGGAGAGGTTTTAGGGCTAGACGGTTTGGTCCTAAATATGCAAGTAAAGGAGCCCGAATGACTATTTATTTTGATGCTACTGACCAAATTTTTTGAAATGTATTGAGTATATTTCCATTTAATCCTACTAATCATAAGGGTAATAGGGGTTTTCATGATCATAAATTTAAAGTTAGATCCCATTCTCATAATAATTTTTTCCATTAGTTGCAAACTAATCCTAATCATTTGCCTATGCAGTCATCTAGTAAAGAAAGATTTAATGTTGTTAATGAACCATCACAAAAAGTCAACGAGTCAATCCATACAAATAATTTTATAAATATAACATTGCCATCCTATTCAAGTGAGCCTATACCACTTCAAAGGATGCCTATTTTAGAGTGCAAGAAACTTAGTTTGAAAAAATATCTTGCTGTCATGTATCTATCCACTTCAAAGAAATAGAAAAATAGTCAAGTTGAATATGAAACTCCAACAAAAATTAGAATAGTGAAGTGAATCAAATTGAAGATAGATGATGATGAGAGTAATTCAGGTATAAAACTAGTTTAATTTCCTACAGTTCAGATGGAATATAATGAATGCTTGAATGAAATAGGTGAACCAATGATAAAATTTCTATCTAATTTTGATGACTCTTAATTATCAAAAAGATAAATTTTATCTCAAAGTTGAACTTTAATTTGATAAGACTTAGTACATTTTAGAATTTTGATACTGTAGTAATAATATTTTTAGAGTGCAAATAGACTTAAATTTTGATATATATATATATATATATATATATATATATATATATATATTATGCCTAAGTAATTTGGATTATATTCAAAATGAAATTAATGTAGATAATTTTTTTATTTAACTATGAATTATCTTATTATTTATTGAAATAATATTATTTATTTTTATTATTAATTGACTAGAGGGTCCATACCCATTAGGAAATACTTAGTTTAATTTCAAATAATTGATCTCTTAAGATTTTAAAAGTCTTAAATAAATCTCAATTTACAACTGTCAATATTAATTGACTTTTAAAAGTTAATTATTAAAAGTTAACAAGTAACTAACTAAAGTTAGTTAAAACTACTCTTTTTTAAAACTAACTTAGAAGTATAAAAGGAAATCAAGGATTCATTTGAAAGCAAGAATAACACATGTATTGAAGACTATTACATTCTAAGTCAATCACTTATCTCTTTCTTTTATATAATTTTTTGAGATAACATGACTTTTACAGATAAATCAATGGTACTTTCTCTAATGATTGAGTATATTGCTTAGATAACGCAGGTATATCAATTTTTATATTATCATTTATAATAGATTATCTAAAGTTATTAAATTTAACATATTTTGGTGATTGCTTCTTACAATTCTATGTATAGAATCTGAGTATTCAACTTAAATAATGATGAAAACTTCGTTATTTGTGACATATTATTGATTTGACTGATTGTAAAAATTACCTTTTAAAGATATTTTGTAAGAAAGATGTTTGTTTCTCAAATAAAATGATCTATTTGCTAAGATGACTCTCTTTTGTTGAGACTCACATGATTTATTTATATTATATTTTATTTTACTTTGAATTCTAATTTAGTTTAAATTTAATTTTAGCTTAGTTTCTAATTGATCTAATTTTTTTTTGTTTAGTATAGTTTTTAATATAATTATTATATTAATTTTTACTGTTTATTCTGATTTCTTTTACTAAATTAAGTTTCTTAGGTTAGTGTTAAGTTTAATTAGTATTAGATTAGATTCTTTTTAATTTTTTTAATTAATTTATTGTTTAATTACTCAGTTGATAGATGTTATTGTTTGCATCTTTTCTTTTGATTGTTGAGTTATGCTTATGTTGCTTGATTATTGAAGATATGCCTATTAATTAATTAATTAATTAATTAATTTTATCTTTATGTTTCTTTGTTTATTGTCTTGGTATTTACTTAGAAGTTTTAACAAAGCAAGATATTATTCTTAGAACAAATTGTATTACTGAATCTGATTTTTTTTTGTAGAGATTGTCTTATTCATAGGCTCTTCTCTGTCGGATAGGATTGATTACATATTTATATCTTAAATAATTCATTGTTTGATAGTAGATTTCTAAATTATAATTAAATATGTTATATCTAATAACCTATTTATTATTTTTTAGAATATTTAAAAAATCTCTCATATCTTTAAGATCATATTCAAACCTTTAAAACCTTACCATTAGATTGGTATGATTCCAACTTAACCTTCGTAATAGGTGAAAGGATTGATTAGTTGACCAAATAATTTTTATCATCAATAAATTTGGTGACTCGATTAAGGATATCTTTCAAAAATATTATTTGTTTAAAGCTTTATTTTCTTCTTATCCATGGTACTTTGAGGACAACCTTTTGTTATCCAATCTAGATTTGATATTGCCGATGATCAAGTTGATGTTTATTTTAATTTAACTCATTATGCATGGTAAAATCAGTCTTATAATCTTCAACATATCATACAAATGATAAATGAAGAAGTTGTAGAGTTTGAGGTAGATTGGTATGCCAATCTTACTCGTAAAACTCAAAAACACATTTTAAATTAAAATAAATGAATTTGAGAAGATAAAACAAGAGTTTTAGCCACTATTCTTAGACCTAGAACTTATTTTCTTTCTGATTCTTATTTGTTTGATGATTTGGTTATGCCCTTTGAATCTATTAATAATTTTTTAAAATTAAATCAATCTAATCAGGTTCAATAAAATCAATGAATTCAAGTAGAAGACACTGCTGAAACTTTCAATGGAAGATCGAGCAAATTTGAAACTACAAGATATGATTCAAGGTCTGCAAAATAATAGAGATCAAGATGATCTCACTAAAGATGAAGTTGGTTCTAAAGTTGAATTAGAACAACAAATATTATTAAATTCATGGATTTATGAAAATCCACTTAACATTGGAAATTATCGAGGTAAGTTACCTTCCCTTAAAGGATTAAATATGCTAAAATTTTCTAGAGCTTCTAAGAAATCTTGAGAAGATCATTTATATGCATTTAAATTAGTTTGTACTACTCTCAGTATAATATGTGAAAATAATTTCTTAAATTTTTTTGCTCAAATAATTGAAGGGAAAACTTATCAAGTTTTTATTAGTTTACCTGCTAAAGCTATCAACACTTGAAAAAATATTGAAGATTGACTAGAATTATCTTTAAAAAAAGATAAGGAAGATTTAGACCTAGCCAATAATCTTGTAAATTTTTATCTTGATCTAAGTGAAATCATATATCATTTCATTATTAGATTTATTAAGTTACATCAAAAGATTTCTCATGATCTTAGACCTTCTAAAAAATTATCTAGACTTTAATTTTGTAGTGCTTTACCTTTGAACTATAAAATGATTGTAGAAGATAAAGACATTACAAAATATGATGAAATTGTAATATTGTGTATTGAGTATGAAAAGAAACTTAAATGTATTAGATTTAAATATAGGTCTTCTACAGGTCTAAATTTAGATTATACAATTTTTTTAAAAGCAATTCAAAGTCTAGAAAATGAACTAATTACTCTTAAAAGACAATTAAATGATAAATCTTATTCATATAATAAAATTATTGTTTTAAATGAAAGTAAAAATTAAAAAAAATGCTGATTACTGTAATGTGTGTGAATTAGATCATAATCCAGATTCATGTATTGCTGTTCAAAAATTTATTCAAGGGAAAAATAGTGTATTTATTGATATAAAAGACAACATAAACATGTATGCTTTTGATGATTCATAAAAAAATGAAAGTGCTTATGTTTTTATTACTAGAAATAAAGATTATAATTATTCTCAAAATAACAATACAACAAATAATAATTCTTATTTTACAGATAAAAGTAAAGGAACTTGGAATATTTTTTCAAATAATTCATCTGATAATTCTTCTCAAAACATTCTTTTATCAATTGGTTATAATAATAATCAATATCAACCTTATAAGCCTAAGAATTATACTTAGATTCGATAATATGATGTTAGGGTTTATAATATAATTGATGATTTATCTATAATTAAAGTTGGATTTTCATTATTACAAGTAGCTAGCCTTTTAAAACAACCTGATAAAATTAATGAAGCTGTTAAAAATTTAAATTCTAAAAATGATGTAGGCTTACAAGAAGAAGATAGTAATGAACAAACATCTATTTTTATTATAAATTATGATTCTCCTATATATTATATACCTCCTTTTTATGTTTCAATTAAAATTTCTATTAAAATAATTCATAATTATATCTTAGATACAGGAGCTTCAAAGAATATAATGCCTAAATTTATTACAGATTAATTAGACATTTTTTATAAAACTGATAATAAGAAGCTTACTAGATTTGATTTAAGAGAATAAGTTATGATAAGTTTTGGGATATAATCATTAAAATTATTCAAAATGAAAGAATTAAGTGTATGACTAATGTCCAAATCTTAGATATTTTTAGTAATTATGCTATGTTATTAGTAAGAGATTGGTAAAAAACATGTACTTTTTAAAAAAAAGATATTACATGAGTTCCCATAAGTAATGAAATTACTTTTATAAAAAGAGAGGATTGGTTTAGTATACCTATAGAATCATCTACTCCTTCCACTATTGCCTATGTTTAAATAGACATTGGAACTTATGAGCTAATGAAGTTGGATGAACTAGAAAATCAATAAGAATTTTTTTTGATAAAAAACATTATATGGTCACTATATTTTGATAGACCCTGTTCTCAACTAGGAAATGGTGTTATAATTTATTTAATCTCTCTTATCGATAAGATATTCCATTATGATTACAAATTATCATTTGAAAACACTAATAATAAATTTAAATTTGAAGCATTATGTTTAGGTTTGAAAAAATCTATTGAGCTTAATATCAAACATTTAGAAGTCTTTAGAGATTTTAAATTAATTATTAGATAAGTTTAGAAAGTTTACAAAACTTGTTTACATCATTATACTCAAAAAATTTAGTATTTATTTGAATATTTTAAAGTTTTTAATATCACTCACATATTTAAAGAATATAATAGTAGATCTGATAAGCTTATTATTTTTGCTTCAAGCTCAACTCTAAGTGAGAGTGAACCAATCACAATTTTTTTTTCAAAATTTTTTTGACCTAAAATTTTAGATTTGAATGATAGGTGGCCTATTTTTAGTTATGATGAACACACAGATTCATTTATTAAAGGTAATTATTTTAATCATGTTAATTATGTATTAAATTATGGATATTATATGTAATTGAGTACCAATAAATTACCTATTGATTTAGTAAGTTTGGAATCTATGTTTACACCTAATGATCAGCCTAAATTTTTTAAAATAGAAGAACCTTTTAGGATAATTATAGGTGAAACTATTCCTATAAATTTAGGTATTAAAGAGGATCTTAAATATGTGTATTTAGGAATTAAATATACTACTAGTGAAAACATAACATTTATTAAATTATTCAAAGAGTTCATTGATGTGTTTGTTTGATCATACAAAGATATTAAATTTTATAATACTAATATTATTAAGCATGATATACCTATAAAATTTGATATTAAACCTATAAGAAAAAAAATATGAAGAACTATCCTTTTGTTAGAAGATACTATTAACAAAGAGCTAGATAAAATGATTAATGTTGGTGTCATTTTTCTTATAAAATATTCTAAATGGATAGCTAATTTATTACCAGTTAGAAAAAAAAATTTGATATCAGGTTATATGTTGATTTTAAGGATTTGAACAAGGTAGTGTTAAAGATAATTTTTCCTTACCAAGTATAGATCAAATTTTGCAACAGATTGTAGGTTCTGAAATGATGTCATTATTAGATGAATTTTTTGGTTATAATCAAATTTTTATAAAGTCTAAAGATAAACATAAAACAATTTTTACTACTCATAAAGAACTTTTGCTTATAAGAGAATACTATGTGGATTAATGAATGTAGGAGCTACTTTTTTAAGAGCCATGCATGTTACATTTCATGACTTAATTGGCATCATTATTCAGGTCTATCTTGATGATCTCACTATTCATTCAAAAAGGTGTAAAAATTATTTAGATCATCTTTGTGAGGTTTTCATAAGATGTAGAAAGTATGATATTTCTTTAAATTCAAAAAAATTAATTTTTGATGTTATTGAAGGTAAATTATTAGGACATATAATTACTAAAGATAGCATTTTCATATATCCTGAACGTATTAAATCTATTAAAGAGTTACCTCCTCCTAGAGATCAATCTAATTTATGATCTTTTTTTGGTAAAATTAATTTTATTAAAAAAATCATATCATATTTTTCTAATAAATCTAATCCTCTACAATTATTACTTCAGAAAGATAAATCTTATACTTGAGATGAAGGTGCTAATTTAACATTTATTAGCATTAAAGATGTCATTGTAAATATTTCAGTACTTGCTAAGCCAAATTTAAAGAAATCATTCATTTTTTGTGTTAATGCCATTTAAAAGGTAATTGGAGATATTATTACGTAAAAATTTGAAAATAATGACAAAAAATTAATTGATTATATGAGTTAAGTATTAAAAGATGTTGAAACTAGGTACCCTCTTATTAAGAAATTTGTTTTCTCATTAGTTTATTTTTTAATCAAAATTATTTATTTATTGATGAGAAATAAAGTTATAGTGTGATCTAACTTACATTTAGCTGAAAATGCTTCTTCAATGATTAATATTTTAGTTTTATCAGTTGATAATTTGAATATAAAGCCTCATTTAAAGACCATAAAAATATCTGACTTTTTTAAAAATTTCAAATTCGGTCTTGAAATGAATGAATAAGATTGTATGCTTTCGAAAGATGATTGGTATCATGACTTAGTCTTCTATTTTCAAAATCAAGTTGATAATTTGATAAGAAACAAAGACATTCTTTACGCTTAAGATATTTAAATTTTTATTTATTAAAAAATTACTTGTTTTATTGAAATAAAGATGGCATTTTATTAAGGTGCCTTACAAATGATCAAACTTAATTTTTTTATAGATATTATCATGAAAAAAATTGTGGTAGATATTGTGCTACAAAAATAACTGTTTGTAAGATCTTAAGAGTAGGTTATTATTGACCTACATTATTTCAAGATGGTTATAAGTTAATTAATTCTTTTATGTCATGTTAATTATTTGTTGCTAGAGATAAGTTACCTACAACACTTTTAAATTTTGTGATACCTAAAAATCATTCATAAAATAGGTTATTAATTTTATTTCAGATATACACCCTTCTTTATCAACTGATCACACACACACACACACATATCTTAACAACAATGGATTATTTCACTAAATATCCTGAGGTTAAAGCCTTTAAAAGTTTTATAACAAGTGAATTAATGTCATTTTAAAAAAAATCAAATTTTCTCTATATTTGGAGTTCTTTATCAAAACATATTTGATAATGGTCTTTAGTATATTTCAAATGAATTTTCAATTTTTTTGGGAAAATATTCTGTTATATCTAGTCATTTATCTAAATATTACCCTCACGGTAATGATCAAGTTAAGTCAACAAATAAAAATCTAATTTCAATCATGAAGAAGTTAGTTTGTGAAAATTAATGAGATTAGTATATTAAATTTTTTGAAGCTTTATGGGCTGATAGAACTATTGTCAAGGTGAAAATTAGTTATTCACTTTTCATATTAGCATATGGATTTGAAGCCACTTTACCAATAGAACTTCATATTTTTTCAACAAGAACTGCTTTACAATATGTTTCTGAAGATACTAATTTGATTGAAAAAAATTACATGATTTAATAGCTCTTGATAAATTAAAAGTAACAATATTATAAAAGTTAAAAAGAGCTAAACAAAGACTGAAAAAAAATTTTGATAAGAAAATTTATAATAAAAAATTCAAAGTTGGTGATTTAGTTTTATACTAAGACACAACTCATGAAGATCTTAGTAAGCATCATAAATTTGATTCATTATAATTGGTCCTTATCGTATTACAATTGTACTTGAAAGTAATACTTTTCATTTGAAAGATCTTGATAGAAATTGGTTACATTATTCAATTAATGATCATCATTTAAAATTATTTCATAATTAGTTTCCTTTCAGATTTATTGCTTTCTTTTTGGTTTTGTTACTTCTTTTGTTTTTTGTTTTTGTTCTATTGTTTCTTTGTGGTTTGTTGTTTATTTACTTCTTGTTATTGTTTTTCTTTTACATTTTAAAGATCAACAAACATCTCAAGTGGATGAAGTATTCATGTTATGGAGGAAGAATATAAAGATGCTACAATATAACTATAAGTTTCTATCATTTTGAGATATTATTCTTTATAAGCTCAGTTTTCTTTATACATGGATAATATTTACTGAGTTATAACTAATTGAAGTAATACTTTATTTTCAAAAAAAATGTATTAAAAGATTTTGTATTTGTTTATGTATCCATCTTGAACTCCTTTGTTATATTATTCCTTTTCTTCATGTCATGCTATCCAAACATCCCATCTCTTATTAAAAATCATTAGAAAGAATTTCATGCATAACTGCTTGAGAAATGATTTACCTGAATCACACTCTCAAGATTATTTTTCTTAAAATAGGCATTTTGATTGTTACTCAAATTCATATTCAAAATTGACTAGCAAAGTTGCTAGTATTATGCCTATTTTTTGTACCTTTACAATTTAAAAAAAATTATAATCCTATTTGCCATAGTGATGACTTAATCATAAAATCTAAAACTATAGTTGGAGATCTAATTCAATTAGTAGTATTATGAAGATACATATTTTCAATTAAATAATCTGATAATGATTTTCTTTATTAATTTATATTTATATTACAATGATTTTAAAAAACATTAATGATTAAATAAATAAAATTAACATATATATATATATATATATATATATATATTATATATATATATATACTGAATGTTTATTTTCAGTTATGAGATTTTGATGAATAGAGTTGATCATATTTAATTTAATTGAAGTAATTACTAAAGTGTTTTCAATTTAAAAATGATAATGTTCATTATTGTTTTATTAGAATTTAAAGCATTATATGATTTGTCATGAAGGTTTTTAGTTAGTTTTATTTTAAAATCTAATTGCAGGTATGAATATTGACATTACAAATAGTTGTGTCATAAATGGAATTTAGTATAGCATTGAAACCTAAGCTATTATATTGAAGGATTATCAAATAATCCTAAAGCGTTCTAGGTTCTAATAAAAAATGCTATCTTATTCTAAGTGTTCAATGTAATATTGTGGACCTAATACAAAAGTTTTGAAATGGACATGGGGTAATTATTTTATTTTGAAGAATGGTTAAAAATTAAGCTATGTTTGTATTGATAAATTATAAGGTTCATTTCATTAATGTTCAATGGGGTAAGGTGGTAAGTTGACAACACAATGGGTAAGTTGTTTTAATGCAAAATGTGATGGATGTTTCAAGATACAATTAAAATCAAAAGGTGGTCTTAAGATTTCAATGCAGTTGTACATACCTTGATAAGTGCAAGATAGTTGGCATTTAGTAAAAATTCTGGTCATTACTAAACTTATAATCTTTTTAAACAAGTTAGTATTTAGATAAAAAAACATGCCTTGATTTAAAAAACCAATCAGATGAAAGTAACATACACGATTATGGTATACAAAAATGTTCATTTTCATTTTGATAGTCATTTTGAGCAAGCATGCAATGGAAGCCATACTTTGTCTGGATAATTTTGGAAAGTTATAGACATTGCATTAAAAGGTACGCCATTGTTGAAAGTAAATAATTATAGTTTATCAAATTTGCATGAAAAAATTTGTGGTTTTCAAATTTGCATAATATCTTGATAATTATTGCAAAATAAATTGTTTATTTTAATTTATTTTGCATGCATGAATTTTAAGATTGTTGGTGATAAGTTTAGTTGAAAATATTTCATAGTATAAATTTTCAGTACTTAGTTATCATTTTGAGTTTTAATAAATCTTTTTATCTCTGGTTTTGAAGTCATTTTTGATGATAATGAAAATTATTATAGAAATGTGTGATATTCTGGCTTTTGGGTTTTCAATTTGTTAATAGTTTGTTCTAATGATGATTTTGATAATATCAATTTGGATTTATAAGTTCTACTTTCATAAATGCATAAGTTTGATATGAGAATGAGCTCAAAATAGTTATTTTTGTGGAAATCTTGATGATTCATAAAATGGTTTTGTTATGAAATTCTAGGTATAGTGTTAAAAAATTATTTTTTTGAAGATTTTTGATAAACAAAATTTGATGATATGCAATATATGATCTTCTAAAATTCAAAAGTTTATTTCAAAGATATCAAATTACATTTTTTGGGTTTTATTTTTGAATTCATGAATTAAAGAGCAGTAAGAAAATGATTAACAGTTTTAAAAAATTGTGATAAGTTATGTTATTTTGAGTTTTGAAATGATGATTTGAAAAAAATATGATCATGTTAAAAACATATTACATTATGAATGGAACTTCTGTCAAAATTATTCTTTCAATAGTTATAAATTTGTTATCAGTTTGATGAGAAATATGTATAATTTGTAATTTGTGAATAATATATATATGTATATATTGAGCCTGCATTTATGTAATGAGAACAAAATGCAATAAAGTATGGTAGAATATTTGAGATAAAGTTATGAAGAATATAATTTTATGTAACTATTATGATTTTAAGTTATACTGATACATGACACAGTGAGATTGAAAATCATACAAATGAGTTTAGTTTTAGATAGTTGAAACCTTGATTTATTCAGTTTGTTGATATAACTAGAAATTTTCAATATGTAATTGGAATCAAAAAATATAAAGTTTAGTTGTTATTATTGATTTGATAGTTGATATATTCATTTTTGAGTTCAGTAAAATAATGATGATAAGATTTTGAATATATTTTGAATTGTATTTAGAATGTCAGGTGGGGATCAACCAAATTTAAACAAAAATAATGACAATAACAGTTGGGAAAGGAATCATAAGTCTGGTAGCATGAATCAAAATGTGCCTAATAGGAAAATTGTTAGAAGAGGTTTTAGGGCTAGATAGTTTGGTCCTTGATATGGAAGTAGAGGAGCTTGATTGTCCATTAATTTTGATGTCATTAACCCAATATTTTGGAATGTGTTAAGTAGCTTGCCATTTAATCTTATTAATCATAGGGGCAATAAGAGTTTTCATGGTCACAGATTTAGATCTAGATCCCATTCTCATAGTAGCTCTTCCCATCAGTTGAAAACTAATCCTAATAATTTTCCTAAGTAGTCACCAAGTCAAGAAGGATTTAATGTTGTTAATGAACTACCATAGCAAGTCAACGATCCAATATATAAAAATAATTTTATAAATCTTACATTGCCATCTTGTTCTAGTGATCCTACACCGCCTCAAAGGATGCCTATTTTAGAGTACAAAAAATTCAATTTGAAAAAAAATCTTGTTGTCATACATCCATCCACTTTAAGGAAATGGGCAAATAGTCAAGTTAAATATGAAACTCCAACAAAAATTAGAATAGTGAAACAAATCAAATTGAAGATAAATGATGATGAGAGCAATTCAAATATAAAATTGGATCAGTTTCTTACAGATCAGATAGAATATAATGAGTGATTGAATGAAATAGGTGAATCAGTGATAATTTTTTTATCTGATTCTAATGACTCTTGATTATCAAAAAGATAAATTTTATTTCAAAGTTGAACTTTAATTTGATAAGACTTAGTGTATTTTAAAATTTTGATACTATAATAATAATATTTTTAGAGTGCAAACAGACTTAAATTTTTATATATATATATATATATATATACATGTAAACACACATATACATATATATACATATACACACACATATATATACATATATGTGTGTGTGTGTGTGTGTGTGTGTGTGTGTGTGTGTGTGTGTGTGTATACATACACACACACACACACACACACATATACACACATATACATATATATACATATACACACACACACATACACACACATATATATACACACATATATATACATATGTGTGTGTGTGTGTGTATACATACATATATATACACACAGACACACATATATATATACACACACATATATACATACACACACACACACATATATATATACACACACATATATATACATATATATACACACACACACACACACACATATACATACACACACACACACACACACACGTGTGTGTGTGTCTGTGTATAATATGCTTAAGTAATTTGGATTATATGTGAAATATAATTAATGTAGATAAAATTTATTTAACTATGAATTATTTTATTATTTATTGAAATAATGTTATTTTTTTATATTATTAATCGACTAGAAGATCCCCAATCATTATAAAATATCTAATCTAATTTCAAATAATTGATCTCTTAAGACTTTAAAATTCTTAAATAAATCTCAATTTATAATTGCCAATATTAATTGACTTTTAAAAATCAATTATTTAAAGTTAACAAGTAACTAATTAAAGTTAGTTACAACTTCTTTTTTTTCAATCAACTTGTAAGTATAAAAAGAGATCAAGGATTTATTTGGAAGTAGGAACAACACAGGTATTGAAGATTATTATATCCTATATCAATCACTTATCTCTCTTCTATATAATTTTTCTGAGATAGCATGATTTTTACAGATAAATCAATATTACTTTTTCTGATTGTTAAGTATATTACTTAGGTAACGCAGGTATATTCAATTTTATATTATCATTTATAACATATTATCTGAAGTTGTCAAGTTTAACATCTTTCATTGATTGCTTCTTGCAGTCTTATGTATATAATTTGAGTATTCAACTCAAATAATAATAAAAACTTTATTATTTGTGATATATTATTGATTTGATTGATTGTAAAAGTTATATTTCAAAGATATTTTGTAATAAAGATATTTATTTCTCAAATAAAATGATCTATTTGCTAAGATGACTCTCTTTTGTTGAGACTCACATATTTTATTTTATTAGACTTTGAATTTTAGTTTAGTTTAAATCTAATTTTAGCTTAGTTTCTAATTGATCTAATTTTTTTTCTACTTAGTATAGTTTTTAATATAATTAGTTATATTAATTTTTACCATTTATTTTTGATTTATTTTATTAAATTAAGTTTATTAGGTTAGTGTTAAGTTTAATTAATATTAGATTAGTTTTGTTTTAGTTCTAGATTATCTTTAGATCAGATTCTTTTTAGTTTTCTTAATTAGTTTGTTGTTTATTTACTTAATTGATAGATGTTATTGTTTGCATTTTTTTTTTGATTTTTGAGTTATGATTATGTTGCTTGATTATTGAAGATATGCCTATTAACTGATTTATTTTCTTATCTTCATTTTATCTTTATGCTTCTTTTTGTATTGTCTTGGTATTTACTTGGAAGTTATAACAACAAAACAATATATTATTTTTGCAATAAATTATATTACTGAATTAGATTTCTTTTTTTCAAGAGATTATCTTGTTCATAGGCTCTTCTCTATCAGATATGATTGATTACATATTTATATTTGAATTGATTCATGATTTGATAGTAGATTTTTGAATTATAATAGAATATGTTATATCAATAGCCTATTTTATTTTAGGATATTTAAAAAACCCTTGCATATTTAGGATCGTATTCAAACCTTTAAAACCTTACCATTAGGCTGGTATAATTCTAACTTAACCTTCATAATAAATGAAAGAGTTGATTAGTTGATGAAATAATTTTCATCATTAACAACTGCCACCTCCCATGAGACCCCTTACAAGTTTTATTTTCCCAACATACCTAAGAGCTATTAGGACTGATATAACCATCATGTTCCAATCCATGGGTGAGTATATTTTGCCTTAAGTTGATGACATAGCCATTAGATCTAAGAATGATTTAATACAAGCTAGTAAACTCCCTCTAAAAATATCTATGATTATTTTTCCTAACATGTATTCTACTTCTCCAAGTCTTTCTCCAATTCCATGTTTAAACAACAAATTTAGAGGTACTTCAAAGAAGTCAGAAGATAACATTGATTAGGAGGCAATATCTAAGGCTTTAGAAGCTAAATTTAGGCAACTAAATCTAAAATATGTATTTCACCAAAACCCCTACCTGTATCCTCCACAAACAAGTTCCCACCTCAACAGTATGATCAAGGGGGGGGGATAAGGTCAACCTAAGTTCAATAGGCCACCCAATGCCTATAATCCAACCTCTACTCCCAACACAAGATCCATGGTTCCAATCTATAGTAACTTGATTAAAGGAGAAGAATGGTAACCTCAAAGATAATATATGGATGCCAATGAAGGTGAAGGGAAAGCATTGGTATCTCAAGGAGGTCCTACTCCTCAATTGACAATAGAAGATGGGAACTTCATGCAAGTGGAAATAAATGAAGGATGACAACCTCAAGGAGTGCATAAGATACACTTATCCTAAATTAGAGTACTTCAGTTAAAACCAACACAAGATCAAAGAGGAAATCTTTGGGATATGTTCATGGTGTTGACACTAGTTCAAACAATCCTTCTTCAAGGACATAAGGTGTGAATGTAAATGTGGCAACCCCTATAAGTCCTGTACTTCTTGAAAATCATAATGTAGGAAGGGTGACTCAAAGTACTCCATTACCTAAAAATCAAGGAACTTCTTTTCCCTCAAGGATACAAGAAAGGGTGAGTGTTTTAGACTAATATATCTCTTTGGGAAGTACTTTACATACCCAATTAAAAGGAACTACTTGAAGAGAAACTATCCCAAATCCACATCAGTCCTCAACCATAAAGACATGGTGGTGTAGCCCTCACTAATGATCCTAATCACATTGTTGAACCCTCTACCAAATCTGAAAATCCCCCACCTTTCGATCTCAACCTCATTGTAGGAGACAAGATTTTTCACAATTGTATTGTGGATAGTGGGGCAAATACCTCTATTATGCCCAAACTTGTGGTAGACAAATTGGAATTGAAATGTGAGCCATATAGTAAGGGACTATTATAACTTGATGGGATACCAACTAATTCAATAGGGCTCATCAAAGGTTTGAGAGTTTTCTTGCATGATTGCCCAAGTTTCCTAATCCTTAAAGACATAGTGGTGGTTTATTTGCCTAATCACTTTGCTATTTATTTATCAAGGGACTTCACTGCCAAGATAGGAGGATATCTCTTAGCTAATTGGTCTTTTTTGGCCTTTAAAATAAGGTATGAATTAAAGGTGACTATTAGAACACAACCATTGACCAAGTTTCACATTGAGCCATACATAGAAGTAAGTTCTAATCTAAATTGTACTATCAATAATCAATAAGAGTATGCTATGGATGATGGAACTTCTTCCAAAATTGAAGGTATCTCTAATATTTTTCTAGATGAGTATGGTGCTAACACTTATAGATATGATCCATAAACTTTAATTTAAGAGACAAACCTTAGCACATACATCATCCATGATGAAGGTGATGAACATTTTGAGGTTAACCTTGATAATTATTTTCAACAAGCTACTAAGGGTAATTACCTTATTCACATACATGATGATGATGGTTTTCAAAGTATGGTAGACTAAGATAATAAGGAATACAATTCCATTTTGCTTTCCTAAGATGGAGGAGTCTATGAATGTGACGACCATGAAGAATAAGATGATCAATGGTAGCAGTTTCATGTCATAATTCAAGAGTTTGAACAACTGAGTAAGCCAACTCCCTTTCCTAAAAATCATGATCTTAATAGTAAGGTGATTGAGGAACTTTATAAACCTGAAGGAGAGTGTCCTATTAAACATGAGAATGAGTGTAAAACCACTATAAATAAGGTTGCAGTCATGAAGGTGTCCAATGAAGCTAAGGAAAAAATGTGTGTGGTTGAGGAGTAATCCAAACCTTAGTCTGATGTTGAATAAATTTCAAACATGTTAGAGTAGCAAGGAGACAAGCTTGATGGTTCTAGACATCAAATGCATCATGTTCTAGAATAAGGTGAAGTTGAGATAACTTTCATGCTTTCTAATAAGCAAAGTGAAAAACATCAAATGAACATGATAAAAGTCAAGCCAGATGCAAAGTCAAACAAACCTTAAAGAGAGCTAGATGGAGTGTTCTTAAGAACTCCAAATGAAAAACTTTCTGCTAACATAAGATCCAAAGATGGTAAGTCATTCGACTATCTCCATAAGCAAGTGTTCATTGATAAGCATGTATCATATGAAGGTTTGTATTCATGGAGAAGAAATAATGATAGGAGCATTGCCTTTGACCTTGATTGAAATAATTATGAATTTGTTCTTCACCTCAAGTGTTTAAGGTCTCGTACATATTAGAATAATTGTGTCTTGGTTGAGTTGGTGTGTGTGTTTTCCATAAGTGTTCATGAGATCACACATGTGTGTTTGTTTTATGTTGTGTTTAGTGTGGTTTGGTGTCTTTTTAGAGGCATTTTAGTGTCAAGTATAGTGTATAGGTGATTCCATTTCCCAAGGATAAGAGAAGCCAATAGATCTTTAGCATAACAAGCATGCCACCCTTAGGAAATCACCAAAATGTTAACTAATTTTACCCTTAGGTAAAATTAAGTCAATCCCCCTAAAATTTAAAACTTTTATAGGGTTTCTTAGGTTGGAAAGTGGTCACATGGTCATTAATGAGGTCATACTGCATGTTCTAACATTGTTATATTTGTCATTTTGTCTTAATATACATTTTTGTCACATTTTATTCACTCTAAAGGGAATTATAGTATTTTCCACCAAAGGACAAAGGTGTCAAGATGAATTATAACATACCACATGTCAGGTATATGTTAGATTATAGTTTGGAAATTGAAAGTTGTAGGTTCAATGTAAGAACAAAGAGATTAACTGTAAAAAGGGAGTTTCAAGCACATTATACAGACTATTTGACACATTTGACATGTGTGGAGGATTTAAGAGAGTCTCTTCAGATTAATATAAGTTAGTTTTATGTGCAAGAAGCTTTGACAGATCTAGAAAAGGTAAAAACTAGTTTGTCTCTCTCATCGCTCTCTTGAGCAAGTCAAATAAGTTAAATAGTTTTCAATTGGTATAGATGGGAGAAGCAAAGTTAAGGTGAATGCACTTAGTGGATGAAAATAATCATTATGAAATTAAATATCATGGTGATGGTTTTTAGATTGGTGGAATTTGATTCATGAAAAATCACTAAGACTATTAGTGACTCCAAGCTACTTGCATAACCCCAACACCTTAATTTCATCATCTAATTATAGTTGTTTGTGTGAAAAAAATGGTGTACATAGTATTTAAAAGAATATTAATTCATTCCATGTGGTTTTAAAATTAGTTTTCATGTGTGGTCATAAATATTAGGCAATATCACCCTCATTATGCTAGAAGTGAGCACTATTGGTCTGCAAGTTAATGTTCTTACCAATAGAAGAGTTTATCTTCTATGAGTGACTTCAAATCAAGGTAGTACACCTATGTCTTCCCTTTAGAGCATGGATTGCATAATTTTTTAATGAAGGCTGTATTGAAGATATCTTCAAACTCCTCAAAGACAAAGAAGTGAGTTTGAATGTTGAACTCACATACAAGAAGAAACTAACCACAAGGCTGTGACTGTGTAGTCAATGGAGGCAGACATATAAAATATATTGAGATATGTTTAAGGTTGATAATGTAGTATAAGAGACCTATTTTTATATAGGTTTAAGATTTTGGGACATCATAAAATAGTAATAAGAAAGACAGTTCAATATTGAACTTGTAAACACAATCACTAAGCCCACATAAATACCACAATGGTCTAAAGTCAATGAAAAGGAGGTAGAGTAACATTGAAATGGTTTTGGAGGTGTTTGGACTCATTTGAGACCTTCAAGTAGGCTTGAGAGCATAAAGAATATCACGGTGATAGTGATGAGTCCATTACATACAATCAAACTTAGATCCCTGCTAACAGAGTTAGGAACTTGCCAATGAGAAGTTTTACCTTAACTTTTCTAAATAAAGGAAGGAGGTGGCCAAGCTGGCTCTAGATTTACTAGGCAAGTGAATGTTACCTACATAGTTTCATGGATGTAAGGTCTAATAAAAAATTTAGACCAAATACAGTTATCCCATAACATATCTCTATTTCTCTTAACCATTTGAAATGGTCATCATTTGGTGACTCAGGTAACTATATCTCTATTTCTCTTAACCATTTGAAATGGTCATCATACCCATGGATGAGGACTCATTAGGCATAATATATTATTTAGGTTATTTGAAATATTTAAATAATCCGCCACCATTTGATCTTTCCTCTAAAAATCTATAAATAAGTATGAAATCCATCACTTTCATCATCCTAACTTATTTTTAGATGGGTATGGATGTGATTAATCACAAGTACATAGTGATGAACCTCCATAGGAGGAAGAAGGTAGAGCAGCACTAACCCCAAGTACATATACAAGCGTAAATTGATGAGAAAGTAAAGACTATACAAATGTACATATGTATAGGTGAACTTATTTGATACTTCAAGAATTGAAGTGATTCAGACGCTACCCATTGTGAGATAATGAAAATGGCATTTCATCTTGATAAACTAGTTGGAAACCATTTTGTCCCTAGAATTGGTGATAGGTGAATGGAACTCTCCACCAGGAATCACACTTTCTGTGCAGTCTTTTTGGTTCTCTCTTCTTGTGCCACGGCAAGACGTGGTCTCCAATCTGAAAACCATAAATCCTTGCTCTCTTGGCAAAGAGTTCCTCTTCATGACTTTGGCATGCAGTAGTATGGTCCACTGCCATAGCTTGTTATTCTGCTGGTTCAATCCACCACATGTTTTGATTGTTAGCATCAAACTCCTGACAAACCATTAGCTTAACATCTCCTTTAGTGTGAAGGAGTTTGACATCTTGGTCTTGAGCAGTATTCAATCTGAGCAACAGAGATTCACATTTAGCTGTGTTGTTGGTGTTGATAAATTGTAACTTACATGAAGGAAAAATATCTCCTTGAGGAGATATCAACACAGTCTCGGCTCTAGCATTGCTAGAAGAAGTATTGCCATCAGATTCCAGGATCCAAACATCATCAGAAACTGATCTTCTATTAGATTTCTCTTCATTGGAAGTGGAAGATACTTTTTCATCTATACTGTGCCCTACCAATTCTTTTGATGTCTTGTTTGAATCACTTTTCATATTGCCACCTATAGGAATTTCATCTACAGAAGCATGAACACCCTCTGTGGTCAAGAAGTAATTACTCCTGCTTGAAGACTCAAATAGAATTTGAGCTGTAGGGGCTAACATCTGAGTGACAATATATTTTGCTTCCTTTTCAAGGAGTAGCCCCTTCATAACACCTTTGATAGGGATCCTTGCCTTAGATAGGTCCATGCTCAACTCGGCACCCACATCCTTGCAAAAATTTCATCCCAGCAGAATGTCGTATGAGGATGGGACGTCGGCCACCAGGACCATCATCTTGATTCTCTTTTTTGAAAATGCCACAAATGCAAATTGGGCATCCTTGATCTATTCCAATAGTGGCACTTGTTTGTTTTCCATGGATAAACATCTATTAAATGTCTTGGTCAATGTGAGACCAAGGGATTCTACCACCTTGGTAGGCATGACATTGTCTGAAGCTCCAAAATCAATGATGCAGTTGCTCCATTATGGTAAAACAAGAAGGTCAAGAAGGAGAGCATGGGTAGTCCTCACCTTCATGTAATGGTCATACTCAGATCTGAATGTCTATATATTATGACAAGATGATTCTCTATTGATCCTAGTTCTCTATGTGGATGACTTACTAATTATAGGGAGCTCACAATCATCCATCTCAGCACTAAAAACTACACTTTTGGATATATTTTCAATGATAGACATGGGATTGTTTCACTACTTTCTCAAGATTAAAATCATTTAGTTAGATTATGGGATAAATTTATCATAATTCAAGTATTATTTTGATTTTCTTGTGAGGTTTAACATGGTTGATTGAAAGCTAGCTCCTACTCCCTTCTTATTTAGTGTGAAGATTGAGGTTGATTGTCCTATACCACTCATTGATGCAACTCTGTATCAACAACTCATGGGTAGTCTTATCTATCTCACACACACTAGACCTAACATATCTTATGCAGTTGGGTTGGTCTTTTAGTTTATGCAAGAGCCACATGAGTTTCACTAAAAAATAACAAAGCAGATTCTTCACTACATTCAGGGTTCACACAACTATGGGATACACTATGGAGTAGGAATAGAGGTTAATTTGATTAGATACATAGATTTAGATTGGGTTGGATATTTTTAGAGTTGAAAATCCACTTTAGGCTATAGTTTTTTACTTGGTTCGGGTCCAATAAATTAGTCAAGAAAGAAGCAACATGTAATTGATTTATCATCTATAGAGGCAAAATACAGGGGGGTTGTCAATGCCACCACTGAGGCAATCTAACTTCATGGGATTCTCACTAAGTTTGGTATCCATTTTTATAATCCAACAATCATCTATTGTGACAACTAAAAAACTATCTAGATTTTCAAGAATTTAGTTCTCCATCAAAGGACCAAGCACATAGAGATTCACATGCACTTCATCATGGAGCTTATCAATGAGCAAATCATTAATCTTTAGTACTATCCAACATCGAAGAAAATTATAGATATTCTAACCAAGACCTACATAGAGAGTAAATTTATTCATCTGTGAGCTTCATTGGGGTTAGTGCTGCTCTACCTTCTTCCTCCTATGGAGGTTCATCACTATGTACTTGGGTACCTCATCAAATATTTCCATCATTTCTAAGGTAAGGAATAACCAAATATAATTATGTTACTAAATAAGATCTTAATATTGTTTTTTTAGTGTATTGATGACACCTCAAGAACATAAATACCTTAGAGATATACTACATGATTTTTTCAATATATTTGTTTGGTCTTATGACGACATTCTCAATGTATTGAAGGAAATATAGAAATACAAAATAAGCTATGAAATCTTAATTTAAACTAACTCAACCTAAGATAGAGATACAAATAAAAGAAACAACACATACTTATACCTTAGTACCAACAAGCTTCTTCCATTGCAATGCGAATTTGATTAGCTCTCTTTGAATTATGGTTACTTACTCTTCCAATGCAAGGTAAAATGTGTAGATTTTTGATGAAAAATTCTATTTGATGGATTTGATTCACTTATGAATTTGATAGCACTTCATTAAAATAAGTTAGGATGATGAAAGTAATGGATTTCATAATTATTTATAGATTTTTAGAGGAAATATCGAATGGTGGAGGATTATTTAAATATTTCAAATAACCTAAATAATATATTATGCCTAATGAGTCCTCATCCATGGGTATGATGACCATTTCAAATGGTTAAGAGAAATAGAGATATATTTACTCCATCAAGTCTCATATGCTACTATCTCCTCACGTACCTTATTCTATATAAAGATAATGATAAAAAATAATAGAGTAGAGGATAAAACTAAGAGATATACAAATAAGAGTGCATGAGTAACTCCCCCAAGAAAAGTGGTTAGAGAGACAATAATATAAGAGTAAATTCCATACCCAAAATAGTCAATCAAGGGTGTTATTTCCTATTCATCTAGTCAAAATGTAACTTAATTTACACCTAAGTAAGATTATCTACAAAATTAGGAAAAATCCAAGTGAGGGGGAAAAGTACACAATAAATAAATATGGGAAAAATGAAAACCCCTACTTTGACACCCCCATAAGCACAACTTAGGTGGGTAGTATAAATATAAAACTGTGCACCTAACAAGTAAATTATTTAGGTAGTCACAATATTGACCTTATAATTCATGACTTTGCTTTGGTTTTAAGGATTTATCCTAAATAATTATTTAAAGATCGAATGTTGGAGGATTATTTAAATATTTCAAATAACCTAAATAATATATTATGCCTAATGAGTCCTCATCCATGGGTATGATGACCATTTCAAATGGTTAAGAGAAATAGAGATATATTTACTCCATCAAGTCTCATATGCTACTATCTCCTCACGTACCTTATTCTATATAAAGATAATGATAAAAAATAATAGAGTAGAGGATAAAACTAAGAGATATACAAATAAGAGTGCATGAGTAACTCCCCCAAGAAAAGTGGTTAGAGAGACAATAATATAAGAGTAAATTCCATACCCAAAATATTCAATCAAGGGTGTTATTTCCAAAGATTTTTAAAAGAGTCTTTACCTACATAGGCCAGTATCTCACAACAACATTACATTACAATAGGCACCTCTCTCTTATTATGAGCTGGAACCTATGAAGAGAAAACTAGTAAATACTTACTAGTGATATGTTGGACATAGGTGGCATAATTAAATGCATAGAGGATATGTTAGTGGTTCATGAGGGGAAACAAGTTAAGTATTATCATCCTCATGTGCCTTATCTTATTAGAGTGGATGCCAAGATCTATAGATCAAATGAATTCATAGGTTTGTGATAGGCATGAGTCAAGCATGTACACCACACAATAACTACAAGAAAATGATATCACATACATGATAATATTACATAAACAAGATAAGAGCCAAAACTAAACTTCCATAGAAAAATAGCTCACTAAGGGAGATATACAAATAAGAGTGCATGAGTAACTCCCCCAAGAAAAGTGGTTAGAGAGACAATAATATAAGAGTAAATTCCATACCCAAAATAGTCAATCAAGGGTGTTATTTCCTATTCATCTAGTCAAAATGTAACTTAATTTACACCTAAGTAAGATTATCTACAAAATTAGGAAAAATCCAAGTGAGTGGGAAAAGTACACAATAAATAAATATGGGAAAAATGAAAACCCCTACTTTGACACCCCCCATAATCACAACTTCATAAATAAGAATATTAGAAGACTTGATGGGATTCACACCTTTCATCGAAATTGGTAGTAGCAGCCGTGTTTACTATAATATGCAATGTTTCCCAGAGATTTTCTCTTACAAACTGCTCACTTATTCCCAGGTTGTAAACTGATGTGTCACCAACTACTGGAACAATTTTTTGCAGCATGAAACCCTCATACCCCTCACCGTGCTGCTCTCTTAATAATTTAAACAACTCCTTATCAATAATCTACACTTAACCCCACATTTGAATGTAATGTCACTTATTTTGAACAAATTCTTCTTATCAATAATTTACACATCAACTTCCAACTTCACTTTGTAGACATTCTATTCTAGACTCTAGCACTCTTTGCCGAAAACCTGCCTACCTTATATTGTTTCGACTTTTTTTTTATCAAATGAGAATCGGTTACAACTTATCATTATCTTTATTCAGATTTGACAAGCGCCAACACTAGGCATCTTTAAATACCATGTGAAAATAAGAGAATTCCATCATCAGGTGTATAAAACATTAGATCAGAGGTGGAGATCGGATCAAGCTAGCTAGGTTGGTGCTTAGTTGTCTAGGGGGTTGATTCCTCCTTGTGGGATGGGTATCTCACTAAACTAAGGGATGGGTGTTTCTTGATTAGTTATAATGTTTAAGTTCTGAAAATTGAAGGTAAAGACTCTTTTAAATTTTTTTGGTAGCTTCATTTTAATATCAGTCTCTCCTTATTGGTTTTATTTATCCATTACCTCTATTTTGGAATCTTTGATGGCTTATATTCATTATATTTCCCTCTTAGTTTTATCCTCTACTCTATTATTTTTTTATCATTATCTTTATATAGAATAAGGTACGTGAGGAGATAGTAGCATATGAGACTTGATGGAGTAAATATATCTCTATTTCTCTTAATCATTTGAAATGGTCATCATACCCATGGATGAGGACTCATTAGGCATAATATATTATTTAGGTTATTTGAAATATTTAAATAATCCTCCACCATTCGATCTTTCCTCTAAAAATCTATAAATAAGTATGAAATCCATCACTTTCATCATCCTAACTTATTTGAATGAAGTGCTATCAAATTCATAAGTGAATCAAATCCATGAAAATCTCATGGAACAAAATCTAGTAAAATATTTCTTTATTGATTATTTACGGGACCGTACATATAGATTCCTTCCTTCCACTTTCAAAAGTTCTACTATCAGAAAACTAACTGGCATAAAGCCAACCTGAAGTTAACCCACAAAGGAGTTCCAAACTCTTATTTATAAGTTACAATAGGTGTAACCACCCACAACCACCTCCATAACCACATTTATGGTAAAAGGTCTATATTTTATAGTTACTTTATCTCAAATGACTTTGAAAAGGTAAAACATAACCTTTTTAAGTTATTACAAAAAGTTAGGTTGTATAGATAATACTAATTTATGTTCAATTTTCCATGTGATGTAAATTAGTGTGTTATTGACATTTAACACACTTTTTTACATAATCAAAATAGTCTTGGTTGAGGGTAGGCCAATAGTATCCAAGTTAAAGGATACGTTTAGTGACTGCTAGACTACTAAAGTGTCCCCTACATATCCCATCATGTGTTTCCCTAATGGCATGGAAAGTTTCATGGTTGCATAGGCAAAAAAGAAGGAGACCATAAAAACCACATTTGTAAAGGATTCCTTTTATTATGGTGTCACAAGAGATACTCTAAAAAAAGGTTCTTTGGACATTCTTAGAGAGATTAGGAGGAAAGATGCCTAGGTTGAGGTAGTCAAAATTTTGGTCATACCAAATGTTGGATGGGGATTCCTCCACACTAAAAATGGTAGGGAGGTAAGATTTGTTATAAGAGGGTGTGGTAAAATGATGAATGGTGACAAATATTTTGGAATTTGAAGGCTAAGAAGGGATCTGAGAAGCAAGGCAAGCCATTGTATCGATGAATTTATTGGTAGATCAGGGAATAGATTGGATCAAGTAATGTTTGAATGATGATAAGATTTTGTCAACTAAAAGTTTGTATTTTTGTAAGACATCATTCTTAAATTTATAAGAGCCATTGACCTAGTTAACCATGAGCTAGGAATCACCAAAAACATTGATTGTCTTAATTCCCAATGCTAGAGTAGTTTGGAGACCTATGACTAGGGCTTCATACTCAACAATATTATTGGTACATTAAAAATTACTTTTGAAGGATAGAGGAAGGGATTCATCATCAAAGGGGATTTATAATATTGTAGGTCATGAATTTAATATTTATCCTCTTATGATAGATGATATTATAAAGAGTATACTTTTATGGACTCCACTACATTTCATAGGGATGAATACTAGGTAAAATTGAAATCTAAGGCACTATTATCACACATAATATGTGTGTATTTAGTGTTTATAAGAATGGAGTAGGCAAAGGGGCCTCAATACATAATGGTTTTAAATATGTATTTAAATAATCTAATGATGTTAAATTAGTTCACAAACTATATGTATTATTTTTGCAAAATTGCTTCAAAAAATAATAGTTTTTACTCACTCGAGAGCTTGGAATTGTAATGTTTTATTAATGCCAAAGTGACTTGAATTTGATTATATGTTTCATATATTAGAAAAAAATTATTTTGAATTCATAATTTATGTGACATAAATGTGTATAATTTTTTTTTAATTTATTCTCATTTGGATTTAGATTTTCAATTTAGCATTGACACATTTTGTTTTGGCAAATGGAAAATTTCAATCGATCTTTGTATGTCCAATCACTACTTTGACACATGTCAATTTTTCACATATCAATTTATACTTATCTCTCTAACCCATTTATTCATACTTTGTCCATGGATTTACTTTATCATGATGATTATATGTTCAAATTACCTCTAGCCTTGGTAATCCTAGATACTTATATTGATTATGGGTAGTATCCCAAATAAGGATTCCTTAGCATAATGACCCCTTATCACCTTATCGCCTTCATTCAAACTTTTGAGTTTAAAGATGAAAAGCTATTGGTGCACAACTTCCCATATAAATTTAAAATATTTATGTTTCATGGGAAAGAAGTGGATATCCCTCATGTGACTAAACATAAATCATAAATTTATTTGGATACAATAATCCATGAAACTTTAGATAATTACACATGTGGTTGGAAGCATAAGGGGTTCATTATAAAGTTTTAAAATGGGATTTGGAATAATGAAAGCATATCTTCACACACTAAAAGTGAAGGTTAAATGGATCTAAAAGGGTTTTTTAAACCTAAAAGGAGCATAAATTTTCCAAAGGATAAAATTTCACATAAGAAAAAATATTATCAATTATAGAACCTTAAGATCATTGAGCAATGAGACCAGAGGGAATTAGTGGCCTCCATGAAGGCTAAATCAAGGATAATTAGTTAGATGGTCACCTTATATCATATATCATTAGTATGGTTAAGATAAATAGTTAGTGATTAATCTTGGTAGTCAAAGCAAAGTCATGACTTATAAGGTCAATATTGTGACTACCTTAAACAATCTTGTGACTATCAGAGTAATATCATGATTTCAACCTGTGCATGTAAAATTTCAAAATTTTAAGATTTTCTTCACCTAATCAGACCTGTAAGCTAGTCAAATCAACACTAAAAAGCAAAATAAATTAAATGGGATAAATCCTTGTCCCACCATGGTTGATAAAATGTAGAGATGTTTTAAGCTCTATATGAATTTAAACAAGCTAAATCTAACTCAAAATGCAAACTACATAATTAGGAAAGAATTTAGAAATAAATTATAATGATATGAACTTACCAATCCTTTATTCTAATAACCTCTTTCTAGTATTTACAAATGGATTAAGTTATTTATTGCATGTAGACTCAGATTAACATGGATGGCATGATATTGGATTATGATATGAATACTTGATGGCTGATTATGGATTCATTTTGACATGGTTTCCCTACAATATTTCTAGATGGCTTCTATGGAGGAGGAACTTTGGTTAAATAGAGAAAGGGAGGGAAGATCAAGGACTAAGACTCAAACTTGGATGAGGAGATCTAATGTATAGAAATTATCCAAGGAATATTAAATTCCTTGGAAACCTCTAGAGTTAGAGGTTTCTAGAGGGAAGGATAGGTTAGAGAGAGTTATAGATTTAGAGAGTTAGAGAATTGTCTTTAGGAGTTAATAATGATTATATATAGGAAGGTTATATTGGGATTAGAGAAGGATTAGGTGACTAAGGGTGTATATAAGCCTAGGGAGGAGGCTAACTAGGGTAGTAGGTGAATAAATATGAATTTTAAATTGTCAAGTTGGTTTAAGGAGTAGGTTAGTAGGTAATAGGATCTATTAGAGGTTTTAATAAGGAGATTAATTGATTTTAAAATATATTAAGACCTCATGTAATGTTGTTGTGCTATTTACCTCTAGCCTTATTTCACCTTAGTTAGTTGAATGCCACATATTAATTCTATATTAGTTCAACTAGGATGATATGTCCATCACATGCTAGTTTATTTGTTATGAATATGTGAATATTTATATATGCGATGTGGTTATGATTATATTCAATTTGTTTAGATTAGGGTAAAGCACATAAATTAAGTTAAATAATAAAACTAGATGTGAGAAAGAGAAGAAAATCAAGAGACAAATGTCTAAGTGAATGTATCAACTAGTATGAGAGAATAAGGAGGCACGATGCTTCTTCTTTGGTAAGGACTAAAAAAATTGAATTTAGATCGATTTAAGGAATATAATCTCTTTGAATTCTTTGCAAGAGCCTTCATTAATTGTTCAAAAAGGTGTCTTGATCTCATAATATCAATCAAGCTCAAAATCCCTTGCTTATAGTGTGTATAAAGGGGAGGAAAATGAAAATGGAACCATCTTGGGAGACTAGCTTGACTCTTATGTAGGTCACCAAAGAGCCAGTATAAACAAGTCAATGTCATATAATGTGTAGACTAGTCGATGTGGGAAGTCTACTTATGAAAGTCAATTGCATCTTCTAATTGATATTTGTATTGTTAAATTTTGATAATGGGTCTTTTGATCTTTTGTTGTTTGTTTTGGAGGTGTTGGGGAAGTTAATCGATGTGGGAAGCTTTCAAGAAATTTTTATGCTTTTTACAAATGCTTTACTCAGTCATTCTTTAAGGGAGTGGTCTAAGTTTGTGTGTTTTGTTTAAGGATATTGATAGCTATCCTTCAAGAGAGTAGTCTACCTTGTATTGAACAATTTTGATATGTTTTTGGTATATGTTCTTTGGGGGAATAGTCTACGAATGCTATGGAGTGACCCATACGAGTGTTTTTTATTTTTATTTTGATGTTTACTTTTTATGTCATGGACTTGCTTATATAGGCTTAAAGGTTCACCTTTTATGAAGGCAAAACTTACTTAAAAACTACCTAAACTTAGTGACCATCTAGTTGATATGTCCTAAAAATCTCATGTGGTTGAAACAAGGTGAAAATAATTGAAATATTTTACAAATTTATAATATTTTTTATGATTTTTTTGGTATTATATGAAGAATTAGAGATTATTTTACAAATTGAATTTCCTTTTTCAGTACAAAATCTACAAAATGGCCACCTACATAAATTTTTATGGTGTTAAATTTGATGGCCAATTGACCGTCATCACAAACCAAAAATTATGCGGTTTGATGGTCATTTGAATTTCAAATTTAATCTGACTAAAAAATATATTAAAATTATTATTTTAAAAAAAAGTGAAAGTTGTTTTATGGAGATTTTTAGTTCATCTTTCACGTGATATAGTCAAAATATTCTACTATTAAAGTATTTCACAAAATACTTTGTTTTTGAATGCATGGTATTGCACATGGAATACAGAGCAGTGAAATAACAAAGTTTATACTTGTTGCTTTAACCATATTCTTATAACAAAGTTTTCTATGAAATTTGTTGTGTAGTTTTACCAATAAGGAGAGACTGATATTAAAATGAAGCTACCAAAGATTTTTAAAAGAGTCTTTAAACCATCCATACAAACATATATACACACACATATATACACACACATATATATACACACACATATATACATACATACATACACACACACACACACACACACACACACACACACACACACACACACGCGCACACACACACACACACACACACACACACACACACACACACACACACACACACACACACACACACACACACACACACACACACACACACACACACACACACACACACACACACATATGTATATCTGTGTGTGTGTGTGTGTGTGTGTGTGTGTGTGTGTGTGTGTGTGTGTGTGTGTGTGTGTGTGTGTGTGTGTGTGTGTCTTTGCACCTACGAATAAATGTGCATGATTTTGATACCGCATTTATTTATATTTTAATTTTGAATACATTAAACGTGCACGTGTTTTTAGCAAAGCGTCCAATGTCTGTATTCATGGTCATATCTTTTAACTATGTTTCTTTATAATACATGAAGCCCCTTCCCTCTTTTATAATATTAAAAAAATGAGAGAAATTAGAGATAAGTTTTAGTGTGCAAATCTTTTTTTAAAAGCATCATTATGTATAATGATTTATAAGGTGGTGGATATAAATTTTCATATTATCATATATGATATGTTATAATATTGTATATTATTTTTTATTAAATTATATATTTAATATTTTAAGTTTAAAATATATATAAATTTAAAATAATAAAAATATTTAAATATTATATTAAAAAAATAAGATTTAAGTTTGATTTTTTCATATAACAATATTTTTGGGGAAGTAATAAAACTTTCTTCAAAATTATAAAACAAATTAATATTATTTACATCTTAAATGTTATAAGTTAAGTGTAAATAAATAAATTTTATTGTTTCAATAAATCACACTTTGAAAGTAAAAATATGTCAATTTAAATTTATTTGATCAACTATCTAATTTTCTCACATTTATTTATATTTAAATTTTGAATAATTTAGATGTGGATGAACTTTTAGACATGGGTCCATTGTTTGTTTTTAAAAACAATTTATTAATTTTTTTGTGTAGCTAAAAAGGAAATAAATAACGGGGGTAGGGGCAGGGGTAGGGGCACTATCGGTTCAAAGCGCTGGCTAGAGGTGAGGGAAGGGCATTTCCTAGGGATTTGATAGGTAAAGGCGAATATCATATCAACAAGTAGTATTGGTGGCAAGAATAAATGGAGAAGTCAAGGATTTGTTGCAATTATAAGATCAAAGACACAAGTCTTTTTTTAAGTAGTGATGCAAGTAACTATATACACATTGAGATTAGACATGAAGAAGCGTAGCATATTTTTCTCATACAATGTGTCATCTATTGGTAATAATCTATGAGATCTGGATAGGTATGATAGTTTCCTTCTTGTAGCCTAAGCCTAGAATTCACATTTTAACATGAAAGGTGATTGTTTGATCAAGAAAGAATGAAGGTATAGTGAATTTTAACTTAGTCAAATTCCTAATAAAAACATTTAGAGAACTACAATGTTGAGAAGCCTAAAGTTAGCCTATAGAAATACCTTATAAGTGCCTATAATACATTGTGATGGAGAAATGATGGCATGTGAAGGAAAAAATGAGCTCATCCATGTGGGAGATGGTCTTAGTGACCTGAATATGGAGATTAAATGTGGAACATAGTGCTAAATCAAGTATATTTACCTTTAAGAGGCTTATGAATTCTCTAATACACACTTACAGTTTGAAAATAGTCTGCAAACTAGCCTAGATTCATATAGTATACAAGTTTGGAAGGTTGGCAGAGGGATAAGATGGGTAACCACATTGAATACAACCTCATAATGATCATATCATATTCCCTTAAGATTTTTAGATGTAAATAAGAAAAAAGGAGGTTGAATAAACAAGTTTTTATCCTTAACCTAGAGTCTACCAAAGCTTTGTAGATAGTATACATACCTAGAAGCCATTTTAAGGAATTTGAAGCTTTGAAGATGATAGAAGAATATTTAGGGCCTAAAAATTTGTAAATTATGTCCTCATGACCTAAAACAACCTCCAAAGTATCCTATAGATCACATGACTAGGGGAAGTATCCTCTGATCTATCTCAGACAAAGGGCACTCCACTGTGAAGGTAAACTTGCAGACTTGGTGCATGGATGTTGAAAAGATGAATGATGAGTCTTAGAATCCTTATAGAATGATGTGAGAGGTTGATATAAAGATGAATAATGGTAGAAGAGCACTTAAAATCAATGTAAACCCTCATAAGTGGTCATAAGCCCATATATATAGTCTAGGTCTATTAGGCCTAAAACTAAACACAAACTCTCAAGATGCCTAAATTCACTTCCATGACCATATGATCTCACCAAATAATGTGAGAGTCTTAAGGTGAGACTATAAGGTTAGTGAAACCCATTTGTTTGTAGAAAATAGCTCAAGTTGGCCATTTTTAGTCTAAAACTATCTTAGACCTATCCAAAATGCATAGTAGGTATCAAGAAGCTAAATTATTTTTCTCATATCTATAAAAATGAGTTTCATGGTGCCTTAATCACTTAGGGGTAGGTGATAAATGTCTTTAACTCAAAATTTATGGAATTGGTTTGAGAGTTAGATGTCTAACTTTTATGAATCATTGTTAACAATCCAAGTGACTTAAAACCCTCCTAAAACCCTTGTATAAACTTGATGGAAGAAAGATGAATGGAGATGCATATAAAACTAGCCAATTGGACTTGAAAGTATTCATACATGTCTATCACTCCATCAAACTCTTTTACACTCAATTTTTCTATACCATCACTCATATAGATAGGCCTAATTCATTCTATTTTATATAAATTGAGGTGATTTATAGGTACAAAAGAGAATGAATGGGTGAGAACCATTGTAGGAGGTTTGTAAGGAATTGTTTAAACTTGTAAAACTCAATTATCACCTCAGTGATGAATAAAAACACCTATACTAGGCTGGCCATTGTAAGCAATCTTGAATGGTACAATGAAAAGAAATGTGATTGCCTAAGTGTGATAGTATGAAGAGTGACATTGAGTCTCTTTAAGCCTATTTTATATACTAGAGGAAAAATAGGTCTTGAAAAAGTGTATAAAACCTCTAAAATAAATTTACTTGGACAATTGTAGGTCACTTAAGTGACAAGTGTGGAGATCTAGGCCTAGAGGGCTAGTGAATGACTGCAAATAGTGAACACAAGTGTCAAGAGGAAGATCATCAGTTAGATAAATGTACAAGGACATAAATTGATCTTATTTACATATTATCATGTTAGATGATATGTGTTAATGACTCCTATTGTGGTTTTAGATAATCAAGTGGACTCATCATCAAACAAGGCAATTTAAAAAAGGCTAATTGAGATCTTTACACCAACTTGATGCAATTTTGATGGACACTTGTCCATGAAAACTTCTTGACCTCTTTTCCACTTCATTATCTCACATTATAACTAGTTTCTAAGTCTTGACACTTGGGATTGTGACTGTCCAACTTCTTTTATTCTCTCTCCTCTCCTATGCTCTATATATGCAAGCCTTTTTGGCTTTATAATGGATCCACACCTGGTATGGCGAAGCCCTACTGGTTTGAATACTATATTTGCCTTTGAAATAAATATTTTCAATATGGTTTTGAGTTCATAATTTCTTTTATAAGTGTGTAAAGTAGTGCATAGTGTATACACATTATTTTCAAACTTTAATCAATTACTAACCCTTTGTATCTTGCAAGAACCCATCGAGTCTCAATATCTCTGAGTGCATGCCTTAAAAGGTGCACAAAGAAAGGGGTGGGCAACCAATTAGTGATTTTTAGGATTGTTTTCCCTTTTTCCACTTGTTATATACACACTTATCTCCTAAAACCATTATCCCTAAGCTTGTTCTTTTCTATTATACCCATTCTATGCATTTGTTACATTTTATCCTCCTAGTCCTCACCTAAATCCCATTTTATCAGTCAGTTGTGCTAGGTCAATTGGGTTAACCCTATATAGTTTTAGGACATTTTCACTTAGGAATTAGGTTAGCCTTTGGTAGACCTACCTTGGGACCTAGTGAATAATTGTCTAAAATTATGCTAGGTCAATTGGGTTGATCTTATCGGCCAGGATTTTTGGAAGGGTCAAGGGTCAAATCCACCTATATATATATATATAAATTCATTTCCATCATTTATCGAGAAGAAGTGAAAGAATAAGTAAGAGTGAATGAACATCTTCTTATTGACCATTCTACTTGAGAAGTAAAGCTTAGGATTCCATACTTTCTTTTAAGATACAAATCTTATCTTATGGAGAAGTCTTTTAGATGCATTGATAACTTGTATAGTCTAGAGATTATTTGTCTTTGTCATAATTACATACCACAACAAATTCTTGTGAAACATCTTAGCCAAGGGAGAGATTAAGGCTCGGTGGGTTCGTCTTCAAAAGTAAGTATTCTTAACTTTATTTCTCCTTTGTAAGAGTAGATAAATATGCATTTATGCTTATCTTCCATGCATTATAATTGTATATACATTGACATTAGTATATGTATTCTATGCATGTTTGGTTTTATTGTTTATAACCCCTGCTTTGTGCTATAAGCTTTGGTGAACACTAGATTAAATTTACTTTACTTGTTATTAGTTTAGGTGAAATATCAGAACTCAAGACCCCCTTAGGGTTATTTCATGATTATGTTATATTGGAGGCTTTGGAACCCTCTTTAACATGGTGTATTGTGGTAAGAGATCCCCTATTCAGGTCTAGTGGATCCCCATATTGGTCATGCCCCTGATTAACAAATGTGTCCCCAATCGAAAGTGTATGGTATGATTTATCTTCTCTAAGCTAAGATTGATTTATAGACATGATGCATTTATGTTTACATATATTCTGGTGAACCCGATGTGAATCTAACCCTTGTAGGATTTGTTTCACTTATTTCATTATTTTATCATTTTTATTATCATATATTCAAAATACTAGGTTGACTATATTGACACAGTTCTAACTTTTATGCACATGTTTAACACAAAGTCATGTCAAAAGGAGTCTATACTATCTGTGTAGGTTCTTTTACATGTTCATGCTATTGGGTCAACTCAATCGACATAATATAGATTCTCAGACTTCAAACATCTAGTCCAAAATACTAGGTTGACCTAGTTGGCCCTTTACACTTTTAAACATCAGATTCAAACTACTAGGTTGACCCAGTTAACCTTGTATCATTTAGGTACTCAGTAGCATGTTTTTAAAAAACTTGGTCAACCCAGTTGACATAGTTAGTAATATTTATAAGCTTTTATCAAGGTTATTTGACAATAATTTCACTTCTCTACATCTTCAAACCCACCAAGGTTGCTTTCTATCCTTTCTCTCTTTCCTTATAGTCTTGTTTTTCATAGTTTGCAATATTTAAAACTACCTTTGTATAGTCAACTAGGTCAACCTTATCGATGTAGTTTTGTATTCTATATTCTATTTGGAAATCTAGGTCAACCCTATCGATTTAGTTCATTTTCATATCTTTACTTTTTTAGTATAGGGGTGACCCTATCAACCCTATTATATATTCTCTAGATACACTTTAAATTTCATCGATACTGTACTATGTTTCAAAGTTGGAATTAACTCTTATTGCTAGTAATTAAATCACACTTTCATTTCTTGTTGCTTTGATGCTTATAATAGATCATATAGTCTAATTAGGTGGTTTTCAATATACCATTTAGTTTCACTATTTTATCTTTTATGCACACATGACCAAATCACAAAATCTTAACTAGTATTATAAGAATTTTCTACCCAAGGCCAACCTACTTGGATTTCATCACCAAGGGGGATGCTGATGTGGTTTTTTGGCCAACTATAAACACGTGGTTAAAGGTATATTTTGGATAAGCACCCAACACTTTTATCACTATGGTGTGTGAAGTGAGGGGGTAGGCCCTAATACCAAGTTTGTACCATTACTAATACAAATCCATTTCAACCCAAACATCCTTAAACTATCCTTAGATTGCTTTCTAGTTCCTTGATTACAACCAAATTCTTATCATATTTAAAATTATACTTTAATAATCTAACAGTATTTAGGTTAACCACTTAGTTAAATTTTACTTTCTAATTTGATTGCTTGCTCTTTGCTCAATTATATGTTGTATTACAAAAACGTGCATTAGCTAGCATTAGTTCAAGGTTTTGTGTTGTGTGCCTCAATTGGATCAACCTCATTGATCCAATTGATTGTGTTTCCCTTTAGTTCTTGATTTCCTACATACTTGAATTTTTTTTATTATCTCAGTACACAGTTGTTTTAGTTGACACAATCTCTTACAAACTATCTATTTTTCCTTATCTACTATGTTAGGTCAACCCAATCAACCTTGTACACTTTTTTAGCCTATATCTACTATGATAACGCAACCCAATCAACCCTATATAATTTGAAAGCCCTATTTCCTATGCTAGATCAACCTAGTTGACTTTGTACAATTTTTATTACTTCTTATTTCCTTTCTTTCTCATATTTTTTTGCCTGGTTTCATCTTTCTCCTTTATCATGAATTTTCTATTTAAAGATAACACTGAGTTAAATTCAACAAAAATGATGAGTTTTACCAACCCTCATAGGGTATCCCATACATAGATTAGGGATCCTCTCTTAGATGAGATTAATGTTCACAGAGCCACTTACACAATAAACTATGGGACCCCTCCTCATTCTTCTTCACAACATAATCCTCTCTTCTCCTTAGAAGATCAACCTGAATTAGAGTATACCCCTAAAATGCTCTTCTTTATTTGTAAATTTACTCAACATCAAGTAAAAGATCCCTCTACCATTTATGATCTTATGATTAGTGGTCAATTTGAAGAGCCTCATTCACCTACTCCCACAATCTCAAATGGATTTGGGTATACCACTTTCTTTGATTCTCAACCTCTTCCCTCGATTATGACCCCTTCTCATACCTCTTGTTCTTTAACTTCTTCTACCTCCATGCCTAGCATATCCACCAATATGGTAGGTTCTACATCTAGTGAGACTCTCATAGGATCCTCTATCCTTAATACTTCTACTAATGTATCATTTTATACCCAAGGTAATCATTTTTCTTGTGCTTCCTCTTCTCATCCCTTCACTAGTCCATCTTTTGCCACACAAGAAAATTTTTCCACTAGTGCTTCACATCCTCATAGTTCCCCTCAAGCCCTTATCAACACCAATAATGGTACCCAAACCACTAATACCAACTCTAATGCTTCAGATAATTCTAACAATGCTAATCAAACCCACCAACTTTTATTACAAGTACTCAATCAAATCAATGCCTTTCAATCTCATAATACAAATCAAATGATGAGAGTAAAAACTCACCTTCTCCATCTTCAAACTCATCCTCAACCAATGACTTGGGGCACACAATATCAACTATTCCCCCTCCTCTTTTATTTTCCCAAGGCAATCTCATCCCTCAACCTTCTTTGGTCAACAAAACCATTAAGCATCTTCAAAATGAGCCTATTACAACTCAGATTGCTAATATTGATATAGGAGGTATCACCCCTACCATTTCTTATAATGGATCAACTGATAATACTCTTCATGTTAAATCATTTGGAAATCTTTATAAGGATTGGGTCAAATATAATACCTTTACTGCTACCAAACTATTAGCCAAAACTCTTACAGGTGATGCTTTGGATTGGTACAACCAACATAGAACCCATTCTATTACTAGTTTATAAGATTTAGTGAATGCTTTAGTTTAAGAATTTAAAACTAGTGATATTCCTAAAAATACATTGGTCCACTTCATGAATTGTAAATAACTTGAAAATGAAACTACCCAAGCTTTTGTTAAAAGGTGGAAAACTTTATCCAACAAATGTGAATATAACATAGTTGATGATAACCTTTTCCATCTCTTTATGAATGCTCTTTTTTCCAAGTTATAATATCAGGTCCACACTCTCTCTCCATGTACTTTGGAAGAGGCTATTGACCAAGCTAAACATCACGATTTCCTTATTCATCAATTTGAGCCACCCCAAACTTCTATGGGTCCTCATCTCTTACTCAAAAAAAAAAATCATGATGCTACCAATGATGGTGTCATGGATTCTTATGACACCATTCACACTATTCAAGCTATTGTTCTTAACCAATCTTTGAAACCAGCTCTGCCCTATAAAAAATAAACTAATCCTAATTTATCTTCACCAAATAACAACAATGTTCACAAAATCTTGTCTTCAGTTAAATTAATTCAACATCTACCTAGGCCTTTACCATGAGAACTTTGTCAAGAATCTAGAACCACAAATAGCTCTGATACCACTTTGTCAGGAATCTAGAACAACAAACATGCTCTGATACCACTTGTCAGGATCTAAGAAGCACAATTGATTACCAAGCAACTAAACATGTAGAATTAACTAGAAGTAACAAGTAACTAGAATTTAGAAATAACAAGAATATGAGAGACAATACCCAATTGTATTAATACTCTTCTAAAAGGAAATACAACAAAGAAAATGTCAGTCTTCTTCCTTACACACCTCTAGGGTTCCCACACCTCTAGGGAATAAACAGTAAATCTCTTCAAGAGCTCACTCTCTCTCTTATGGTCCCAACACACAACTCAAACACAGAGTTGGTGTTCACCTCCAACTAGTCAGTATCACTACTACCAGTACCACCAATCAGTATCACTACTGCCAGTACACAAGTGCTCCATGCATTCCAAATTTGAGTACACACCATATTCCAAGTACACAACATACTCCAAGTAGATCTCACCTGATCTTGATCCTTGATGTGTTGTTATCACCTTTGATCTTGCTACCCCATAGACCTCCTTTGACATCGCACACACACACACACACACCTGCAGATCAACCGATCTTACTTACCATGTAGATCTCCAAACGTGGCCTTACACACCTGCCGACCAAGATCCTACACACATGAAGAACCCTTCTGATTCTCCAAACCAGTACCCCAGTAGATCTTCTACCATAACTTGCACAAATTGCAACTCTACCTGATCATACACACTCAGCACCCCTATGGAACTAAGAGGATCTACCCTTGCTCTCTTCACTCTGAAGGAGCTAACCTTGCTTTTACTCAACTAGCACAAATTACAATACAGCCCATGAGTCTATTATATAGATCTCATGCAAACAATAATTAGATATCCAATTAAAATAATTAGATCCACAGCTCAAGACTAAAAATAGCCTTTCAACATGCAAATAATTGGTTCGTTAACTAACTATTCATGAACAAGCTATTCTGGAACCGCACAGGTGACCGATGCCGGTCCCTGTCTACCTGAAGATGACTAACATCGGCTGATCCCTGACCGATGTCGGTAGATTCTTGTTTACACCTGACCGATGTCAATTGGCCTGACCGATGCCAGTGACTGTGACACTCAGCAACCTCCTCCATGTCTACATCAGTGAAGCTTTTAGCTCCACAACCTAACAAATTCCCACTTGGAGATAAATAGCTACACTGTACCTGTACCTATACATTGTCTAAATTGTTTCCTGGCTTGTATCCCTCTTCAAGATCAACCCTAAAGACCAACCACCACACATCCTATGGTGCAACCCCTATCATCCAAGTAACCTAACAAATCCAAAGTACTTGACCCTGCATAGCATGAATCCCTGCTGCTGGTCCCTCTCAGATACTTGATAACCCACTGAACCGCTTTCCAGTGCTTCCTTCCCAAATTGACTACAAACTTTTTGATAGCACCCACTGCTTGGGCAAACTCAGGGAGTACACATGTACTCAACCTCATCATGTGATTGGGGACCCTGTTCTGTGAACTATCCATCCATAGGTGTGCTGCCCTATTTTGCATCCTACACTACCTTCACACAATCATCCTGTGACAACATCAACATGTGATCTTCCCTATCTCTAGGATTACTCATGCCAAAGAATTTTGTTGCTCCCAAATCCTTCATGGAAAACCACTGAACTAACCTTACCTTTAGCTCAGCAAAACCCTATATGTCTAAACCTGCAACAAGCATACCATCCACATACAGTAACAAGATAATGTCGCGACCATCATCCACCTGGTAAGACAAACACAATGGTTACATTGACATTGACTAAAGCCCTACTTTGTCATCCACCTGTCAAAAACTTGTACCATTATCTTGCAGCTTCCTCAAGACCATATGACCTGGCCTTCCATCTCACGTATCCATTCTCTCTATTCTTTAACCAAGGAATCCATTCATCTTTCAGTGCTTTCATACCAGTTGACAACCCTACCAAATCTCTCATTTGGTTCTGCATCTTAGGAATCAAATTCCTCATTCATGCCATGCTCCCATTGTATCTTGGATCCTTCCTGCTATGCAGTGAACAACAAGTATAAAGAAGAGGAATAATGAATTTGAGGCTTACTTACCCTTTTAGTCCTCCCCATGGGTGTTTGAGACTCCTTGACAGCTTGCTATCTGCCCAAAATCTGTTCCAGTGACCAACCTCGGTCACCACACAGTCTGTATCTAATCGACATTGGTTCCATGCGACTATCCAGGTCATTGACATCGATTATCCTATCGATGTCAGTCTCCACTTGCCTAACACCACTGACTTTGCCTATCTACACATGACTGACATCGGTGCCTATTTGTTTGACACCGGTTTCCCCTAATCAATGCTAGTACCTGTGTTTACCTGTGAGTGATGAATTTTTACCCACCAGCTCTCTTTGGATCAAAACCCTATCCAAATTGCCCTGTTCAGAGTTACTCAGCCTTCTCCACTGATCTTTATCTGTCATCTCCTCCATGAACACCAAGGCTTTCCAGTTCTTAAGTTTGTCAAAGACATCTGACTTCATGTTAAGAACATGCATCTCCTTCTTGCTCTTGTGACCAAGCCTACAAAGCCACGTCCTTGCAATAGAAGAAGAATCAGTAATATAAGCAAGTAGATAAAGAGTACCTACTTTTTTAACACTAGCTAATTCAAATGCATCCACTGTGAGAGTTCCTATGCATCTCTCATCACCCAAATTTCCCAAAGAAATTAGCCGCATCTTCAAGACTGGGACCTGCATGACCTTCTTCAACACCCATGTGTTGGCCACCTACAATTTCAGCAACACTTCCCCTTTGCCAAAACTTTGACAAGGCACACCAGCCCCTAAATAAATCTTTCCAAAGTCTCCAAAGACCTTAACATGGAAAAATACTCTATTTCAGACTGCATGGAAAGAGGCAACATAATCTATAAAATAAGATTCTACTTTATCCAAGGAACATCCCAGAGCATCCTGTGCAACAACACCTGCAACATATGCTTCTTCAGTTCCTTCATGCTGATCTTCTACCAACTAAAAATATTTCTTTACCTACTCTTTCTTTCCATAACACTGTAATTGACCATTCGTGGTTTTCAATTCCTCCATTCTTAGTGTACTTTCTTCTACCATTGCTATAATCCCACTCAATCAAAAACCCCTAAGAGTGACCTATAATCAAACACAAACCTGCTCCCTACAACCTTAGCTTTGATACCACTTGTCAAGAATCTAGAACCACAAACAACTCTGATACCACTTTGTCAGGAATCTAGAACAACAAACATGCTCTGGTACCACTTGTCAGGATCTAGGAAGCACAATTAATTACCAAGCAACTAAACATGCAGAATTAACCAGAAGTAACAAGTAACTAGAATTCATAAATAACACAAAATATGAGAGACAATACCCAATTGTATTAATACTCTTCCAGAAGGAAATACAATAAAGAAGATGCCACAGTCTTCTTCCTTACACACCTCTAGGGCTCCCACACCTCTAGGGCATAAACAGTAAATCTCTACAAGAGCTCACTCTCTCTCTTATGGTCCCAACACACAACTCAAACATAGAGTTCGTGTTCACCTCCAAATAGTTAGTATCACTACTACCAGTACCACCAGTTAGTATCACTACTGCCAGTACACAAGTGCTCCACGTACTCCAAATCTGAGTACACACCGTACTCTAAGTACACAACGTACTCCAAGTAGATCTCACCTGATCTTGCTCCTTGATGTGTTTCTGTCACCTTTGATCTTGCTACCCCGCATACCTCCTTTGACATCACACACACACACACACCTACAGATCAACCAATCTTACTTACCATGTAGATCTCTAAACGTGGCCTTGCACACCTGTCGACCAAGATCCTACACACATGAAGAACCCTTCTGATTCTCCAAACCAGTACCCCGGTGGATCTTCTACCAGAACTTGCACAACCTGTAGCTCTACCTAATCATACACACTCAGCACCCCTGTAGAACTAGGAGGAGCTACCCTTGCTCTCTTCACTTTGAAGGAGCTAACCTTGCTCTTACTCAACTAGCACAAATTACAATACAACCCATGAGTCTATTATATAGATCTCATGCAAACAATAATTAGACATCTAATTACAATAATTAGATCCATAGCTCAAGACTAAAAATAGCCTTTCAACATGTAAACAACCAATTCGTTAACTAACTATTCATGAATAAGCAGTTCTAAAACTACACAGGTGATCGACATCAGTTCCTATCTGCCTGGAGATGACCGACGTTAGCTGATCCTTGACCGATGTCGATAGATTCCCATCTACACCTGACCGATGTCGGTGACTGTGACACTCAGTAACCTCCTCCATGTCTGCATCAATGAAGCTTTTAGCTCCACAACCTAACAAACTTGATCTCACTCTTCCTATGAAATCCTAGTATGATCATAATTTTTTTTATTGGTTTCATGCTAGTTGGGGTCATTCTCATGAGAAATGTAGGTAGCTTCATAATTTAGTTATGGATTTTATTCTTGGTTCTAATTTTGATCATGATTCTATCATTTGAAAGCATAAAAAATCCTATGATATTGATTTTAAAGCTCATGAAACTCATATTAAATATCAAGCCTTGAATCAAGTTAATGATCATTTGTCTATCTAAAAATATCCTCTTCCTAATCACCAACCTAATCTAGATACCTAAGACAAGCCCACCCGTTCCACCAATAATGTAGAAAGCCTTATTAATCCCGCTTCCAAAGATAATGTGGTTAACATGACTAATATGTGAAGGCTGGTTGCTTTTATTGATTATCAACCTATCTACACTCCATTGTCCTAAACATTTCATGTTACCTATAACTCTTCTTTATCTCACTTAAATGAGTTTGGGAAAGATGACCTTATAACCTTTGATGAACCAATTCCCATTCTTCCTTTGGATAACACCTCCCATTCTGTTTATACCATCCCTCCATCTTATTTACCCAATATTCATGATAATCAAGTTTTTATTAACACTTCTTCTATCAATTGTCAATACCAACTTCAACCAACTACCTCATCTTTACACCATAATTTACAATCTTGTTCTAAACCTCCTCCTTCTGATCAACACAAATTCTAATGCACTTGAACTCCTCCTTTCAAGAACCTCATTAATCACTATGCACCTATTTATAACAACCTTCTTATGGCTTATGATGAGTGGGATCCTATTATGGAACTCACTAATCTCCCATCCAAAATTTCATTCCTTGAACTTATGAGGATGTATGCAAATCTTATTCGAAATGAACATCCCTCATCTTCCCCTAGCAGGACATGAAATAACCTTATTTGGATTTGAGGATAACATATTACAATAATGTGAAGAGATGTCCATCCATGTTGATAAAATAATGGACACTTCTCTTTCCTTAAAATTTCCTATCACTTTTATGATTCTTGATGAGATTCTTCTTCGTTTAGATTATCCTCCTCTATTTATTAGTGTCCAAGTTGGCAATATCCAAGTCAAGAATGCCTTGCTTGATGAGGGTTCTGATACCTATATTACCTCCCTCAATTTTATCAAAACCCTTGGATATTCTGAATGAAATCTCAAATCCACATGTGATAGATGCTAAGGATATGAGTGAAGTAAAATGCCTCCTTTAAATTGTGTGTGGCTTCCCATTACTATCCCACTTATCACCATTCATGTGAAGGTGATGATATTTAACTTTCCTATTTCTTATAACATCCTCTTTGGTAGGCTATGGACTCATTGCATGAGAGTAGTTTCTTATTCCACCTATCAATGTATTAAATTCCATCATAATGGAGCTATTTATAGGATTTAGGGTGACACTAAGCCTTAGAATTTCAAACAATTCCAAGACCATGGTGTTTAAAAGATTACTACTCTTGAACTTTTGCCTAGTGTTCCATTCTAAGAGTCTTAATGATTCAATTTTCTTATTAAATCCACTTGAAGTTATAACGGTCATCATGAACTCATTAGGAAAATTCCTCATAACCTCTTGGATTTCAATGATGATGAGCCTAATGAGATCAAGTTAACTATTAAAACTTTTGATCTCTCACCTCATCTCATCTCTCAGCTTTCTACTTATTTGTAGCCTCATTCTCATAAACCTCCTTGTGATGATATTTCCATTATCTTGACTAAGACTTGGCATTCTATTCATCACACTTCATCAAATGATAAAGTCATCCCTACTTACATCATTTATCTTCACACACTTGACTATGATGATGGTTACACCTTAGATGATCCATTCTTACGTGGTCTTTGTTAGGCCCATGATGTTGAGATTATCCATTATCATTCTTATTTTCTTGAGTGTTTTGATGAATCTTCTTGTATTCCATCATTCATAGTTCATAGTTTTAGTATTTTTCCTCTTTATCATATGGTAGAGATGGTGTTGACACATCCAATTTTTGAGGAACCTCATAGGATTATGCTCATGGATTGCACTATGATTAGGCCTTACCACTTTACTAGGTACCATAATCCCTATAGCTTACTTATCCTTGAGATGCATGCAACCCTTCTTTAGCCTTCTAAAGACCCTACCCCTAATTTAGTAGAGACTGCATCAGAGCCCATTCTTGTTCCTACTATTGTTTAGCCCATGCTTATTTCTATTGTTACTGAGTCTATCCCTACTTCTGATCCCATTGTTCCTTCCATTGAGCTTAATATCATTCTTTCCCCACCATCACCTTATCTGGGTGATTGTTTACTTATTTTACCTTAGATGGCTCCATTTACCACTAAATGGGCTGATGAGCCTTCCCAATCTCCTTCTATTCTTGTTATACCTCCTCCTGTGAGCATTTCTATTAAGACTTCTCAAAAGTGTATTTTTTGCTTCCACAAAATGGATAATTATTCCTCCATGCATTGTTACAAGCTACGATAATATATTGATACTTTGTTTCCTTCTTCCTCTTAGTCCTCAAACAAATCCATACCTCCCTCAATGGTACTACTTGAGTATATTTCTAAGTATGGATATGTGTATTGTCTTTGGTGCCAATGTGGTACCCATCACACTAATCATTGTCATATCTTTTAGTAACATCTCAAAGATAATCTTATCCTTATTCCTATACCTTATACCATTCCTCCCATAGGTCATTCATATAAGAAGGATCCCCCTTATTCTCTCATGGTTCCACCTCTTATGGTTCCATCCCCTCTTATGGTCTCTTCATCACCTTTTGTGTCTCCACCCATGACTCCTTCACCCGTAGACCTTCCCTCGCATGTGGATCCTTCTCCACATGTGAGTCCCTCACTTATGGATACTTATCCACTAGTGATTCCTGCATCTCCCTTAGAGTCCACTTCCATGCATTATCTTGAGCTTCACTTGGATGATATCCTTCCTCATCATGATCCATCCAGCATTCTTACTTTTTCTATTAAGGGGATTAGATGAGAAGTATTTCCCCAATTTTCATTAAAGATTGATGATACATTAGCGGTTGTTCATATCCAAATTCATAGAGATCTATATGATGTTCTAGATAATGTGCATGGATAGATTTATCAATATTTATGAGTACATGCATGGTGCTTTTATATTTACATTTGGATTGGACGTATGCTCCAATCCTATCTTTATCTATTTATTATATCATTTGACATTGTGTCAAATTATTATTTATCTTACATGATGATGTTTGTTTTTGCACTTAATATGGCTTATACTATCATTTATGTTTGCTTATGTATGTTCTCCCTTATCATTTCTTTCTTTTCCTTCTTAATTTTTTTTCTTACAAACTCTCTTTTTGTTTCTTCTTGATTGTTTGCTTTCTTATCTCTATTTTTTACAGATAATTGTCATTATGACTTGGTTATATAAACCTATTGAGCATAGTCATTGGTGTTTGGATTATCATAGATGCCAAAAAGAGCATGTTTTACTAATTCATTTATGACAAAGTGATCAGATTGATGGTTTAGAGAGATATAACACATATACAGGTTGATAAAGACAAAGAAGAAGTTGTGAGGCATCCATAGATGTCTTGGTGAAGCTATGGTATGTCACTTGATCTTTTAGAACAAGAAAAAAGATTCTTCTAGCTTAAGAGAAGCTAGACCATCACTGCATGTCATACAAATATGGATGAACCAACAATTTTGAGCATTTATTTTTGGTACTTAGAAAGTCAACTAAGGTCAAAGGAGTTCATGGAGATATTATCTATAATGCCAAGAAGGTCCCCTAAAAATTTGGGCTCTTGAAGTGTTTTCTAGCTCAAGTTATAAAGCTTCAAATTTGCTCTTATAGACTGTGTTAGGCCAAAGATCATCAAGGCAAACTACGTTGAAGTTTGAGGTCAAAAAATCAGTAGATCTAATGGTGTGCATTAAATCATAGATCTTGATCTAATGGTACATGTAAAAGTAAATATGTCAAAGAATGAATTTGCTAGTGACATGTGTCATATTCATATAGATTGAACAAAATATCAATGCTTCATGGGCATTCATACTATTAGAAGATAGATGGTGTGAGTCAAAGTCAAAGAGTCAAATGTGCAAAAGGCACGTAGAGCTGCTAAGTGGTATAATCATAGTGTTGGGGATCTAGAACAACAAACATGCTCTGATACCACTTGTTGGGAGGGTGTACACCGGAAGCACACAATTTGATTACTAATACCAAGCAACTTAATATGCGGAAATTAACCAGATCACCAAGTAACTAGAATTCAGAATAACACATGATATGAGAGACAATACCAAATTGTATTAACACTTTATACATAAAAGAATACAATAAAGAAGATGCCACTTCTTCTCCACCACCTTACAGAGGTTTCCCACACCTCAAGTGAACAGTAATTCTTCTCTCCAAAGCTCTCCCTCTCACAGGTCCCAACACCCAACTCAAATACAGAGTTGGTGTTCACCTCCCCGTGCTCCACGCACAACACAAGTGCTCCACGCACTCCACAAGTACTCAAGGTACTTCAAGTAGATCTCCCATGAATCTGCAACAACCTGCAATTCAACAGACCATACTTATGGAAGGAACTGCCTTGCCTTCCTCTTGCTCTATCCGAGTACACGCCTGTACTCCAAGTAGATCCTGCCTGATACTGCTACCTGTTGTGTTGCTGTCACCTTGGATCCAAGCCAACCGCCGATCTCTGTCTGAACCTCGCATACACACACCTGCAGATCAATGATCTTACTTACCATGTAGATCTCCTATATAGGCCATGCAACTGTGACCAAGATCCTACACTCATGAAGAACCCAGCTGGCTCTCCAATCCAGCACCAACACACCTGGTACTGTGGCACTAGGAGGAACGCACCATAGCTCTACCTCACACACAGAAGGAGCTTATAATTATGCTCTCTTACTCCCTAACACACTTTTACAATACAACCATGAGTCTATTATATAGAACTCATCCAAACAATGATTAGACATCTAATTACCATAATTAGATCCGCAGCTATGAGTCTAAAATTAGCGCTCATCATGCAAACTCTTGCTTCGTTAGTTCACTGCCCGTAAATAACTCACAGTCAAACTACACAGGCGACCGACGTCGGTCCCTGTCCACCCGGGGTCGCCGACGCCGGCCGATATATGACCGACGTCGGTTGCCTTCCTATCTTACCCTGCCGACGCCGGTTGGCCAGACCAACGCCAAACACTTCTGACACTCAGCAACTCATTCTGCAACCTCCTCCATGTCTGCATCAGTGAAGCTTTTAGCTCCACAATCCTAACAATCTCCCACTTGGAGATAAACAGCTGCACTGTACCTGTACCTGTACTCCGTCTAATCTGTTTCCTGGTTTGTATCCCTCTTCAAGCTCCCACCTGAAGACAACCCACCACACATCCCATGGTGTACCACATGTCATCCGAGTAACCTGCCACATCCGAACCTACAAATACATGTAGTGAAGTCCTGACCCTGCATAGCAACACCTGCTGCCGGTCCCTCTCAAAAAACCTGAGAATCCACTTCCACGAATTGGCTCCTAACTCTCTGACAGCTCCCACTGCATGGGAATACTCAGGTCTATACCAGACCTCATGTGATTTCGGACACTGTACCTGTCCAGCCCTTAGTGTGCTCCGGCTCTGTATCCCGAACCTCGCCAACACCTGATTCACATCAGCTCCCACTCGAGACAAAATCACCCTGTGATCTCCATGCCTCCCATGTCAAAGAATTCCGCTGCTCCGAACTCCTCATGACATGCCACTGAACTAATCTTACCCTTAGCTCAGCAAAACCCTGTATGTACACCCCTGCTAGCTAGCATACTATCCACATACAGCAACAGAATGGTGTTGCAATCACCATCCCCCTGGTAAGTCAAATCACAGTAGATACCCTGACATTGACTGAAGCCATGCTCCGTCCTCCACCTGTCAAAACCTGTACCACTGTCCTGCAGCTCCACAAGACCATATACCTGGTCTTCCGTCTCATGTAACCGTTCTCTCTATTCTTCTACTAAGGTATCCATTCGTCTCTGTGCTTTTATACCTGCTGGCATCTCTACCAAGACACACCTGTCTGGTTCTCCTCCAAGGAATCACATCCTCATCCATGCCAAGCTCACACCTGTTTCCTGGATCCTTCCTGCTCTACAATCAGCAACATGTATGAAGAAGAGGAACAACGAATTTGAGGGCCTACTTACGCCTTCAGTCCTCCGTATGGGTGTTTGAGACTCCTTGACAACATGCTGTCCACCCAAAATTCGTTACAGTGACCGACCTCGGTCACTCCACAGTCTGCATCCGACCGACGTCGGTTCCATGCGTCTGTACCTGACTACCAACCTGCCTGCGCTGGTGTCCCTGCTGCCGACGTCGGTTCTCCTAACCGACATCGGTCTTACATTCTGCCGACGTCGGTCCCATGACCGACATCGGTCTTACCCTGCCCGACATCGCCGGCTTCAGTCTGCACATGACCGACCTCGGCACCTGTCTGTTCGACGCCGGTCCCTCCTGACCGACATCGGTGTCTGTGTTCACCTGTGAGTGATGACTTTTTACCCGCGAGCTTCTTTGAATCAAAATCCATGTCCAAACTGCCCTGCTCAGAAGTATCCAGCCACATCCACTGGGTTCTGTCCGCCATCTCCTCCATAAACACCAAGGCTTTCCAGTTCTTAAGCCTGTCAAATATATCTGTCTTCCGCTTAAGAACATGCATCTCCTTCCTGCTCATGTGACCAAGCCTACGAAGCCACGTCTTTGCAACAAAAGAAGAATCAGTAATATAAACAAGTAGATAAAGGATACCTATTTTCTTACCACCAGCTAATTCAAGTGCATCCGCTGTGAGAGTTCTTGTGCATCTCTCATCACCCAATCTTTCTGAAGAAATTAGCCATATCTCCAAGCCTGGGACCTGCATGACCTTCATCAACACCTGTGTGTTGGCCGCCTGCAATTTCAGCTTCACTTCCCCTTTGCCAATTCTTTGGCAAGGCTTACCAGCTCCTCTACCTGGAACTGCATAGAAAGAGGCAACCGAATCTTTTATCCAAGATTCAACTTTATCCAAGAAACCTGCAAACACATCCTGTGCAACAATACCTGCTACATCTGTATCTTCAGTTTCTTCATGCTGATCTGTTACCAACCAACAATAATCTTTTACCTGCTCTTTCTTTCCATAGGACCGTGAGTGACCATCTGTGCTTTTCAACTCCTCCATTCTTAGCTTACTTTGATCTGTAGTTGCTCTACTCCCACTCGATCAAAAACCCCTGAGAGTGACCTGTAACCAAACACAAAACCTGCTTCCTCCAACCTCAGCTCAGATACCACCTGTTGGTATCAAGCTCAAGAACCTACAACCAAGGCTCTGATACCACTTGTTGGGGATCTAGAACAACAAACATGCTCTGATACCACTTGTTGGGAGGGTGTACACCGGAAGCACACAATTTGATTACTAATACCAAGCAACTTAATGTGCGGAAATTAACCAGATCACCAAGTAACTAGAATTCAGAATAACACATGATATGAGAGACAATACCAAATTGTATTAACACTTTATACAGAAAAGAATACAATAAAGAAGATGCCACTTCTTCTCCACCACCTTACAGAGGTTTCCCACACCTCAAGTGAACAGTAATTCTTCTCTCCAAAGCTCTCCCTCTCACAGGTCCCAACACCCAACTCAAATACAGAGTTGGTGTTCACCTCCCCGTGCTCCACGCACAACACAAGTGCTCCACGCACTCCACAAGTACTCAAGGTACTTCAAGTAGATCTCCCATGAATCTGCAACAACCTGCAATTCAACAGACCATACTTATGGAAGGAACTGCCTTGCCTTCCTCTTGCTCTATCCGAGTACACACCTGTACTCCAAGTAGATCCTGCCTGATACTGCTACCTGTTGTGTTGCTGTCACCTTGGATCCAGGCCAACCGCCGATCTCTGTCTGAACCTCGCATACACACACCTGCAGATCAATGATCTTACTTACCATGTAGATCTCCTATATAGGCCATGCAACTGTGACCAAGATCCTACACTCATGAAGAACCCAGCTGGCTCTCCAATCCAGCACCAACACACCTGGTACTGTGGCACTAGGAGGAACGCACCATAGCTCTACCTCACACACAGAAGGAGCTTATAATTATGCTCTCTTACTCCCTAACACACTTTTACAATACAACCATGAGTCTATTATATAGAACTCATCCAAACAATGATTAGACATCTAATTACCATAATTAGATCCGCAGCTATGAGTCTAAAATTAGCGCTCATCATGCAAACTCTTGCTTCGTTAGTTCACTGCCCGTAAATAACTCACAGTCGAACTACACAGGCGACCGACGTCGGTCCCTGTCCGCCCGGGGTCGCCGACGCCGGCCGATATATGACCGACGTCGGTTGCCTTCCTGTCTTACCCTGCCGACGCCGGTTGGCCAGACCAACGCCAAACACTTCTGACACTCAGCAACTCATTCTGCAACCTCCTCCATGTCTGCATCAGTGAAGCTTTTAGCTCCACAATCCTAACACATAGGAGCTCTAAACTTAGATCAATGGTGAGAGTTGTAAGATAAAGACCTAGTTAATCCACAAATATTGATGGTGTGTATTTACTCAAATTTTTTAGGGAGCATGAGATTAGGTCAATGTGTTTGAGGTTTAACATATGCTCAGTAACCTTTGGAATTTAAATATTAGAATTTGTGAGGGAGAAGCAATCTATAAATTTTGAGATATAACTTTTGATATATCCAAAATTTGATCATGGTGTAAAATTAAAAGTTATAGAGGACTTCAAAGTACATCCAAAAATGTTGATTATAAGATTTTTATATTTGTATAGTTGTAGATATTGAGCTTTAAAGTTGATTGTGTGTTTGACTGTATTCTACAAGTGACTTGAGAAGGATATTTAAAGTGTTCTTGATAGTATACAGATGTTTTAATATGAAATAACTATTTTAGAGTGATTTAAACTCCATGAGGAAAAATTTTGTGGATTTTTGAGGTTTGATTAATCCATCTTCAATGTGAGCAATTGCTTGAAAGTTTACTATGTTTATTGAATACACTGGCAGTTTGAGTGACCATCTTACAGAGGCAAGTCAAAGGTGTTCTGAGCAGAATTGAAGAAGAAAATGAGTATGAATATGTTGTATAAGTATCTAAGGTTTATGATAAGACACTTATTTTCATAATTTTCTCTTGATTAGTTATGGAGAGTCAAAACAACTTGACTATATTATGACTATATATGACCAGTTTGAGTGGTCATTTTGAGAGAGTTAAATTTGAGTGTTTAACACCTATGTTGGAGTGTATAAAGTACATAGAGGTTTATCAGAAGTTTCAAAGGATTCAATAATATGATCTAATCATATGGGTATGTTAAATACTTGAGTAGTTGCTTTAAAAGTTTAAGACTGTGTTTTCTATGTATGAAGACCTGAAGAGCAAGGAAACCTAATTGGTAGGTTTGAGTGTTGAGTTGGTGTTCCAGGTGGAATGGAACCATGAAAGAGTAATAAAGGGGATATTGGAGATATTTTTGATGTGTTTGAAGTATTGGTAAATGATTAAGGTGGTCCAAATAGTCTCACATGTAATGTGTGAGTATGAAGGCCTAATTATTTTAGGTCTCACCAAGACCTAATGGTAGTTTAAGGATAATGAGGGATTGGCCGACCTATGAAGAGTATGGTTCTCACATGTAAAATGTGTAAGGACCTATGGTAAGTGTGGAAAGAATATTGGCTGACCAAGATGGGTTATACCAAGAGAGTGGTATAAATACAAGGCATAATTAGACTAATTATGCTAGTTGTGTGTGTGTAGATTCAAGCAAAGAAGATAACCTTTGAAAGATAAGGTACAAGTTAGTTAAGACCATCAATGTGTGAGTAAGATTAGACATGTTTATCTAATAAATTTTATGTAAGAGGACACATAGTTCATTAAACCTAATGATTCTAGAAGAGGTAGTTTGAGCAAGTTAGCCCTTGAGGCAACTTGAGATAGATTGGAGGTGAAGAGTGCAGATAGAGGTGATCATCATGAGTTGAAGAGTAGAAATATGTGTTCAAGGTGATCTATTTAGGTATCTGAGTGGGTACTTGTTTGACTAGGGGTTTGGTTCCTCCTTTCAAGGTAAAGCTTGCTAAAGGTCTAGTTGTTATGGGTGCGCAGCTAGATAGGGGCAGTAATTCCTTATGGGATTGGTGTCTCACTAAACTATGGGATAGGTGTTCCTTGATTAGTGGTTACTGGTCTAAATGTTGGATCTTGTTTTTATAGGACTATATCCCATCTTGTAGGGTTTAGTGTGTTTTATCCCCTAAGAGGGTTTCCCAATATATGATGTGTTCATGTGATGTATGCTCTTATGTATGCTTTGGATGTATGTGCTTTCATGTTTATGCTGCTTGATTAAGATTGATGTATGCTGAATGTTTAAGATTTGGGAATTAAATTGGATTATTTTGAATCACTAATTCACCCTCTCTTAGTGATTGTACCTCTAATAATTGGTATTAGAGCAGGACCTTCTATGCAAGTTTAACCACTTGAAGGTGATCCAAGGTACAATATGGATAAGTAATTGAAGAAAGAGAATCAAGAGTTCAAGGCATAATTAGAGGTTACTTATGCATGTATAAAATCAAATGAATAAAATTCAATAAGATTAAGGAACTTATTGAGAAGTACAATGGTAAGATGAGAGAGTATGATCAAGAAGAAGCTCAAAAAAAGATCATGACATCAAACTTTAAGGCTATTATGGATGAGTGCATCAAGCTTAATAAGGAGATAGAATCCTTAAAGGCAAGCTCAAGATTAAAAGATGATCAAAATTCTTGAGGATCAATTAAGAGTTACAAGGATGAATCTAAGTTTAAAAGAGGAAGAATGCAGATATCTCAAGACTCAGTTAAGAGAGATAAATGCCAAGTTGAGTTTAAAGCAAGGTGAGCATGATGAGTTAAAATTAAAGCTTGATTCTATAAGTATTATTGAAGAGAAAACATGTAGATTGAAGGATGACATGAATAAATAATCTAAGAGGGATAATGAGACCATCCAAGATACTAGAATTTAATTAGAGGCTACAAATTCAAATATGAGAGCTAACACGGATGAGAGCATTCAATTGAAGATCAAGCTAGATTCATTGAAGGATGAGCATGAGTAATTTTTTGTCAAAGTAGGCAAGATTGAAGAAGAACAAACGATATTAGAACAAGGAAAAGTGGATGGTAACATGAAAGATAACAATTCAAATCAAGTCAAAGACAAAGTGAAGAAACTAATCAAAAAACTAAATGCTTCAAGGTATGAAAGATCCTTTGATGGCCATTGTTATGCTTATCACAAGTTTGGTCATAAGGTAAGAAACTATAGAAGAAATAATAACTAGTCAGCTAGAGGTATGGATAATGTAGTCTGCTATAGTGGTCATGACATGGGACATATTGCTAGATTCTGCCCTAGAATACATATGAAAAGATTAACCTAGGTATGAAGACTAAATATAGTTAATATTGAGCATAATGAACCTAAGGGCAAAGGTGGTAATTTTGATAAGATTCATAATATTCATCAAGTAGAAAGTATGAATGATGTTATTTATTTCTATTGTCATCAAGTTGTTCATATTGTAAGATATTATATAAGATATCAAGTCATAATAAGGTACATGAACATCCTATTATGTTCAATAAAGGTCAGTATTTGGTATGGAAACCTAAGGAAATGGAAACCATGAAAACTAAATTAGTTAAGATGAAAGATCAAGGTAGACTACCTGCTAAAGCAAAAGAAGAATCATATATGAAGAAGGTTCAAGAATGCCAAGAGAATGTGTCATCTATCCAGATAGAAAAGGAGAATCAAAAGTCAGTTCAAGTCAAGCTCAAAGAAAAGAATAAAGTGATAATTGAGGCTATTTATAAGGAATGTATGGATCCAAAATAATATCTTGCTATTGTGGAACAAGTTTCATGTAAAGAACATTAGTTGTCAATGCCTAGTAATGAGGTTCTTTCTTTAGATAAAAAGGTATTTCATGAATCTTGGTTGTCTCCTTATATTGTCAATAATTTATTAAAAGTAAATGAGAATATTATGGTGGATAAGCATGTTACTTATCTTAAGCCTAATAATAATAAGAAGAAATATCAGTATCATATGACCAAGGAGGAGAAAGAATATGAGGAGTTGTGGACAACTCCTAGTTTTACATTGTTCTACAACATTATGGGTTAGGGTGGCTGTATCTAGGATTTAAGAAGACACCAATCAATCAAGAGGAAACATGGTGGATTCTAGTTGAGCTTTGATTGATGTTGTAAGAAAAAATATCATTTGAAGATGTGCATGATGTGAGGGGGAACATATGTGAGATGTTCCAGTCATGGTTGAGATATGAAGAAGTTCAGTGATCTGAAGGTGATTAATTTATGAGTTGTTCATTTCAAGATATAGACTACAAGTATGTGTTCTCAAGGTGAATTTATGATTTGAAGATATTTTGTGTAAAAATTGAAGCTTTTTGAGTACTCTCAGGTTTTTCTAGTTTTAGTTTAAGGGTAAGCAGGTCAAAACCTAGCTGAAGGGTATATGGGTTATACAAAGTGTGTGACCTCACAAATTGGTCTAGAAGTGTTTTTTTATTAACCTATATGTATGAGAGAATTTTCAATTGCTGATGTTGATTGATAAGTGGTGAGTTGACTAAGTTTCATTTGAAAATCTAGTATTTTTGCCCATGATGGTTAGTTCATTTCTTAAGGGAGTTGAGTTTTGAGGTTACTTGATATATTGAAATGGCCAAATGGGTTGTCAAAAAGTGTTTAATAGTCATCTAAAAGTGTGTGGTGTCTTTCATGGATGAGGATTTGTGTAAATGGAGGGCTAATTAGCTAGTAGGTTTATGAAGAATCTATGGTGCAAAATCAGAGTTGGAAGATGATTTTTGGCATAAATGAGGGGGTACATGAGTGTACTTTAGATATGTAATTTCAAATATTGAAGGTCCATACATAGAAAGATATGGGCATTTCAAGGTTTAGGTAGGGCTATTAGGCCTCTAGGCAAGGCTAGTCAAGATAAGAGTGGTCTTTGGTCATTTTCTCCAAATGACAAAGGTATGGTTGTTCTTGAATGAGTTTGTTAGTTATTCTTATAAATATTTCCTATTTTAAGATTGGATTGTTCATCTACTAGTAATCATGAAGGTAGCCTAAAGTAAGAAGGTATGTAGGCAAGTGTGGGGATGGTCTAAAGGTGCTCAAAGGATGCCTAAGCTCAGAATCTATGTATGATAAAAGAGAGTGTAGTCATGGAGCATGTGTGATATGTTTGTATAAGTATGGAATCTAAACATATGACATGAGATGGAGCATAATGTTAGAGGGAGCTTTCTAAGCTTTGTGATCAATTTGTCAGGTCCAAGTATCAGAGAAGTTCAAATTCAAGACTAGTGTATGTCAAAAGAGGGAGAAATTGATTCATATGCTTTTAAGTTTTTAAGTATCCTAAGAATCTTAATAATATTTGAATGCATACATAATGTTAAATAATTTTTGTTGGCATGTTGATGAAGAGACCCTTTGTCATTAATGTCAAAGGGGGAAAAAGATTAGAATGAAATCATTGTTCAATTAAAGTCATTCTGAGGGTGTTTTACCATACATGAAAAAGGGGGATATTGTTGAACATAGTCATTGGTGTTTGGATTTCCATTGATGTCAAAGAGAGCATGTTATACTAATGCATTAATGAAAAAGTGATCAGATTGATGTTTTGGAGAGATATATCACATATGTAGGTTTGTAAGGATAAAGAATAAGTTGTGAGGCACCCATAGATGTTTTGGTGAAGCTCTAGTATGTCACTTGATATTTTGGAACAATAAACAAGATTCTGATAGCTTAAGAGAAGCTATACCATTAATTCATGTCATACAAATATGGATGAACCAAAAAGTTTGAGTATTTATTTTTGGTACTTAAAAAGTCAACCAAGGTCAAAAGAGTTTATGGAGATATTATCTATAGTGCTAAGAAGGTCCCCTAAAAATTTGGGTTCTTCAAGTGTTTTATAGATCAAGTTATAAAGATTCAAAGTTACTCTTATAGACTTTTTCAGGCCAGATACCGTTAAGTTAAACTATGTTGAAGTCGAAGATTAACTAGTCGGTAGATCTAATGGTGCACGTTAAATCATAGATCTTGATCCAACGATGCACATAAAAGTCAATATGTCAAAGAATGAACATGCTAGTGGCATGTGTCACATTCAATGAGCTTGAAAATAAGATCAATAATTCATGGGTATTCATACTATCAGAAGATCGATGGTGCTATTCGAAGTCAAAGTTAAATGTATAGAAGGCATGCAGAGCTTCCAAGTGGCATAATCATGGGAGCTCAGAGCTTAGATCAATGGTGAGTGTTGAAAGCTAAAGACCTAGTTAATCTATAGAGATTGATGGTGCGTATTTATTAAAATTTGTTAGGGAGCATGAGATAAGGTCAATGTGTCTAAGGTTTAACATATGCTCAGTGACCATTGGAATTTAAATATTCAAATTTATGAGGGAGAACTAATTTATAGATTTTGACCTATAACTTTTGATATATGTAGAATTTGATCATGGTGTAAAATGAAAAGTTGTAAAGGACTTAATGGCACATCCATAAATTTTGATTAAAATATTTGTATGTTTATATAGTTAATATATTGAGCTTTAAAGTTGACTATGTGTTTAATTGTGTTCTACAAGTGACCCAAGAAGGATATTTGAAGTGTTCTTGATAGTGTTTTGATGTTTTAAGATGGAATAACTATTAGAGAGTGATGTATACTCAATGAGGACCATATTTTTGGATTTTTGAGGTTTGCTTAATCCATCTTCAGTGTGAATAATTGCTTAGAATTTGACTATGTTTGTTGAATATACTGGTCGTTTGAGTCATCATCTTACTAAGGCAAGTTGAAGGTGTTATAAGTATAATTGAAGAAGGAAATGAGTATGAAGATGTTGTATATGTCTATAAGGATTATCAATAATTTTCCCCTGATAAGTTATGGAGATTCAAAATAACTTGAATATATTTTGACTGTATATAACTAGTCTGAGTGTTCATTTTGAGAGAGTTGATTTGAGTGTTTAGAGCCTATGTTAGAGTTCCAAAAGTACATAAAGGTTTAAAAAAGGTCCTAAAGGATTCACCCATATGATCTAATCATATGTCTATGTGAAATACTTGAGTAGTTGTTTCAAAAGTTTGAGATTGTGTTTTCTATGTATGAAGACCTGAAGAACAAGGATACCTAATTGGTAGGTTTGAGTGTTGAGTTGGTATTCCAGGTGGCATGGACCCATGAGGGAGTAATCAAGGGGATATTGGAGATACGTTTATTTTTTTAGAAGTATTGTTAAATGATGAAGGTGGTCCAAGTAGTCTCACATGTAATGTGTGAGTATGAAGGCCTAATTGTTTTAGGTCTCACCAAGATATAATGGTGGTTTGGAGATAATGAGGGATTAACCAACCTATGAAGAGTGTGGTTATCACATGTAACATGTTTATGGACCTATTTTAAGTTTGGAAAGCATCTTGGCTGACCAAGATGGGTTATACCAAGAGAGTGGTATAAATGCAAGGCATAATTGGACTAATTGTGCTAGTTGTGTGTGTGTTGATTCAAGTGAAAAAGAGAACCTTTGAAAGAGAAGGTACAGGTTAGTAAGGACCATCAGTGTGTGAGGAATATTATACATTTTTATTTGATTATTTTGATGTAGGAGGATGCATAGGTCATTATACCTAATGAGTCTAAAAGAGGTAGTTTGAGCAAGTTAGCCTTAGAGGCAACTTGAGAGAGATTGGAGTAGAGGTGATTATCATTAGTTGAAGAGTAGAGACGTGTGTTCAAGGTGATATATTTAGGTATTTTAGTGGGTGTTTGGTTACCTAGGGGGTTGTTTCCTCTTTGCAAGGTAAATCTTGCTAAAGGTCTAGTTATTATGGGTGCTCAACTAGGTAAGGGTAATAGTTCCTTGTGGGATTGGTGTCTCACTAAACTAAGGGATAGGTGTTCCTTGATCAGTGGTTGTTGGTCTAAATGTTGGATATTATTTTCATAGGACTATATTCCATATTTTAGGGTTCAGTGGGTTTTATCCCTCAAGAGGATTTCCTACATATATGATGTGTTCATGTGATGTATGCTCTTATGTATGCTTTGGATGTATGCACTTTCATGTTTATGTTTCTTGATCAAGATTGATGTATGATGAATATTTAAGAGTTGGGAATTGAATTGGATTATCTTGCATCATTGATTCACCCCCCTTCTTAGTGATTGTACCTCTAATAAAACTTGGTTCCCTTTAGCTATTTCCTCTTTACCATGTGATCAGTTAACAAACAATTAATCTCATTATAATCTCCTTTCACCGGTCCACTTTGAATCTCCTTTATTCCCTTTCTTACCTTTTTTCAAACTAATAATATACATGGTTGAGACTTGAGATAACATTCTAGTTCATTGTTAAGCCTAAGTGTCCTAGTTAATCTTGTCTTTGGTTACTTATATTCCTTTAGACTAAACCTACAACTCATTCATGTGTATCACTCAATCTCTTATGTTTGGTCATTCTAAGTCCATATGGAGAAAGAATCTTAAAAATATTTAAAAACATTTAAAATCCAAATCATTTAATAAAAGGCAATGATACAAAAGGCAAAAACATTCAAAATTCTTAAAAGTCAAATCACACTAAAAGACATGATTCAAAGCACATCTCCTTCTACTATTCAAAGCTCAAATTCCATAGTTAGCCTCATGATAGAGCCAAGGTCAATTGGGGTATAGTAGGCTAGTAGATTAGAAAAGGAGAATAAAAAAATCTTTTAGTGCTACTTGATTTCTCATGCAAGTACCCAATCTTCACAGTAGACTGGCAACTTTGTAAGGGGTTTTGAGGAACGAAGAACATGTCATGGGAAGGTAGGTCCATTTTACTTTTCTTATACCAATCTACCTTCATGAGTTAATCTTAGTAGTATTCTTATTTGGCTACAAAGCTTTGTGTCTATAGTGAATATGTTTCCTTTGTACATTGATGGTCACTAGTCACTTAGTGTCTTCTCATGTCATTAGTATGCCTCCTATCTCCTAAGGTCCTCTCATAAGATGTGTAAGTCATGCTTTTTATATTACATTTTTCACCTCCTATATTTCTCATCTTTCCTTTTGAGAAATATTATTTTGTTCACTGATCATTCCCCTTGGGATTCCATTTGTGAGTTGTATTGTAAGACCATGGATAGGACCTGGCCATCTTCATAAATTACCACAATTTCACCTTCCTATTACCAACATCCTTTATTTCTAGTTTTTCACATTTATTCCACCTTGTTGGTGTTCCCTTTGTGAGTTTCAGTGTAAGACCATGGATTGGACCTAACAAGATGTGATTGATTATGAAGTTACATGCAATTAACATGCTTACCAACTTGATTTAGTATGTTTTATGCTTATTTCATTTCTCTTTCAATTTTATCTTCTTATTTTTTGAGTGTATGTAAGAATCTAACCATTTATTGAATTTTTTCATACTTCCCAGCTTGAATTAGTATGATAAATTTAAGACCAATTTTTACCAATTTTTTTTATTTTGTACTTCCTAACGTGATTTAGTATGATTGATTGACTTAATTGGTTTGTTTTTATACCATTTGTCCTTTTTACATGAATTCCATTTAATTACATTATTTTAATACTTCCCAATGTGATTTAGTGTGATTTTACTTGTTTTAATTTGGTGCTAATTTTTCTCTTGGTTTTAAAACAAACTTTTTACCATCTTACTTACCATCTTTTTTGGTTCTTTATACTTTGCCATTTTTATTTTTATTATACATTTCCCAACTTGTAATAGTGTGTAGTACATTTTTGATTGATTATATTTTACCAAGTCCTTTTTGCATTTTTTTAACCACGCATGTGTTCTGCATAATGGTAGAAAAGAAACCACAACTCATATATTTACCATAGCATATACAACAAATGACTCAATACATGTGCTAGAAATAAATATATCCAAGCATCAACAACCACAACATAATGATAAACACATACAATCAATATCAAACTACCAAAAAGAAGACATCTCTATATATATCATGAGTTTTAATACAAAAATACTAAACAATGGTCCAACTCTATGGCTGGGTCCTATCCTACCTATCTCATGGCCTAGCCACATTGCCTATAGATGCCTCTGTATGACTCCTCCAAATAGAATTCTATAATGAGGCTATCTGAGATCCCCATCCTAATACTCCCCTATAGATGAGATACTTGAGAATGCACCTATGACAACTAGTCTAGGGTCACCATATGTGTTTTTCTCTCTTTCTCCTGTACCTATGTCATATGGGTCAGGGTTGCTACATGTGTCACTCTCTCTTGGGCATGTGCTTGTGTCATCTATGTCACTGTAACTAAATGTGGAGCTCTCTCCTCAGCCGGAGCATACCATGCCCATGTCTATCTTGTACCCATATCTATTGATGATTGCATCCACTCTCTATGCACTTGGAGCTTCCTCATGACCTCTCTAGCTTATCTAAACCAGCTCACCTTAGCTGGGGTAGATGGTACCTTGATATCTACTAGTGTAGTGGGGTCGTACGACATTAATGCATCATCTATGATATTATAGAGTGCTCCCCTCACTAGGGACCCTCATCTGATCTCCTCATCCTCTTCCATACCTACAAAAAATAAACCAAACAGATATTATATCACTGATATATCTTAAAATATATCTATCTCTAGTCTATTTTCAAGTAAACTTAAGCAAAATTTAATCACATTTTATTACCTATCTATGTGTCAACCACTACTATCTCACCATCTGCATGACCATTGATCATACTTTCCCCATTTGTATAACCTTTGAGAACCTCCTTTATCAATCACCTCTTAAAGAAATATTGGAGACACCACTCATACCTATCTCAAGCTATGCTTGAGTGGTCTCTCTATAGTCAAACTCTACTCTAGCCTACCTGTTGGGTCATCTGATACATCTATAGTCTCTATTATCTCCTATTCTTGCTACCTCCATCTATGCCATGTCTATGATGGTTGCTCCTCATCCTACTATAAAGTTGGTGGTGGTACCTCTGGAGTTCCTACCTCCACACCCATATCCTCTCACTCTACTACCTATCATGCTTGACCAATCCATGGTCTCTTATGATGTGGTCTAAGCATCAGCCTCACCACTAGTGGCCTTAGTCCTCCTCTCCCCCATGACTCTCTCAAATTTTGGGCCCAAAACATGGGCACCATTATCAATTCTATTGGGTGAGGCAAGCCCATCTGCTTGGGTACTCATGACACTGGATGTGGCTCCATCTACTAGGTATAGTGCCCTATCACCTCAGTCTATGCTAAAGCTGGTGCCACTATGTCTCAACTAGTCCATATTGTAACAATGTGCCCATATAAATGCCATACTATATCTACTTATCTCACTATCTATAGTGCTGGTACATGGGGCATGACTCATGCTATTTGTTCCTATCTCCATCTCTGAACCTGAGTTAAACTATCATGAACCACATGGGGCAACCCAACTGGCTAATATATGGGGAACCTATCATAGATCTATGTCATCAATAATATGATCAGTCCCACTAACTTCTACAATCTAGACAACACTTCATACATGCCATACATGAGATGTACCCAGATGATAGATCCCAGGTCATATAACACCCTCTCCTCTAATATTGTTTGGCTCAAGGCTATAAAAAAGAGTGGTACCTTATCATCTAACTTGTGGCATAACACTCATGCTATCACAAGTCATATAATATCCTTACATATGTCTAAAATTTGTGCCATATACACATCAAACATATTCACCCTCAATCTAGGGTGTATCATCTCTAATCCCGTCACTCATATGGCTAAGGCTCTCCTCTCCTCATCACTATTAGATACTCTTATGACTATAGGTGTCCCTATTATGGGTAATCTTAGGATGACATACGTATCCTCCAAGGTGATACCCACCTTTATAGTATCCCCCTCCACCTCTCACCTAAAGGTGTTAGTCAATCATTCCCAATATCTTAAGAGCATGAATAATAGATCTGAGCTAAGGGGTATCCTACACATATCTGCTATGCTACCTAGGACTAAAGAAATTAATCTAGATCTATCCTCTATTGATAGGTTCTCTAATAATTTTAGGAGCCATGATGCATCCACCAAATTCCAAAATATCTAACGTCCCTATAATCAAGAAACAACAAAATATGTATTAGATATTCCATGTCATGTATAATCAAAATACATTATTTTTCAATTTTAATAAAAATCAAGCCTAAATTGCTTCAATTTATTCATTTTTAATTAATTTAACCTATTTTTACCTTACTTAGCCCTTCCAATTTTCACTCAATCATTTTGGGCCATTCTAACATTCTTTCAACCATTTGCATGCATTTTTTCACTATTCTAGTCCTTTGGTCAAACACTAGTTGACCAAAATTTCCCTATTTTGACTTGGTTGACTTAAAAATATAAGTCAAACCTCTTATTCCCCCATTAATACTATGTTGTCATACTATAATTCTCTACTCAATTGACAATAATGTACTAGGTTGGTAGTCTGAAAAACCAACTACATCAACACAAACCTACTAGGTCGGCAATATGGATTTTGTCACTTTTCATCCTACTAGATCGACTGGGTTGACATAGTTGTTTTCCTTATTAACCCTTTACATTTTGTAAAATAAGTGCCTTTTGTTAGATTTTTACTCAAACCCTTCAAACCCATTTCCCTAATTGGGTTTTCCTACCCTTAGCACCTAATTTGGTTTAATTTTGATGTCTTGTGTCTAGACATGCTTAAAAACACAAATTTTTAAAAATATACTTAAATCACTAAAATATTCAAAAATTGGCTTGAGATTCTTACTTGCCTACCTATCTTGCACTCATTTCCACCTCTGGGGGTCCCTCTCACCTAGACTACCATCTCCTTACCATCCTAACTCATTTAGTCTCTTAGAGCTCTTTTTCTCTCCTTCTCAAGTCAAAAATACCAAATGACTTTCATTTCAACATATTTAAAATCACTTTTCAAAAATCTTAATCTTTCAAATCTTTCCTATCAGATTCTTTGTTTTGCCTCTATCTTTGTTTTTACTCATCTATTTTTTGGATCGTAAAATGTTCTAGAATCGTGATGATGTAGAAAATCGTTTCCATTACCATATGCTTATCTTCCATTTTTTTTGACTTTTGGCTATTTTTGGCATTAACTTTTACAGGTTCACCTAATATTCTTCACATTAGACACCTTTACATTTAGTGCAATCTACTTCTTTTTGTACAACACTAAGGTAAGTAAAGGTATGTGTTTTTCAATTCTATCCTTTCATTTATCTTATTTTCTACTTACTACATTTTACTTAGCATCAACATTATGTGTTATCATGTTTTATTTCTCAATGTACCATCCTATGTTACACTCACATAACACGTGATGAGCTTCAATTGGGGCATATGTATACACATAATATTTCAAACTTTTATCAATTACTAACACCTTGTATCTTTCAGGAACTCATCGAGTCTCAATCTCTTTGAGTACATGCCTTAAAGGGTGCATCGGAAAAGGGGTGGGCAGAATATTGGTGCTTCACAAGATTATTGTCCCTTTTACCACTTATTATCTACACACTTGTCTCTTGAAACCATTATCCTTAAGCTTGTTCTTCTTTGTTTTACCCTTTCTAAACATTTACTACATTTTATCCTTTTATTCCTCACCTAAATCCTATTTTGTCAGTTGGCTATGTTAGGTCGACTAGGTTGACTTTGTATAGTTTTGGATATTTTCACTTAGGAATTAGGTTAGCCTTTGGCCAACCTAACTCAGGACCTAGTGAATAATTATCCAAAATTGTGCTAGGTCAACTGGGTCGACCCTGTTAGCTAAGATTTTTAGAAGTGTCAAGGGTCAAATCCACCTATATATATATATATATATATATATATATAAAAGTTCATTTCCATCATTTATCAAGAATAAGTGAAAGAAAGAGTAAAAATAAATGAACATCTACTTATTGACCATTCTACTTGAGAAGTAAATCTTAGGGTTCTATACTTTCTGTGAAGATACAAATCTTGTCTTGTGGATAAGTCTTTTAGATGCATTGATAGGTTGTGTAGCTTAGAGTTGATTTATCTTTGTCATCCTTACCACAATAATTTATTGTGAATCACCTTGGCCAAGGGAGAGATTGAGGCTCGACAGGTTCATCTTTAAAGATAAGTATTCTGAACTTTATTTCTCTTTTGTAAGAGTAGATAGATATGCATTTGTGATTCTCTTCCATGTATTAGGATTATGTATATATTGACATAAGTATATGTCTTCTATGCATGTTTAGTTTTATTATTTTTAACCCCACTTTGTGCCAAAAGTTTTGGTGAGCACTAGATTAGATTTACTTTACTTATTATTAGTTTATGTGAAATATCAAAACTCAGGACCCCCTTAGCATTATTATGTGATTGTATTAAATTGGAGGCTTTGGAACCCTCCTTAGCATGGTGTATTACAGTAAGAGATCCCCTAATTAGATCTAGTGGATCCCTATATTGGTCATGCTCCCACTTAAAAAATGTGTCCCCACTTAGAAGTGTATGGTATGATCTATCTTCTTTGAGCTAGGATTGATTTAGAGACATGACATATTTATAATTACATACACATAGTTGAATGACAAGTGATAACTATCTATCCTTATGTTTTCTTTACTCTTTCATGTTTGGCACAAGTAACTCTCTCTCTAACATGTCACATGAAGTATAACTAGTGTACTTGTCTATCTCTAAGAATAAGGAGTAGCATTAATGTTTGCAATCAGACCTTTTGTTCATTCACCTTAAGAAGTGCAATGCATATCACCTCCATGTTTGAAACATTTATGATAGAGCAATCTAGTATGTTGAAGCTAGTTTTGTGAGTCATCTTTCATAGTGTAAGTGTATGGTAGTCTATTGGAGATCAATCTGGTATATCACTTCATTAGAATAGTTTATTTTCATGTTCATTCTATCCCTTTTCATCCAAGCAAATAAGTAGTGTAGGTGATAAGATATCAAAGACTAGTCTAAGGAGCTAGCCCTTAAACCTAGAGGTTTACCTCTACTATAGGCAACCCACATCCTAAAGGTAATCCAATGTTTCACTCAATTTTAAAGAGGATTTAATAATCTCTCCAAGGTTGTAAGATTAAGTGACAATAACAACTTATCAAATAATTCAATCAAGCATTTGATAAAGCAAATCTTCCATATTTTATCCTATTTTCATATCAGTCATAAGGATAACAAATACATAAGTCTAAAGTATTGAAGGAGCAACCTAAGAGCCTATTTTTTCAAGTTACAAGCTAGGTCACTATTTTAATTTCTTTACACATATTACAAGATTCACACATAATAAAACATGTAGGGATAACTTCATTAGTATGAGGCCGTTTTTAGAGTATTGGCTATGTAGGCAATGCTCATTGAAAAAGGGTTATTTGGGGCCAGCTCAACATTGTGTGCCCACTAACCCATTTTCCCCCAAGGTTATTATGAATATGAAGAAGTAGGGATCTATAAGTTCATGAGGAATGATAGTCCATGACCTAGATCTAAATACACAAAAGTGAAGGTGAAGACAAACCCAGAAGCATCTAGGGGGTTGCATTCTTTTCTAGTAGGTATTCCATACAAGACACCCACATCAGGTTTAGATAGTAGCATAAACATAACCATCCCAATTTGAAAAGTGTCCAAAACATTAGAGGAACATAAATTATAAGTTGGTGATTGTTCTAGAACCCTCTTCTAGTCTGCTTCTTGCCTGCTCTAGATCTAAAACTATGTCAACATTAAAACTAGTTAAGTATATTAATTCTTTATCATTTCCATATATAGCATATAAATACTTACTATTTTTAGCCTATCTTGGTTTAATTAATTAAAGATATGTTATATCTGAGTTTAAAATCTAATTGTCATACTATAGAGATAGTTTATCACCCTTGTACCTTGGACTATCTCTATCCCTTTTAACCTTAGATAACTCTGATCTAGATTTTTATGGTTAAATGATTGTACCCCCACTGGATCTCTCTAGAAATTACATTACACATTGAGCAAAAGAGCACTATTCCTACTTCAACTCTGTATCATTCTAACAATCATAAGTGAAGTATAAATATTATTTATTACAAGTCGAGGGAATCTATTGTTAAGTATTAAAATTAGTATTCTAATTATAGTCATTCTAGGTTGGAGAAACACATTAGATTGAGGCCCAATTGGGATATGTAGGTAGTGCTCAATTATGTGTGGTTTTCTATGGCTAATTTGACTATTCCCAATACCTGTTTCCCACCTTTTAGTTTTGATCTCTTTTTTATTTCTTGTGTAGGATCTAGGGTTTGTCTTTTGTAATTATTTTGCATGAAAACATAAAACACAAATTTAAAAAGTCAACCTTTTTAGGCAATCACATAAACCTACATATAAAAATCAAGAATACAATCAACTAGGATGCAAATAGCTAGACATAGATGTAGTATTCCCCTATCCACCTCTCATAGACTTATCCTAACAAACCCTAAATTATTATTTTCTAACATGAATTTATTTTAAAATATTTTTGCATAATTTTTACTTATTGTAAACCTTAATAATCACATCTATTTTAATTTTGAGGGCATTCTTAAGCCTTAGTCTAATTTACTATTTGATAGTATTTTAATATCACATTAGTACTTATTAGTATTTATATTTCAATAGTTTGATTCCATTGGTTTTAGAACACTTAAATTAAAAGGGTTAAACACTTTACCCTTTTAATTCAATTGGTTTAAGAACACTTAAATTAAAAGGGTTAAACACTTTCCCCTTTTAGCATATTTTTATATTTAATAAGTTCTAAATAAAAAATATTGAAGTTATTCCATATCTTCGTGTTTTGATTTTATGCATAAGTTTGTCATAAAAAATTCTTAAGCATTTTCCTTATTTCAATAATTTTGATAAAACATATTGGTAAACTCGATGTGAATTGAATATTACAAACCCTAACCATAAATACTACTAGGGTTTCTCTCCTCTTTATTTTTCCCAATTCTTTGATAGGGTTTTTAGATTTGATAAATTATTTACTAGTAGTAGTATTCCAAGTTTTCATTCCATATTCTGTTCAATCTAAGAAAGTTGTTTTTACTTATTTTAATTGAAGTGCTAGATCAAGTGCTACTCAAATTAAACATTTTTAAATTTTCATTGATAACACCATAATGGCAGAATTAGTTAATAAGTTTGATGACATGGATAAAAAATAATTACAAAGGTTTCTTCAAAGAATCAAGATATGCAAGATGTATTTAAAATAATTATTAGAGAGGAAATAAATAAACTATATTAAGGCAAATCCTCTAACACATATATTTTTATGGGTCTTTTACCCTTTTCAACATTGTTCGATACAAATTTTGTACCACCATCTAATATGGGGACAACTCAAGGGTTTTGTTTCCTACTATTTTTAACTCTATTCTTAACTTTTTAGAAGGAAGGAAAGAAACAAATGATGAGGGGTGTGTACATAGTTAAATGTTGCACTCATGAAGACCAGATGAAGTGAGAGCTCCTTTTTGGTGAGGAAGGACTACGTGCAATAAGACAACACTAAACCAAATTGTTGGTTAGACAAATATGAAGGGTGGACTGCCTAGCATATGCTAGATCTAAGAAGCAAAAGCTTCCTTGGATGGCTATCAATCCACTCCCCTAATAACAAATGATGCTGATAAGATAAAGGAAAAATATGTGATTTAAATTGATAAGAAAATAAATGAAATACTAAGCATTAAATATATGAAATGAAATACCTATTTGAAAGAATGAATAAATTTAGCACAATGGGTCAATACTATGCCAAAATAGGTTAGGGTTTGGTTCAAAAAATTTGAATAAGATTTGTGATCAGGTCAGAAGTAGAAAATAACATTTGGTTGGGGAAAAGGGGTTGGTAATAAAAAAATATTATTGTTTTTTGATAGGGGATCAACAATAGTTAGGTTGACCAATGATGATTGATCTGACCAATGATGGTTTCTGTAACTGGTGATGGTTACAGGAATCAACTACAGTTTTTTGGGAATGTTTTTATAGGATATTGAAGTGGAGTTGGAGTGGGAATGACAAATGGGAAAAATACTATGTATGGCTTTGGTGGGGGAGAAATGGGGTGCAGGTGATATGATGAAGGTAGAAAGGTTAATAATGAAAAAAATTGCTAAGACAAGTAAAAAATACATGTAGGATACAAAATGGAAGATAACAGAGATTTGAATAAAATTTACTAGTATAACAATCTTTCAACCTTCAAAAGTCACATGGAAAGAGTTTTGGGTTGCCTGAATACATGCACAAAGGAAACAAGAGAGCCTGGGTGTAATTTTTTGATCCCTTTGCCTATCTAAGAGCCCTTATTTTATAACAAGAAGTTGCTAAGTGAGGAGGAAGGAAATTGATAAATTGGTTTAGGATAAAGATTCTAATTTGAAGTGATGTTTAGCTATAAGGTTAACATGGGAAATTTTCTATTTTTCTCATGCTTATCCTGTTCATAGCTAAAAATTATTATGTTGCAGGTTTGGGGACCTGACTAGTGATGGCCAGGCTAATCGTCACCGGTTAGGCTGACCAACAACAGTTGAACTCCAAGGCAAAAGTAAGTTAAAATGTTGTTATAAGAGGTGTATTAGCTATGTTAAGAAAGTTGGAAAGGGGATTTTAGGGTTAGTTACCTAGGTGATTAGTTAATTTAATATTGAGAATAGGTATAGGGTAGCTTGACATTGAAAACTAGTCTAAGTGACATTTTCAAGTGTCTATATTTTTCTCCTTTTTGTTGTGAAAATTTAGGTGAATAAGCCATAGAACAAAAATAAATGGTTGACTACTCAAGGTCTGATTGCCTTGAGTATGGGAGGAGGTAGTCTCCCTCAAATTGGGAGTTGATGAGGCAAAAACAAAAATGGGTCATGGTTTGATAAAAGGTAAATGGGGGTCACAAGGTTGGTGATCAAATGGGTTGGGCATTTACAATGTGTATAAAATATGATTAAACATAGTAGTCAAAATCATGTAAATATAAAAGTTACTAATGTTGATAATAATACATTTAGGTGCTAAGATAAGTGATAAGGTAACTGGTCCCCAGTGTTGGTCATAGCTGATCGGGTCACACATAAAAAGTCTCTTAAACAAGGGTGGTGTTTACTCAGGTATCCAAGGGAGGAAGTGATCCTAAAAAAACCCATAAATGGTCAGGTCATTTATGAGGTGGTATAAAATGCAAAAGTTCAACATGGCAAAATTAGTTAAGGTGGTCAAAATGACCAAGGCAAGGTCATCACTAGGCAAGCAAATAGGTGGGTTCCAAAAAAGCCAACATTGAGGTGGGCACAGGCAAATGGGTTGGATGGTTGGTTAGGTAAAAAATGGCCAAGTTGACTCTTGATGCACTAGGTAAGAGGACACTACCTACATAGTCCCATGGATGGTGGATCTAATGTGAACTTTAGGCCCAATGTAGTTATTTAAGGTTAGGGGATAGGGTAACTCCTAAATAGGTCAAAAGGAGGTAAAATGGGTTGTTTCATTTTGGTGTTGAGAGGTTAGAGACCCCAACCATTGATGGTTTAGGGTAACCATCGATGGTTAAGCAACCATTTATGATTGGGTAAAAAACCCTAGAACTCAAGGTAAAAAGTAAAAATAGAAAAAGTCTGAGCACTTTTCAATAATTTGACTTTTGGAATGTTGTGCATTTGGTGTTTTGTGTGTTTGGTTGGAATTTTGTCTTTGATTGGAGGGTTTTTACTTAGTTGTTAAGATCATATTGGTGAGTGAGATTAAGCGTGTGATAGAGCATGTATCAGATGGATGCAGGAGGATGGTGCAGCCAGGCAATGGGACATGGATTGAGACCTTGTTAGTGCTTGTAGAATGAGGTAAGGCCACCTTGATTTTGAAATTAAGATTAATTTTGATTATATATAAGGTTTATTAAATTACATGGGTGAAATTAAAAAAACATTTTGGTAGGTGATGCACTAGTTTTATGTTTGCTTTAGGGTTTTGGTTTTGTGAGAATTCATGTAAGGAAATGATGGGGGTAAGGTGTGTTTGGGAGTGTATTAGTAGTGTAAGAATGGTGAGCATGGAGATTTAGTGTATATGGAAGGGTTTAGTGGAGGTCTAGGGTTTGAGGGTCACCATCAAGGGTCACTAATAGTGACCATTGATGGTTGACCCAAATGGAGATGATTGACTTGAGGGGTAAAAATGACCTAAGAGGATCATTGATGGTTTAGGGAATCCATTGATAGTTGAGATGAAAAAGGATATTTTTGTTAGAAAAGGGGAAGGGGTTTGGGTGTTTAGTTGATTAGGATGATTAGGTTGGTAAAAAAGGGTTAGTAATCATGGGGTTAGTGATTAGGGGCTTAGGTGCTTAGGTTAGTTGGAGGTGTGTAGGTGGGTAGGTGATAAGAGTGATGAGTAGGTAACAAGTGTGTGAAATCCATGAAGGGTTGAATTTCTTTTTTGTAGTTTCTAAAGATAGGTGTAGAAAATGGGATTAATGGAATAATGTTGGTAAGGATACTAGTAATTTATACAAAAGGTGAATGAAGTTATCATATAGGGATAGGTTGTCACCTTATGATGGATATGATTGGTTTGTAGGCTCATAAGTAGATCCAATTATGAGATTGAATCCCTAAGATATTTATGGAGGTACATGATGCCATGTTAGTAAAGGATTGGTGACATATGGAGGCAGTTGGCTTTAGAGTGATGCATTATTATTAATACCTACTAAGAGATGCTATAACACTAGTCACCCTCATTGAGAGACAGGATCTGATGACTAACACATTCTAGTTGTCGATGGGAGAGATGAGCATCCTACTAGAGGATGTGCACAAGATTAATTGATTACTTGTTTAAGGGTATTTGATCTATCATATAGAGAACAAGGAGACCAATTATTACATGTATCTATTTTATGGGGTAGATCGAGTGCATGGACATTTCTACTCAGGTGGGTTCAACATTAGGCCACTATATCAGAGGGCCCAAGGAGAGAGATATTTATTGATGATGATGGAATTGACCATGACCCATTATGATTTACTAGATTTAGTTGGAGGGAGATTTCCCTATGTATTTTTAGGGGTACTTATGGAGCTGGTATTTGGAAGGATGATCTTTGGATGGGTGTATGTTTTATTGGTGTAAATTTATAAAGAGTTATGAGGGTTTAAAACACATAGACACTATGGCATCAGTTTCAAATTTGTACTCCATTTTTAGGCATTTGAGTATATATAGGTGTTGAAACCATTAGGTATACTATTGGAGGGTTACTTATTGATAAACTATAGATTTGGATTCCTTCACTAGAGGAAGAATGGTGTGATGATGGGGGATGGTAGTGGTGCAAGGGACATCGAGTGATTCTGAGGTGCCCTAGAGAGTTTACTATCAAGTAATATAATATGGAGGTCATACATGAATTGTTTTGTATGGGTTTGATATAGGTACCATATATACTCAATATAGAGCTAAAGGTGGGTATATGGTAGAGGGGATGGTGAGATAGAGCTCATCCCACTGGAGAGAGTGTGGTGATAACTTGGACTCATGTAGGGTATTCCACCCAATTTTCCATAGTATAAGAGGGAGAAGGTAGAGTTTCTATTACCTAAGCCATAGTCATAGGAGGAGTTGGACCATGAGGAGTTGCATGATAGAATGAGAGATGATGCAAACATCACCATAAATTATCTAACATGGTATCAGGGGAGATATGTTGTAGCTAATTTTGGTTGGGATGATGGAGGCCATGGGTCCATGGACATTGATCTAGTAGGAGGACTCGCACAAGGTGACCCATAGACAATAGTGGCACTAGCAGTGGTTCAGGCCCAAATTACCACTTTATAGGGGTAGATTACCACATTACAGGGATATATTGCCACTCTTTAGGGTCAGATAAGAGGAGTTACTATGGAGAGAGACTCATCCTAGCTATAGGTCACTACGTTACAAAGATAGGTAGCCAATTTATAGGGGTAGATAACCACAGTTAAAATAAAGAGGGACCAAGTGAGGGTTATGCTTGGTTTGATTACTTAGGAGAGAGACTCACTGAGATGACTAGGTAGAACAATAATGACACCTCTTAGTTTTGTTCCATAGGCTCGATATTCAACTACTATATAGGAGCTAAAATACTATGAAGGAATTATACTAGAACAATGCCCTAATAAGCCAAGGTGGGGCAAGTATCAGGTTAGCTTAATAGGTGGGCCAATGCTTGTGACACCAGGATAGTGGGTAACAATAGTGGGTTGATAGGGTGGTATCCCAAGGGGACCTCCATTAGATGGGGGTGTAGGTGTAGATGGGGCTAGTGGCAGTGGTGCCCTCAGATCTTGATGTATATGTTAGGCTTTTTTATATACCTAATTTTTGATATGAACCTACGTACTGATGATGTGAGATGTATATGATCAAGAGATATGTACATGACATGTATATATATATGATTCAGATGATTTATATGAGATGTTTATATTGATTTACAAGATATGCATATAGAGATTCAATAATGTCATAGGTGTCGATATGTTTATTGATTATGTGATGATGATTTGTTTATTTATGGATGTTGATATGTGATTTGGATGTTTTAGATGTTATAGATTTTATGGAGATGATGATTGTTTATGGATATCATGACAATTGTATTATATGAATTAATGCACTTGTTTCTAGATGTTATTATTATTATGGGTATGATGATTGTTTATTTATGGATGTTGATATGTGATTGGGTTATGTGGATTAATGCATATTTTATTTTGATACCAGCCTATGTGATGAAGATGTGAGATGTATAGAAGAGAGGTTACATACTTTGAGATGTATCGTTAGTATATGAGGTTTATATGAGATGGATGTCAATTTTTTATGATTCAAACATTTGTGATGTTGTGTTATTGATGTTATGGATGATCTATTATAGTTTTTTATACTTATGAGGTTTTTGTGATCGTGTGATAGGCAAGTGATGAGATGAATTGATGTTTATTTTTTGGCCAAATCTAATGATATGATGCTGTTAGTGTATAGAAATATGTTGATGTATGGGAAATGTTCATGTGTTGAGAGGATCAGATGTGGTAATCTAGGTAATGTTTGGATTTGATGTAGTAGAAGGGTTGGTGTAATGTGATTGTTTCATTGTTATGTTTCATGATAAGTTTTTTAAATTTGATAATGTTATGGTGTGTATGTGATAGGATTTGATGTCGTGAGGCTGGAAAAATAATGAAAACGCATAAAGTAAGTATAGGTAACAAAATGTGAGAAAAGAAGTTATGAGAGACAATGTCCTCATGAACCAAATAAGAGGGATCAAGAAAAAGGCATATTGGGTTCATTAGCAAGGAACCTATTGAAACGAAGTTAGATAGGTCTTAATGAAGATAAACCTCTCATATGCTTCGCATTAGCACATTTTTAGTGAAAAGATGCCATCATAAGTGAAATGTGACAAGTGAGCTCATAGTGCCTTGATTTATAAAGGGTATAAAGGGAAAATGGATGGTACGTAAATGGAAGGGAAAGGGGTATGTAGGAACTTGAGTGGGTTAACTTACATCTTCTATAAGTGACTCAAGAACTAGAATAGACAAGTCCATGTCTTGATACAAGGTGTAGACTGATCGATGCTAGAAGTCTATGAATAATATTTACGAGAGGGCTAAATTCACTTTTGATTGATTTTTTATTTTATTTGGTTGAAGTTGATTGATGTGGGAAACTTTAAATGTTTATTTGTTTAATAATTTTGACTTAACCATCCTTCAAGGGAGTGGTCCAAGTTTATATTTTCCTTTTTGAAGGATTACAGTCATCCTTCAAGGGAGCAGTCTATCTCTTTAGCTTTTTTTTTAAATGGTAGCCATCCTTCATGGGAGCATTCTACGATGCTAAAAATTTTGGTATCTCATTTTTATGATTTTGAATGATAACTTCAAACATAGAAAATATTCAAGCTTAGAGTCTACCTTCATGGGGGTAAGACTTTTAGCACAAAAGGTAATTGATAGGTAATGGAAGGTGAGTTGAAAGACAAATGATAATGGGATTTCATCTAGTTATAGATGAAAAGTATCCATGAGAGCCATGCCATGGGTAGAGTCGTGGTGCCCATGCTTAGGATTAAGCTAAAAATATGTGGATAATCACATGGTTTTGTTGTAATCAAGTGTCCTTAAGAGGAGTAGGGCATGGGTATAATGGAGATAAACGTCTCTTAAACTAAGGATGAGCTCAAGTTAGATAATAAGGTTAATTAGATCTTTCTTAACTGTAGAAAAGATGCAAATGAAAAATGTTGGGAGACTCAAGTTCTAGTTTGCCTTTGAGAGAAGACAAATGATAAGCTCCTGATCCATAATTAGGGGTGATGATATAGGGTTCAAGCCAATTGAAAGTAAATTTGCCCTTTTTTCTTTTCTCTATATTTGTTATGTGTTGGTTTTCCTTAAGGATGAGGTGTCTGATATTAAAATCTCATTCTTTTAGATTTTGTTGTAAGCATGGGTGATCCACTCTTGGTAGACGTGAATATGGTTAAGGGTGGCAAGGTGATGCTCATCAAACAACTCAAGGCATGTAAGGAATTATTGATGTTAATCATCCCAAAAAATAATGTCTCATAAAGATATGCAAAGAGAGGGGATCTAAACTTCGAGAGGCCAGATGGCCTCTACTTTGAAAATTAGAGAGAAATGCATAGCACTAATTGTAGTTTGAATGGTAGTGCAATAAGCCCATAAAGTGAAGGGGATGTGCAGGTGTGAATCTCAACTTGAAGTGCTTACAACCTTGGTTAGCATCTTGATGAGGGTTTTATTATAAGCTTTTACTTGTTCATTAGCTTGTGGATGATAAGGTGAAGAATGGCTTAGCTTGATGCCAAAAGTGTTGTAAAGAGCTTGGACTTTCTTATTTTTGAAGGATTTATAGTTAGCAATAATGATCTTGAAGGGAACACCAAAATGATAAATGATGTGGTGATTGATGAAATCAATAATTTTTTTAGCTTTGGTTGAGATAAAAAGAATGGATTCCACCCATTTGGTGAAATATTTGATGGTGGTGATGATGAATTGATATCATTGAGATGAGTGAGGTTTGATTTTTCCTATGAGATCAAGCCCACACTGTGAGAATGGCCAATAATCTTTATATACTTGAAGTTCATGAGCATGTGCATGATACAGATTAATATGTTGTTAGCATTTGACACACTTTTTTACATAGTCATAATGATCGTGATTAAGGATAGGTCAATAGTATCCAAGACGTAGGATTCTTTTAGTGATGATGAGGCCACTAAAATTCCCCCCCATAGATCCCATCATGGGTTTCCTTAATAGCATGGGAAATATCATGATTACATAGGCAATGAAAAAGAAGGCCATTAAATCCATGCTTGTATAGGATTCCCCCTAGTATGGTATAATGAGAGGTACCCTGAATAAAGGCTTTTTAGGAATTTTTTGAGAGCTTGGGTGACATAATGCCAAAATTAAGGTAGTTGAAGGTTTGGTCATACCAAATGTCAGAAAGAAATGTCTCAATGCTATAAATGATAGGAAAGTCTGAACTGATATATGAAGGCCTGATGAAATGATGAATGGTGACAAATAATTTAGATGCAATAGGTTAAGAAGGAATTTGAGATGCCAGAGACATTGTATCTATGAATTTGTTGGTAGATCAAAAAACCAACTAGATTTGGTAATGTTCAAATGATGTTAAGAGTTTATGGACTAAAAGCTTATATTTTTGAAAAACATCATTTTTACATTGATAAGACTCATTGAATTGGTTGATCATGAGTTGGGAGTCACCAAAGATAGAAATGGTTTTGATTCGTAGGGCGAGAGCATTTTGGAGACCTATAACTAAGGCTTCATATTTGGCCATGCTATTGGTGCACTCAAAGTCAAGTTTAAAGGAAAGTGGAAGAGGTTATCCATAAATGGGAATTAGGATTGCTCCTGTACCCCTACCATGTTGGCATTTGGAGCCATAAAAAAACATGTTCATTTGGTAGGTGGATTATTCTTGAGAAAGAGTCAAAATAGACTCATCTAGAAAGGCAAGAGGAATTGGTTGGTTATCTGGAAGGGGAGCCTCCACCAATTGGTCAATAATGACCTACCCCTTAATGGATTTTTGTTAAAGGAACTCAAGGTGAAACTCATCTAGGAACATGAGCCACTTAGTCATACATTGATTTTGGTATGGCTTAAAGTGCATATACTTGAGTGGGTCAGTGTTAGTAATGACATGTTTTATGATTAAGAAGGTAATGATGAAGTTTGGAGGTGATAAAGATGAGTGCTAGACATAGTTTTTAAAGATGGGTGTATCGTGTCACATACTTTAGGAGGGTATGACTAATGTAATATATGGCTTGCTCTTTATTGTATTCATTTTGATGAGCGAGCATGGCCCCCAAAGAATGATCGGTGGTGGATATGTAAAGGTAGAAAGGTTGGTTGTCCTTAGGTGGGATAAGAACCAGTGGGAAAAGTAGGTACCCTTTGACAATCACTGGTCCATTTAAAGGAGGTATATTTCTTAAGGAGGGTGTGAAAGGGTTAACATCTATCGAATAGCTAGGAGATGAAGTGATGGATAGATTGGAGCTTTCCCTGTAGGCTATGAAGTTATTAAAGTTTTTTTTGGGGAGACATTTCTAGGATTACCTTGACCTTCATAGGGTCAATTTCGATTCCATGAAGGGAGACGATAAATCCAAGGAGTTTTCTAGATAGAACCCCAAAAAAACATTTCTTAGGATTGAACCTAATATGGAATTTGATTAGTCGATCAAAGATGATTATGAGAATATCTAGATGATCCTTGTGGTGTTTGGATTTCTTGAGGAGATCATCTACATAATCCCCCATAATTTTATGGATGAGGTCGTGGAAGATATAGGTCATGTCTCATTGATAAGTTGATCTTGCATTCTTTAAACCAAAGGGTATGAGCTGATAATAGAAGGTTCCCTAAGGGGAAATGAAGGTAGTTTTATGTTGATTCAAGGGGGAAATCACAATCTCATTATATTTGTAAAACCCATCCATGAGAGATAACATCTCAGATTCCATAGTACGATAAACTGTTTGATCGATGTTGGACAAAGGAAAGTCATCCTTTTGGCATGTGAGGTTAATGTCATGATAATCCACATATAGAAGAAGTCCCCTAGTGGGTTTGGTAATGTGAACAATATTAGAGACCCATTATGGATAGTCAATGGGTTGGATGAAGTCAACAGATAAGAGATACTAAAGCTTCTCTTTAACAAGAAGGGTGATGTGGGCATGCATCGTATGAAGCTTTTATCAAACTGGCTTGGCTTCAGGATGGGTAATGATGTTAAAAAGGGTGATAAAAGGGTCAATATTGGGCATATCTTGATTAGACCACGTAAATGTGATGCTATGATCTTGAATGAAAGATGGGTATTCTTTTTATTCTTCAGGATGTAAAGATTCACCAAGCTTAACAATGTTGGGGTTATCCTGAGTTCCCAAATTAATATTGGTAGTAGATTCATTGAGTATTATTTAGTTTTTAGGAGGAAGGGATTTATGAATAGAAGAATCCCCCATACCAAGGTAGGATATAATGGACTCATCATTTTTGTGTTGGATGGTGTTGATGGTATAAAAGTATTTTTTTACCATCTCAGGGTGGATGAGAGGGAAAACCTTAGTTTGGCCACCCTTATGATAGATTAAAGGGCCCAGGCTAATGGTGTTGATAAAAAAAAGTTAGGGGGAATGATGTCAAGGTATTTGAATTTTGATGGTGATTAGGTTGATGGTGAGGGGATGTCCTCATCAATGGGGGTAATGTATTGAGTTGAGTCAGTGGGATCCTTTAGTGGGACATACCCAAGGCCAAAAGACTCATGAGGTTCTAAGGTTTTGACCACAGTAATATATGGGATCCCTGTTTGTAACAACTAAGGCTAAACCCTTTCTAGGTGTAATGATTAAGATATAGCTTGGCAAATGCTGACCTATCTAGATAAGAGAAGTTAGAGGTGAATGGTTGGATATGTGAAATAGTAGTAGGGGTAAGAAGTGGTTGGTCAAGTTTCCCATAGATAAAGTTTGTTTGATTATTTGATAGACCAAAGGGGATAATGGTTCCCAGATTAGGGTCATAAAAACAATCATATTTGAGGTTCCTATACTCTTGTGGAGTAGGGAAATAATCTAAGGTGATAAGGTGGTACTCCCCAAGGGAGAGACATTGGAATGGTTGTGTCAAGGGATCCTCAAGGGGAATCTAGGAAGAAGAGATAGATGAATTAGTTGAGGCATCATCATTGTTAATGGTGGAAGCACTATGGGTTGTGGTTTGTGGTGCAATAGTATTAGTAGGGTTGGTTTATTATGAGGCTACTAAATGGGGAAGAAGAACATCATTAGGTCTATAAGTCATATTGTAAGATGTAAAAGGATTGGTGTCTACCTTGATAGTTACAACTTTCCCTTCATGTTTAAATTTAACATAATGGTGTAGAGTAGAGGGGATACAACTAATGGCTTAGATCTAAGGGAATACAAGTAGAATGTTATATTGGAACTCACCCTCTACAACATAAAATAATTTAGGAATGGTGTGAGGTCCCTGGCGTATATGAAGGACAATAGTCCTTAAGGTATTGGCCATGGTGTCATTAAAGGAGTAAAGAACCGCTTTGATTTTGGCCATGATGTTCTTTGGTAAATACAATTGATCAAATGCATGGGAAGAGACTATATTGATGATGGATCCTGCATCAATCATTACCCTTTTGACATGGGTGTGATTTATGTATGCAGTGACAAAGAGAGGAAGATTAGATTATTTAGAATGAGTCAGAGGTATTTCAAAATCTTGGAAGGTGATGATGACAGAATGTCGAAGGGATCTAAGGAAGGATGTAAGAGGTTGAGGGTCATTTAGTTGTAACTCTATGGATTATAGAGCCTCTATCAATGCCTAATGGTGATGAGGTGAGGTGTTGATTAAATCATAAAGACTCATCTTCACTAGTGCTTGGTGAAGTTACTTTAACATTGTTCATTGAATGGATGTAGAAGAGTCAGTGGAGGGTACACCTAAGATAGATACCTTAGGTCTTGGTGATGGCATAGGTGAAGACATTGGTGTTGGGGATTGGTTAGAAGGTTGAGAGTTTAAAGGATATGTCCATAGAATAGACACATTAGATTTTCCTTTACCTCTCTATTGAGTACGAGATCTGGTAATCATGTGAATGGTATGAAAAATAAGACTGATTGGACTAGGTGGTGGCTTCAGTTCCTCCCCCTCACTTTTAGATGAACATGGGGGAACAGGTATAGGTTGGGTTGATGGTTGGATTTTTTGGGTTGGTGGTTAGATTGGTAAGGAAGGCAAAAGTGGTTCATCTAATAATAGATCATCATCATCATATAGGTAGTGAACAAGAGCTTGGAGAGCTTTGTAGTTTTTCATGTCATGTCTTGGTGTCTTATGGTATGCACAGATCAAAGTGTCATTAAACTAGGAGGGTTTGGTATTAGAGCGGGTGAATGGATTAATGGGTGGTAGTTTAATGGAAGATGTTTGCAATAACCTTTGTAAATAATGGAATAAGATTCATTCAAAGATGTTGGAGGTGTTGAAGTTCTAGTTGTAGAAATAGAAAACTTCATAGGTATGAGTTTGACTTTAGAAGTGGTAGGTGGTTGAATAACCTTGATATATTTCTAGGTTGGGGTGGCTTGGTTATGAATAGTTTAGTTGTAGATGGTTTTGAGGTAGACAATGAGGGATTGACAATAGCTGGAAGGTGAAAGTAGATAATTTAGTTAAGAATGATGGAGTTGATAACTTGGGGGGGTGGAAGTGTAGGCATAGACAAGGGGGTTGGTTTAATTGAAGATGAATATGTAACTAGGATGGTATAAGGGTGAGTTCCTAAAATAGAAGGTAAATGGGAAGGGGGTGGTAGAGGTCGAGTTCGGGGTAGAGGTTTATACAACTCCACCTTTTTGATTGTTTTGGTTGGTGGTTTCTTTGGCAGCTTTGATGGAGTTAGATCTAACTTCAGAGGTGGGTGTGAAATTATAGGCATAGGAAGGATTCCCAAATTCTTGGTTGGTCTGGAAAGAAAATTATGAGATGACTTGGGTGGAGGTGGGTGATATGGTTCTTCTGTGGCTTGGGAGAAAGAGACATTTGATGAAGGGGTAGTAATAGGTTTAACATTGGATGCAAATGATTTAGAGGGCTCAGTTTTATTTTGGTATGGGAGTCTAAGATGATGCTATAAGGTGGATTTGTCAAGGTCAGGTTGTGAAACGAATTCTAGACTTTACAGTAACCTATAAAAGGGCTTGTAAATAGGTTTGGTTCATTGATCAATAATTTTAAATGTTAAGCCCTTGGGTGAAGAAGAGGGAATGCTTCCTTCATCTTTACTTGATTTAGAAGGGTTCAAAATTGTTGATTAAGTAGATGAGGTAGTCCTTGCTTGCAAGGTGGTTTATGAAGGGGGAATGGATGGTTCTTTGATTGGGGGTGTAGGTGCGGTCACAGTTTCTTGTTTTATTTGGGTGTCTAACATAATAGAAGATGGTTATACCATTGTGATTGGTGGGGTAGAAGAAGAGGTGGTTAAATCAATGATTGACTCCTTTAGTGCTTCAATCAATGAAGGGGAAGGTATGGGTATGGTTTGATTAAGTGAAGGGATGGTGGTTATTGATTCTTCTATTTGGGTACCTAAAAGGATGAAAGGTGAACTTGATTCTTCCATATGTGAAGTGGCCAAAGGAGAGGTCAAAGTAAGGGGCTCATCTACCATAGGCTCATTAGTGATCAGGTTGATAGTGTGTGACTCATGAGATGAATATGGTTCAAATTGGTTGTCATGGTACTAGGTAGGTGGAGTATGGTTAGGGAAAGGCTTGGAAAAAATATCAAGAGAATGGTTGGGAGGTGTGTTAGGGTTTCCAAATGATAATTCACCATTATCAATCAAGTTTTGGACAAGACTTTTAAATGTGTTACATCGATTTATGTCATGTCCAATGACCTGATGGAATGCATAATGGTTATTTTCATTATACCACCTGAGCATGGGATGAGAGGGGTCAAATTGTTGGTGTGGTTTAATAGGTGGGAGTTGGATGACATTAACTTTAAGCAATTTATCCAACATAGAGGCATAAAATTATCCTATAGGTGTGAATTGTTTAGGGGGAACCCAATTTTGATTTTAGTTTGGTAGGTAAAAAGGGTTGAAAGGAGTGGTTTGATATGGTTGGTTAACGAGTGGAGGTGGTGTAGCTTTCAACATAACTAAGTTTGTAGAAGCTTTGGCTTTAGGATTGGGTTGGTTGGTTGTCTTAGTGGAAGAGGGATCATTGGGTTTGAATCCAAAATTATGGTTGTACAATTTTAATTTCCTTTCATTTATGGCTTGATTTTCAAGTTTTCATGCCATCGTGAATAGTTCATCAAAGGCTTTGAATGTTTGCACTTGAAGGGTGGGAGAAATGTGTTTTGTGCATCCCCTAGAGAAAATCTCAATGATTTTTGCTTGGGGTAGTGAAAAGGACAATTGATTGATGAGACCTCACCATAATGTGATGAAGTCAGTGATTGATTCATCATCAAACCACTTGATAGAATAGAGGTCAGTTATGGAGACCTTATTAGATATGTTCACTAAAAAATATTCTAAGAAGATTTGGGTGAGTTGGGAGAATGAAAAGATAGAGTGCCTAGGAAGAGCACTATACCAATCCAAGGTGGGTCCTGATAAAGACATAGGGAAGGTTTGGAGTAGGGCATCATCATATGTGATCAGGTAACAAGAATGATGAAACACCTTCAAATTTTACTGAGGATCCTCCTTACCCTAAAAATTATAAAATTTGGGGAGTTCCCATTGAGGAGGGTAATCAAGAATTGGAAAAAATGGCTTGATAGGTTCATAACAAATTTAGTCATAGGATAAAAGGTTATGGGACATAGAGATAGATGACTTGAAATGGGTCATGTTATCCATAAGCATCCTGATCAAATCAGGTTGGGGTTAGGTAGATACATAATTTAGTGGTAAGTTCTATTGAGGTTGGGTTGTAGTTAAGAATTGATATATGGTAGGAGGTATGAAAGCAACCACATATTGGTACGTGGTAATTTGAGGTTGGGATAGTGCCCCAGTAAGAATGATAGGAATTAAAGGTTGGGAGGAAGGTGCAACATATCCATGTGGCTTGGGAATATATTGATAGAGTGCTATAGGGACTTGTTGATAAACTGATAATGATAAGTTTAGGGGCACATTTGGGTTGGTTGGTAGGGGTACAGTTTGGGTTGGTAATACTAAAGTCCCTATGGGTTGTTGATGGGTAGCCACCCTAGTGCTAATGGGGGGAAGAGTTTGTGGTATGGATAGTACCAAGTTTTGAAGGGGGTAAAAGTAGGTATATTGGTTGAGCTAGAGGGAATGGTGGAAATGGGTGTGCAAGATATGGAACCAGTAGAAGTGACAAGGGGTAAAGTTGAACAAATTTTAGAGGATTGGGGTAATAGGTGTTTGGGTGGTGGTGGTAGATGGGCCAATGGTAGAAGATGAAGCTTGGATAACTGAAGGTTGGGTTGATGTAACACTAACCATAAGGTGGTGTGGCATACCATAAGGTGGATCCACTAGAGGAACTGAAGCAGTCAAAGTATGGTAGGCCAAGGTATTAAGATAGCATTGAAGAGCCACCTGGTTATGGTCTATAAAGGTGGTGAAATTTACATCACCTTTGGGAAACATTTGAGGCTTGGTAGGTGAAGGAGAATGGTGGGGCAAAGCATGGGGGGATCTGTCAACATCCAAAGTGTAATCTTTGGATGAGGATGAAGAGGAAGATGGTGGTTGGTTGTTGAGATTTCTTAGTAATCATTTTTTAAAGACCATGTGAGAAATAAGAAATGGATAAAAAACCTCTTACCTCAAACAATGAGCAAATAAAGAAAATCTCAAAGCAAACAAGGCACAAAGTAAAAGCCCAAGTAATCTAGGATTTGTTTTAAATCACTTTTAGCTTATGCCTTAAAGAGTGTGAAATGGAAAATTGGCTTGCAAGTCAGGTACTAGAAAATCCATCTAAGGATGGTTTTAGGTTAAATTTTGATGCTCAAAATAATCTATGCTAGATTGGGTACATGTCCTGGTAATGGGGGATTACTCCCCAAACTTCACGAACCTGAAGCCAAGCTAGGCCACTTAGCCAATAGATACCATTTGTCTAGAGTTTATAATCCATAAGAGAATGGAGTGGGTCCTCCCCTTGGTGATGAAATCCAAGTGGGATCATTGAGTAGGGTAAGGTGATCCAAAGGGTGATGAAATCCCAATGGGCCTTGTCTCAAGTAAGTTTTGATGTTTATTTTTGTGCAAGTGGTTTGGTAGTGTAACATATGTGTACTATGATTAATTCATAATGATTTTAATTAACTAGGTGAGCTAAATAAGGCATATAAACTATGAATGCACTCAATTTTAACCAAGAAAAAGACTTTGATTTTGTTGGATCAAAACAAAGCAACTAGAATGCACCTGATGTAGGATGAAGATGCAACCTAGGCTTAGAATGAATATTTTATTTTTGAGTTTCAAAAAAGAAAAGAAAATAAATTTTTATTTTTTGATTTTCAAAAATGATAGAAATGTAAGAAAATGAATTTTCACTAGTGTAATTATATGCCAAAATAAGAACTACAAACCTATAAGGGGTCCCACTAGGCATGCCAAAATGTTTCTTACTATTTATAACTCTATTCTTAACTTTTTAAAAGGCAAGAAACAAATGATGAGGGGTGTGTACCTAGTTAAATGTTGTGCTTATTGATGGCCAAACAAAGTGAGAGATCCTTTTTGGTGAGGAAGGACTACCTAAAAAAAGACAAAACTAAACCAAATTTTTAGTTAGATAGTTATGAAGGGTGGACTGCCTAGTGTATGCTAGATCTAAGAAGTGAAAGCTTCCTTAGATGGATTTCAATCCACTCCCCTAATAATAAATGATATTGATAGGATAAAGGAAAAATAGTTGTATTTAAAGTGATAAGAAAATAAATTAAATACTAAGCAAAAAATATATGAAATGAAATACTTGTTTAATAAAATGACTAAATTTAGCACAATGGGTCAATACTATGCCAAAATAGGTTAGGGTCTAGTTCAAAAAATTTGAATAGGTTCTATGATCAGGTTAGAAGTAGAAAACAACATCTAGTTGGGGAAAATGGGTTGGAAATAATAGACTATTATTATTTTTTGATAGGGGATCATCAGTGGTTAGGTTGACTGGTGATGGTTGATTTGATCAGTGACATTTAAGTGACCAATGATGGTTGTTGTAACCAATGATGGTTATGGGAATCAACTATGGTTTCTTGGGTATGTTTTTATAAGATATTAAAGTTGAGTTAGAGTGGGAATGGCAAATGGGAAAAAGACTATGTATGGATTTGGTGGGGGAGAAATGGAGTACAAGTGATCTGATGAAGGTAGAAAGGTTAATAATGAAATAAATTGCTAAACCAAGTAAAGAATACCTGTAGGATGCAAAATGGATGATAGTAGAGATTTGAAGAAAATTAGCCAACATAACAGTACTGTATCTTTTAAAATTCACACAAATAGAGTTTTAGGTCACCTAAATACCTGCACAAAGGAAACAAGGGAGCCTGGGTATAATTTTCTAATCCCTTTTCCCTTCCAAGAGCCCTCATTTTATAACAAGAAGTTGCTAAGTGAGGAGGAAGGAAATTGCTAAATTAGTCTGAGATAAAGATGATAATTTGAAGTGATGTTTAGCTATAAGGTTCACATGGGAAAGTTTTTTTTCTCTCATGCTTATCTTGTTCACAGCTAGAAATTCTTATGTTACAAGTTTGGGGACTTGACTGGTGATGGTAAGGCTAATCATCATCGGTTAGGTTGACCAACGGTAATCAAACTCCAAGGCAAAAGTAAGTTAAAATGTTGTTAGAAGAGGTGTCTGAGGTATGTTAGGAAATTTTGAAAAGGGATTTTAGGGTTAGTTATCTAGGTGATTATCTAACTTAAGATTGAGAATAGGTTCAAGGTAGCTTGACATCGAAAACTAGTCTAAGTGACATTTTTGAGTGCCTACAAGTTTCTATAAATTAATATGCCAATTCCTAGTTAGTCATTTAAGACACCACCTTTGGTGAGCACACACTCTATTTTTGATGCATAATCCTTTATGGAAATTGTTTTAGCTCTGAAAAATAAGCTATAAAAAATGGAGAAAAATGATTTAAATCCTAATCAATCTCTTTTTCATACTCTATTGGGATTACATATTTTAGCATATCCTCTACCAACTAGTTTTGTGGCACCTAACCTTACATTATTGATGGAAAAAGTGACCTTGAACAACACTTGAGATCATTTCACGTAGCTTACTTGGACTATGCATCCAACAATCATTTATTGTCTAAGTTATTTATGAGAAGTCTAAAAGAGTACACTTTAAGATGGTTCTATGATTTACCACATTAGTTAGTACACACATTCAATCCTTTGATAGTTTTGTTTCTTGCACATTTATCAATCCATATAAGTGAATCATATTCTCAAATTACACAACTAAAATAAGGATCCAATGAGCCTATCACAAAACATGTCTTAATGTATAACACCATGTTATCTAAGATGATGAATCCAATGGCCGAAATATAATTATAAGATATTTTCAAACAGAGTTTACTTCTACCTCTACATAAATCCATTATGTTTAAAAAGTTTCTCTAATTCACACATTTATGTCCTAAAATAAAGGAAAGAGAGGTTAAATTATTGGTAATGGTAAAGTAAAAGTATGCAACCAATCCAATTTCTAATTCTCAGGCAAAGAATCCAAGTAAGCCACCATAAGAGGTGAGGCCAAATGGATGTAAGAATAATCAAAAGAAAATAATGAATGTAGTTTTAGAAATTTCTATGTCCATTATATTATTAGTGTAGAGTAGGAAACCAAAGAAACTTAGTCCATGTATTAATAGAGAAAACTCAAAATAAGCATAAAGGACATAACATACTAATACAACTCCCTCATGGGGTTTTGCAAATGAAATCTAAGATCTATTGAAAGAAGGAATACAACCATCAAACCTTCCCAAGAGCATCCATCCTCCAAGAATGGCTTAAAAACATGATTTTACCCTAATTTGGTGCTTTAAGTCTTTGTCAATGATGAGTGGCTTGGTCCTCCATCATCTCTCAATGCACCAATGAATTAGGCTCATGAAATTAATTAATGTGTGCCAATAGTTGAAGCTATTCGATTGTAAATTTAGCATAATAACATTACATAAAAATATTTTAAAGGAATGAGTGAGGACCCTTATATTTATAGATTTTTGGAAATGATCAGAATCAACCATGACCATCCATCTTGAGATCAAGATGTGTGGCCATAAATCAATTTAATTTTTGAGGATAAATCCATAAATATCCCCATTAATATTTTCAAGAAAGGGTCATTAATGAGGCATGGGAGGGCTTAAACCAGATATTTGTTCCATTTATGGCCTTGTGGATTCCATCCCACTGATGATGTCACCAGATGATGTAGATATTAAAAATGAGTTTGTAATCAATAAATCTTCAATAACTTCCATGTATTTTCCACTTAGGCTCTTAATTTGGTTTAATTTGTCTAAGCTAGTTTAATTAATTTTTTACAATTCTTTGGAAATTGGTTATCCATTTAATCAAACTAGTCAAAATTTCAAGTTACTGAGTCATAATTTGACTAAAGTATAATTAGAAGGTGTCAGTTACATATGGACCAATACCCTATTTAGAGCATTGTGGACATGAAATAACACATGCATGCATCGTATGCTTTTGAATTAGAAGAATTTAGTGGTCCAGAGCATTATTTTGCATGGTCATAATTTGGCTTGAGATGATTTGAGAAAGGCTAATAATTATATAAAATACATTATCCCATTTTGGGACACATTAGCCTAAATCAACACCTATACATGATAAGATCGAACCATTTAGCATGTTATAGTGATTTTGGCCTAGATTGTGCATTGTCTTAGAATCTTGCTTAGATTGACAATTTGAGCATAATAGCGATAGGAATTAGATATCTACATTTTGCCCCTATTTGAGAAGGCATGACAAGAAATTCGATCGAAGTAATGTCTTTTCAAAAAATGAAAGAGTTATCAAGAAGATGTTGGAAGGTAATGATTGAAGAAATGACCCAAGATTGATGCCCCCTCGATAGGGCATATGAATATGAAAGAGAGGGATGGACTCTTGAAAAGAGAGAAAGAGTGAAATTAACCCATGGTTGAGATTAGATCCATATTGAGCTAATGTTTTCACTTGTTGATTCTCAATGATTAAAATATAATAGAATATAGTAGGTCCTAAGGTAAGGGGAAGTGGGAAGAATGCAATCTAAAATATAAGTGACACACTTTGACACACCCAAAAGAGGGTGAAAGCTATGGGCTTAGGGAATGATCGATTAAAATTAGAATAAAAATGAGATAATTTTTCTAGAGAAAAGAAATAATAAGGTGCCCTAGTAGAGTGGATGTGATTAGTTGATAAATTAATTTTGCCCTAGTAGGCCTGATTTTTGATCACTAATACTTAATTTTTCCCTGGTATGGTAGATTGGATCAGTGATTGGTCTAAATATTGTGCCCTAATAGGGTAAATTGGAAAACATATCTCAAGGATATAATTTACTTCATAGATTAAATATGAGTGGGTGCAAATACAAATGTGAGTGTCTAATGACTAAAGAAGCCACAAAAAACTAAGCATATAAGGATGTACAAAGTGATGAAAGAGATGATTGGAAGAAGGAAGATGGCTGAGCTGACCTAAGATATGCCATGTATCAAAGCACTTCCTACATAGTCTAGATAAACCTCAAGCTAATATAGTTCTCCTAGAAGTAGGAGAAAATGAAATGAGGAAATAAAAATAGAAGTAAGATGGACCACTGTTTAATTAGACTCACAATGGATATCAAGAGATGCATGTATTACATAGAGTCCCATGTTAGGTATGGTGTATTTGAGAAATTATCTTTAGAGCTTCATTTAATTTTGGACTTAGAATCCAAAACACTTGATGCTTACTATGTTAAAAGTGAAATTATGCATCATAAGTATGAGTAACTTATAATAACATTGTATTTCAATTATGATGGGCCAGTTCAAATGTGAATATTTATAACTAAGGATAATGATAAAATATTTATCAAAATAAAAGTTAGAATGATTTATATTTAAACAAAAAAATAAACAAAAATAAAGATAAAAATAGTACATAAATGTAACCTAATGTAAGATCAAGATATGGACAATCAAGATTTAAGTAGTCACAAACATGTATAAAGCAAAGAAAAAATAACTTAATAAAAACATGAAATAAAAATATGAATAATCAACTCCATGTGTATTAACAAGAAGTACTTGGAAAACAAAATAAATGAACAAGCTAAATACATCTCTAAACAAATAATGCCTATCAAAAAACTAGACTAAAAGTGTGGTTATAGAATGTATTTGAACTCAAAGAAAGAAAAAAAAAATGTAACACAAGACAAAAAAACAACACTAAAGATCAAAATAATAAAACACCAATAATAAATAACAAAAGAATGAAAAAGAATAAATAACAAGAAAATAACAATGCAATAAAAAACACAATAAATTACAAACAAATGATCAATAAAATGCCAAAAAAATAAATGGAGAGAAATAAAGCACAAAAAAATAATAATAAAAATCAAATAAACGCACACAAACAAGAGTTAGTCATAATGTTAGTGAAAATAAAAAATAATTGTTGGTGCACTTGTAATAGAGGCATTACTCTCCATAATAGGGTGACCCCTAATCTAAGAAATAACGAGACTGACTTAATAGAAAAATAATAAAAGAGACAAAGTTGCACCACAAGTGATAGGGAAATGAAATAGAATAAAATGGGGGTAAAAAAGGAAAGGAAGGGGTGGTTGAGCTGAAGGGGTGGTTGAGCTGACTCCAGATGTATAAGACAAGTGGAAATTGCCTACATAGTTCCATGGATGTGAAATCTAACATGAACTTTAGGCCAAATGTAGTTTTCCCAAGAAATGGGATAAAATAAAAATGATGATAAGAAAATAGGATTGATGATTTATATGAAATAAGGAAATAGGATTATAAAATGGTGAGAGTGTTCAAACTTGAAAATGATCATAAAATGAAAAGAGTGTGGAAGGATTACTTTAAAAATGGCAAGAGCATGAGATTAGAATAAACAAAAGTGCAAGATAATATTTTTGTTCTTTTTGTCTATCATTTTCTAATGTTTTTGTGTTTTTGGGATAAGTAATAGCAATAAAATATTGACAAAATGCCCATGGAACTACCTAATCGAGGAGATGCAGTTCCACAGGTAAGAGTTCAAATAATAGCTAAACCGGCTGCAACAAGGATCATGGATTTAAACAATGGCATAGGGAACCAACTAATCAAAGAGATGTACATCTAAGTGTAGAATTTCTAATAATAGATAAATCTAATTGCAATAACTCAAGATCACAAAATGGTGAGAGTGTGATCCTACTAAGGCAACAATTCCCATCAAACAACAACAGAATAATAATAGAATTGTGTGTAGTGTTAGATAAATATAAAGAACCATTCAATGGGAAAAAAACCATGTGCTGATGTATCCATGTTCACTTTTTTTAGGAAGGAGTTGCATAATACTATTGAGGCTGAACTACTTTAGAGAACTGGTGCTGAAAATGTCCATAATTCCTAAGAGTCATAATCAAGATCATAATCAGTTAAGGGATAAAACCATCTAGTTTATAACAGTTTAGGGTATGAAAATAATATTGTTCTAAGTAGAATAGTCAAAGATAAAATATGATCCAGAATAGGACATTCTAGTGTGGGATAAAAAGAGTTAATTGGAATATAAATGATCCAAAGTGCCAATAGCCCAGAGTCAAAAACAAATATGGTTCTCATGAAAATGGTCCAGGGTAAGTCAAAACAAAATAAATATGGTCCAAGATATGATGGTCTGTGATATAATAGTGGGATAAAATGACTTTAGCATAAGTTGCACCTAAGTAAGGGGTCTTGTAGACAATAGTTTGAAAAGGTTATCAAACATAAAACCACTTGAGATGCACAATGTTCATGGGATCTAGTAGTTCTTCACCACCTAGAGTAACCAGTCGGTATGCCTGATCCATAATTTACTTTGATAACATATGGGCCTAGCCAATTGGGTTGGAGCTTATCATTCTTCTTATGTTCAAAATTAGTGTTCTTCTGATTCTCTTTGAAGACCAAATCACCAATTTCAAACTCTTGAGGGAGAATGTGCTTGTTATAGCTTCTACATAATATGTTTTGATAGGCTTGCAAGTTATGTAGGGTAGCCAAATATTTTCCATCAAAGATTTCTAGATCTTACAATTTAAAAACTCTATAATCTTCATCATCTTCCATATTTTCCAAGGATACTCATATTGAAGGCATCTCTATCTCAATTGGGATAATGGCTTCTGTGCTATAAATAAGGGAGAATAAAGTGTCTCCTATGGGGGTTCAATGACTACTATGATAAGCTTAGAGGGAAGGAAAGATTTACAAGTGCCAATTATAGCCAGCATCATTGGCAATCTTCTTTAATATTTAAATAATGGTTTTGTTTGATGCCTTAGCTTAACCATTTCCTTGTGGGTTATATAGTGTGGATTTATTGTGCTTGATTTTGAATTTTGCACAAAGAGCCTTAACATATCAATTTACAAATGATTCACCATTATGATATATAATATGGGCTAAGATACCATATCGATAGATGATATGGTAATGTATGAACTTGGAAATCTACTTCCTAGTGATGTAAGTGAGAGGACTGGCCTCAATCCACTTAATAAAATACTTGGTAGTAGTGAGAATATGTTTATGGTCATCAAAATATGTTGGGTTTATTTTACTAATGAGATTGAGGCCTGATGTAGAAAATGACCATGGTGTAGTAATTGGTTGTAGTGGAAAGGAAGGTACATGCATCAAATTACCATATTATTGGTAGGCAACACACTTATTAACATAATTACAAGCATTTGTCTCCATTTTGGGCCAATAATAGCCTATTGTAAGGAGATTTTTAGCTAAGACTGCACCATTGGTGTGGGCCTCACACATTCCTTCATGAACCTCCTTAAGTGCTAACTTGGATTCTCTCAAAGATAAATAATGAAGTAACATTCCATCATAGCCTTTATGATAAATCATGTTGCCAAGGAAGGTATAATGGGTTATGCGATGAAGTAAAAGTTTTTAATGATTATTGGAAAGGTCATGCAAAAAGATTTGGTTGTGAAAATAATTATAAATGTCTTGAAACCAAGGTAGTTACGGTGAGGGATTAGGACCAACAATGGTGTGTACCCATTCTAAATTTGGCAAGACATGAGTAGGTTGTAGAAGGTTTTCAATGAAAAATTGATACTCTTTAGCAATGCTATCAATCTATATCATGGACCTAATTGTTACCATTGCATTGGCAGACATATGATTGGCCCATGATATTTGTTCAAATTATAGGGATTTAAAATGAGTCTTGAGATTATCCAAAATTTAATTGTAGGGTATAATATTATCATATATAGTTTGATACTAATCTACAATTTGATTGATAATCAATTGAGAATTCCCATAGACCATTAAGTGATGCATATCCCACTGTACTACAAGATCAAGTCCTATAATAAGTGCCTCCTACTCGACCATATTGTTGGTATAATGAAAACGATATGAAATACCTTAGGAATCAGATCCCTTTATGGTGTACTAAAAAAATGATGGCTCCATATCCATTATAGGTGAAGGAACCATCAATATATAGCTTACATTACTCAGGTTCATGCAATACTTCTATTTTTATACTAGAATTATTTAGAAAATTAAATATGAGTGGTTGAGTATATATAATAGGGGCTTCAATAGGTTGATCTAAAATAACTTGCCTCTTGATAGCCTTTTGCTTTTGATAATCAACATCAAATTCACTTAATAACATGACCCATTTAGCCATATAGCCTATGAGAGTTGCTGTGGATAATAAATATTTGAGGGGGTCGCAATAACAATAGTTTTGTTATTCAACATATAGTGTCATAAATTTTAGGGAGTAAACACCATTAATAAACATGCATTATCAATACGTGTATAATTATGCTCATAATACACTAGTATGTGACTTAAATAATAAACTACATTTTCTTTTCCTTGATCATCCTACTGGGCTAAGAGTGCTCCCAGTGCATGTTCAGTTGCTAAGATATAAAGAAGCATTGGTTGTCTAGGTATTAGCGGTCTCAAAATTGGTAGGTTGGCCAAGTATGTTATGATATTCATAAATATTAATTGACACTTATGATCCCATTGAAATGTGACCGCTTTTTTCAAGAGATGTATAAAAGGGTGGAACTTATCTTTTAGTTGTGAAATGAACCTATGAATAGATTGGATCTTTCCTTGTAGGCTATGGAGTTTTTTGAGATTGGAAGGTAGAGGCATTTTGATAATAATCTTGACCTTAGAAATATCCAATTCAATCCTTTTTTGTGATATAATAAACCCTAACAATTTTCCTGAAGTGATGCCAAAGACACTTTTTAGGATTTAGGTACACCTTGTACTCATGAAATCTATCAAAGATTCTCCATAGAACATCAAGATGTCTAACACATGTTCTTGTTTTAGCTAGGATGTCATCAAAATAGTATTCAATAATATATTACATCATGTCATGGAAGATGATAGTCATATCACGTTGATAAGTGGCTACAATATTATTCAAGTTAAATGGCATGACTTGATAATATAATGTTCCCCATGGTGTGGTGAATGCAATTTTGTGTTTGTATTCTTGGGCTATCTTGATCTGATTATATACAAAAAATATATCCATGAGGGACAACATGTTGTACATAGTATTAAAATCAATAATCAAGTTGATGCTGGGCAGAGGAAAATCATTTTTGGGGCACATCTTATTGATAAATCTAAAATTAGTCTAAAGACGTATACCTTACAGATTTTTACTGATTGGGACTTTATTTTATATCCATTTAGAATAGTCTAATGGTTTGATGAAGCTTGCTCCTAATAATTTCTCCACTTCAAATTTTACCAAAAAATTGATGCAAAGATGCATCTTCCTCAATTTTTGTTTGACTGGTTTAACATCTAGATGGACAACAAGTCGATGCACAACCAAGTTAAGGTCTAAGCTTGGCATGTCAGAGTAAGCCCATGTAAAAACATCAATGAAATCCCTCAGAATGGTGACAATGTGATCATGCTCCTCATTAGTGAGGTAGGATTTAAGATAAACAATTTTTGGATCATCATACATTCCTAGGTTCAATTAGTAGTATTTTATATAAGGAACATAGAACCATATTATAGAATCATAGATAACATTTGATCCTAATCTTATTCTTCTAATTCAACCTCTAGTTGTTCTTCCCAAAACTTTGGATAATGTGATGAATCTAAATATGGTAGTTTAGGTAGTGGCCAACTATCAAATATTTCTAGAAAGTCAAGAACAATATAATCAAAGACTTTATGTTGTTTAAATGTGATAATGACATTGGCTATGGATATAGGACTTGATGTACCTTGTGCCTCATTTGTGGATGAGAAAAATTTCCCATCCAAGAGTGCCTAAAATAGGTTTTCACTCAAGGGTTATCTTTTTATTTACTATTTCCTTGATCAAAGAGTGCCTCAAAGAGGTTTTCACCCAAGAAAATTGATGTTTTATCTTTTTCATGACCAAGAAAGTTTGCCTACTCTCTAAATTAGGCATAAGAGACAAAAGAGAAATGAAATCCTTGTTTATGATCACCAATTAGAAACCTATCTCTAAGGCTCATGTACTCGGTAATAGATTCCTCATTCTGGAATTCATCAAGGCATATGATAGATTTTTTTTTGTCCCAATCAATGAGTTTGGTATGGTAGAGGCAAAGGTAACAATGGGATATGATAGTCATAATTGAGTTGAGTCAAATAAATCCATATTAGCAAGTTCATCATAAATAATATAATGGGACACTACATCACTACTGGGAGTCTCGTTGCTAGTTGATTTGGAAGAATCACTATCAAAAGTCATGAGGTCACCCTAATGTGGTATCAATCTGAGACCTTGATTTATGTTAGGTTTACCAGATGATAAAAATTCTAGAATTCCTTCTTCTCATGGCCCAAGGCCTTTTCCTGTATAATCAAAGTTATCCATAATCTTATTAGGGATAAGATATTTGGGATTCTAAAAATATCCAGCAATACCATCAGAATATAACTAGTCTCTTTCAGTGAAAGCTTCTTGATCCTAATTTGGAAAAGTAGTAGGTATGAATACCATCGATAGTTTATATATATCTTTATTCTTTTACCAAATCATGTTGGGTCTGCAAGTGATTTTAGAAGGTTTGGGTTTGCCAAAAGATTTAGTAGACTTTGACAACCTAGTAATATGGAAGGCATCTTTTAGATGATTGTGGAAATGCCTACATCCTCCATAGTCACTTGTTGTGCAAGGGTTATGAGAAATAGATCAATCAAAGTGGAAACAAGGTCACTTGGGTTGATATAATTGGATTTGGGTGGATTTAAAGCTATTTTCTTATTTTTCTTTGCAACAAATTCTAAACAAGGATAATAGTTATAATTATGAAATTTAGCCTCTAGATGTTTGCAATACTGGTAAGGCTATAGATCAACGAGAATGGTGACTTCAATCCCATGTGAGGAAACTTAAGACACTAATGTAAAGTGGATAGGATGACCCATACTTCATAGATCTAAGGATGACCAAGGAGTTTATTATAAGGCAACTCAATATACATAATATGTAACAAGGTATGATGGGACACAAACTCAATAATGATTGGAAAATAGATAGTATCACAATATTGCCTTTCTGCATTATCGTATGCCTTGATGGTAATTGTCTCTAGTTGGATATCTTTTGTAGTATAACCAAATTACTCGATTTAAAGACACTATGTTCATCCTTAAACCATTATCTATAATAACCCACTTGATTTTATGGTTTTTAATGATGACCTCAATATATAAAGGATTATTATGGCTGGGACCAAGAGTGGACATGTCTCTTTGACCAAATATAACCTATAAAAATAAAGACAAATGTCCTATAAGTATTTGAAACTATTCAGGATTAATGCCATGACAAATAGTATATTTTTGAAGAAGGTCATTAAAAATAGTTCTATGGACTTTAGATGTATGCAAGAGGTCTAAAATAGAAATTTGTGTAGGGTTTTACTTAGTCTAAAATACTATATGGATTTTTAATAGTAGCATGAGATGATTTAGCCTTGGATGGTACAATGTTCAAATTTGGATCCAAAAGCACAATGTTCAAATTGGGTCCAGTGTTGGAAGAGGGCAAAGGGCATTGAAGGGTGACTCATGAATTTCTAGTTGTGATTATGTGATCTAGAGGTGGAAAAGAGCTATTATAATTAGAAAATGAAGGCAAAGGGCCCTTGAGGGTGACTAATAGGTGTTTAATTGTGTTTGTGTAATTTTGAGTTGACAAGGAGCCATTATAATTAAAAGGTGAAGGCAAAGGGCCTTGGAGGGTGATTCATGAGCATCTAGTTGTGTTTGCACAATTTTGAGTCAATAAGGAGCCATTATAATTAGAAGGGGTTCCAGAGATAGTAACCCATGAAAATGGAGGTGTAATAGAATTACTTGTACTTGATGAGGTATTAATTCAAGGGGAGGGTTTTGATCCTATAATGAAGGGTCTAGTACTTTAAGAAGGCTGGGATGGTTCATGAGCTTTGATAGTGATGGTGGTATTGTGGTTTGCATAAATATGCCCCATAATGTTATTGTAATAATAAGGCATGTTGTTGTAACCTAGGTTATTAATATGGGTATTATGATCCTAATTATGATCATGCTAATTATGATTTTAGCCTTGGGATTGTTGCTACTGATTTTGTCCTTAATTCTAATTATTTCTTGATGGTTGTTGATTATGCTTAGGAATGGATATTTTTAAATGCCCATATCTTGATTAATGTTTTACAAGGCAAGTTTAATTTCAATTTCACCACTTTCAATCAAATATTCAATGAGATATCACAATTAAACACATTGATAAGCATATTGGCCAATAACATGATGGAAGTTATAAAACTCATCAGCCTAATACTAATTAGTTTTGGGTTGATCTTCGAGAAATGGCCTTGGTATAGACCACACAATCATATTAACTACTACAAGCTTTTCAAACATAGACTCAAGAGGTTCTCCCAGTTTGCTAAAGACTCTATAATTATTGAATGCCCTTCATGGAAGGACCCTTTATAAAGTAGTTACTAGATTAGGTGGAGATAATTGCATATTTGGAGTTGGCAGAGCCAACACAATTTATAGATGCCTATATTTATTTACTCCATTCCCTACCATGTTCTTAGTTTTATTAAACCCCTTGGGTTTCTTTGTTGTAACAAGTTGAATAGGTGATTGGGTCTAATTGGATATTTGACCCTATGAGTAAATCTTGCATAGGCCTTTAGTGATAAGCACCTTCTCAATTTGCAAAACTTTATCTATAATTTACTCAGATGTGTTTGCGCAAGTGTGTCATAGATTATATGCCCCCTCAGGGTGTAAAATTTGTGTAAAAATATTATCCAACTATTTTTATAGAAAATCATGTTGAAAGCATCCAACTAATGCTCTCCACCATTGTAGATACACTGCAAAGCTTTCTCCATCTCAATGTTTGGCTTTGCATAAGTTGACCACAGTCAAATCATGCTAAATATTATAAGAAAAATGGTTGACATTTTTTTAGATAGATCATTCCAATATACCACTAATACCTTAGGTAACTTGAGGATCCAGTCTAATGATTGTCATGATAAAATTTATGGAAACAAGTAAATTCTACTATATAATACCTCTTAGCACAATAAAAAAGTACCTGGATATGTTCATGAGGGTCACCCTTTGCTTTGTATTTGTAAAATTTGGGTGCCTAAAAATGAGGTGGAAAGGGGACTTGGAGAATACTTAAGTTGAACATCTATGGACATATCTCATCAAACTTGTATTTCTTGACTCAATTTCCCATCTCCAATCTTGACACAATTTCCTTCATCAAATTTCACTCTTGCATGTTTGGTGTATTAGTAGGTGGAATATTATTTTATTGGGTGGTATGTGCCCTTGTTACATTGTTTTGTTAGGGATATAAACCCTATGCTATATAAATTTAATTTGGTTTACTCCTTGAGTTGAGTAGGTTAACTACTAATTCTTGGGTTAGTAAACATTACCCAAAGTCTACCATCATGAATTATAAGTGTTTTGTTGATTTTGGGGAGTCTATGGTTAATTCACCAAAGTACGCATTGGTTGAGAGGAACTTGACAAAGTGTATTAAATAATTTCCTCAATATGTACTATGTGTTTTATTCCTTGATTTTGTAGAGGAGTAAGAGTCCCTTGATGATTGAAAAATGTATGCTCTATGTTTGGCAAAACATTTTGAAAAACCTCTTAGATCTTATTTTGTTTGATTGAGATGCCATGATCTATCATATATGTGATCTCAATTAGAGTATGTTGTGTTTATTTTACTACATTCTCTTTCTCTTTGGAAGCATCATTGTGTATTGAAGTGGTAGCCAAAGAGTCAATTAAGTCTGGGATAAGCTGGTTTGTGTATCTTTGACTTATTTTATTGATCTTGGTGGTAAGATCTTGATAATTGGGTGTGGAATCTATGAGAACTTATTTTCCTTTTCTATAAGAATGAATGTTGGATTTTTCAATATGAGCGAGGGATTATTCTCACTATTTATATTCTACCCTAACCAAAGTAAGCAATTATTCCATAGGAAAGTCTGATGATAATCTAGCACTTGATTCAATTAACCTTAGGAAGAATTCATCTTTTTCCTCTAAGGGTTGATGTTGAAAATAATATTTTTCAGATCTTAAAATTATTATAATGTCTTCAAATACCACAAAATTATCCTATCCATCATAAAAATGCTCTTCCTTGTAACTAGGGCCATAAGAGACCCCACTATAAGTATATCTTTGCATTATGTTTAGAATATTATTCTCTACATTTGCTAAGATATGAAATATGTTTTGAAAATGTTAAAATGTGTGTTTTGGATTTCTTCAAATAAATGACAAGGCAAAAAGAGACTATAAAAACAAGTGAGATAATACCACACAATTAGAAGAAATAGTCATGAATTTACTCAACTTTGGTGGGTTGAAATCATTAAATTAGAAGAAGGGTACGTAACTTTAAAACGTAAAGTGTAAGATATCACAATAAACTTATGTCAAAGATACATCAATAACATAAAATATAGATAAAAATATAATGAGTTAAGACTAGAAAATTAGAAGAGGGTCTTTCTGATTAGGAAGATAACAATGCAAACTAAGAAGCTCAAAACATGAAAACACACAAGAACTCCTATGTATAAAGCTAAAACCAAATGGGCAGCACAATGTTACCACATGGTAATAAGATGTATAATAGTCCAAGAACTTAGAGCATGAGAAAATACAATATAACCTAAGTTCATAATGAGAATAAAAATATGATGAATCTATATAACAACCTTCAACCCAAATGGGAAATTATACCCAGGTTAACTCAAACCAAATGCAAATGGGAAACCAATTAACACATTGGCCTAAAACTTAAAAATGTGAGATTTCAAATTTAGATTAAAAATGAAGGACTTTGATATTTTTAAAGGTGAACAAATGGTATAGATTCAAATGGGTAGCATAAAAATGCTATTTAGAAAATACAAACACAATGTTCAAAATGATGATTTGAATAAGGCAAGAAATGATTTTAATTTGGTCAATGTAATGCCTCCTTGTTCAAATAAAATGGTGTATAATAAAGGTGTTTGATGATGTGTTTTGGTTTTCAAATAGTTTTAGACTCTAAAATAACAAATAAGTAAAGGATAAAATGTCAAAATATGACTAAGTATAACATCAAAAGTTCTAAAACTAATAAGGTTGCATGGTACTATCAAATTCCATCTATATACATGATCTTAAGAGGATTTTAAGTATTAATCCAAAAATAAAAGTGCATGAATAAGTATGGGTTTTATACCCCCTTCTCTCAAATATTGTGTAGCTACATGGGACTTCAGGATACTTTCCCTGCATCAATAATATGTCCACATCAAGTGGGGTTATTCTAAAACTAAATTGTCATGCATTTCTAGATGGTCTCAAATGTGGCTAACACAAGATATGTTCACATCATTTGGATTCACATCAACTAGATTATCTTGAGAAGGTCTTACCCTTTTTATAACCACTACATACACTACTTGTTTAGTATAGTATGATGTTTGAGTTGCCCCTATGGTCTGAGTTAATATGTTACTAATGGAGTTTGCTTAACCACTCAAGAAAACATCCTAATAAGTAAACCTAAATTTATATACCCCACCATGGAGTGGGGTTGAAATGATGTTGGGAGATGAATTCCATGGTCAATTCTTCCCTAGGGAACCTGTGAGGAGGCTATGAACTCTCGCTCACAAGTCAAGTTGCCTAATAATAAAAGACAAAGTGAAAAGACTTTAAGGTCACATTTGGATCACCTAATTCATATGGATTTGGGGAGGGCCTTGATGATGTTATTTTCACACTTTTTTGACTAAAAGGAAACTAAGGCAAATAAAGAGTTCTTTTGGTCACTTGAGTTCCCTAAAGGGGATAGGGGGAGAGCATACATGCATTAACCATTTTGTGAAAATAAATAACTTTGAAAATAACTAGCATAAAACAAGCACTATTAAGAGTATATAATATAAGTGTGAGTGTTTATTTCAATTCAAAAAGTGAGATATTTATGAAATTTTTTCCCTTGGCCTTATTAAATAAACTTGTAAAAACTTTCACAAAACAACTAAGCATAAAACCGCTAAATTCCTTTTAAGCACCTAATGAAAAGTTCAAGACTTAATCACTTTCAAACTTGTGTCTTTTTTCATCTTGTGACCTAAAATTTTAAGAGGTTTTATGCCTTTTTATAATCCCAAATATAAATGAGAAAATAAGATTTCAAGAATTTCTCTTGGGTCTCTATTTTTCTTGTCACAGAGACCAACATCAATCTACATAGGTATTGATACTGGTTACAAGAGGGTCGATATCGATCAAATCACAAAGGATCAACACTGATCAATTAGAAATGATGCTAAATCCTATAAAAACATATGAAAACATGAAGAATATGGTTAGTAAAATAAGTATAAAAACTAGAAAGGTTTTTGGATCCTACAAAACAAAGGTCAAATAGAGAGTATAAAAGTTCTAAAATAGAGAATAAAAGCCATATAATTTCAATGAAAAATCAAAACCATGTTTAATTTTGTGTTCAACCCTTCACACAAGAATTGATGTTAGTTTATAGAGGGTTGATGTTAGTCAAACAAAGATGCTTGTCTCTATGTAAACTGTGTAGTTAAAATGAATAAAAATATGTGAAAAATGAAGATAAAAATTTATTTTTAAATATGTTTAAGGATTTAATAGAAGATCTAAGAGTTGAAAATATTATCCTTGATGTATAAGATACATGGTTCCATTGATCATGTAAAAATATAGAGTAGGAATCCAAAGCAAATTATTCCATGCATTAATAGAAAAAACTCAAAATAAGCATAAAGGACATAAAATACTAAGCCAACTCCCTCATGGGGTTTTTAAAATGAAATATAAGAGCTATTTAAAGAAGGAATACAACCATAAAACCTTTCCAAGAGCATCCCTCCTCCAAGAGAGGATCCAAAACATGATTTTACCTTGATTTGGTGCTCCAAGTCTTTATCAATGATGAGTGGCTTGCTCCTCCATCATATCTCAATGCACCAATGAATTAGGCTCATGAAATTGATCAATGTGTGCCAATAGTTGAAGATATTCTATTGTAAATTTAGCATAATAAAATTACACAAAAATAGATTGAAGGAATGAGTGAGGACCCTTGTATTTATATATTTTTAGAAATGATCATAATCAACCATGACTATCCATATTGAGCCAATAGTTGTGGCCATGAATCAATTCAATTTTGGAGGCTCAATCCATAAATATCCCCATTAATATTTGGAATAAAGGGAATTAATGAGGCATGGGAGGGCTGAAACCAAATATTTGTTCCATATATGGCCTTTTGGATGCCACCCCACTGATGATGCAGATATTAGAAATGAATTTCCAATTAATAGATATTCAATAACTTTTATGGATTTTACACTTAGGCTCTTAATTTGGTTTAATTTTCCTAAGTGAGTTTAATTAATTTTTTGTAAATCTTTGGAAATTAGTTGTCCATTTAATCAGACTGGTCAAAATGTCAAGTTACTAAGTCATAATTTGACTGATGTATAATTAGAAGAAGGTGTTTCATATAGACCAATACCCCATTTAGAGCATTGTGGACTTGAAATAACACATGCACATGTCGTGTGCTTCCAAATTAGAAGAATTTAGTGGTCTAGAGTGTCATTTTTCATGGTCATAATTTGACTCAAGGTGATTTGAAAAGAGCTAATAATCACATAAAATGCACTGCCTCATTTAGGGATACATTAGCCTAAATCGACACCTATACATGACAAGATCGAACCATTTAGCACCTTTTAGTGATTTTGGCCCAGATTGCATGTTGCCATAGAATATTGTTTAGATTGACAATTTTAGCATAATAGTGATAGGAATTGGATGCATAAAATTAGTTCCTCCAAGAAGACAGTTTACTAATTTGATCGAAGCACCCTAAAAAGTGTTACAAAAGTTATTAAGATGTAACATCATATCATTCCTTCCCCTTAAATAGGTTGATATGACTAAGCGTCTTATAAAAGGATTTGATCATAATGATTTTTGTGATTATCATTGAGCATCAGGACACATTAATAATAAATGCATCAGTTTATGACATAAGATTCAATATTTGATAGATAAGAATGTAGACACTCCACTTTTGACACTTTTGACACTCTAATCATCCTTAATTATCAAGCATCCCTAATTATTCCTAATTCACCCTTTATAATATTTAATCATCCCTAATGATCCATAATCACTCTTAATCATCCCTAATCACCCTTAATCACCCATAATTATCTATAATCATCCCTAATTAGCTCTAATTACCCCTAATCATCCTTAATACCATCGATAGTAGTCCATAATCTAAACTAAATTCCACTGACATCACCCCCCAAATTAACTAAATAACTAATAATTTTTAGTTATGTGATTAGTCCCTAATATTAAAATACATAAACACATAATTTTAAATAATAGATAAATAAAATTAATAAATCATATCATCAATCTCCAATCAAATCCCCATATCCCAATTTAAAAATTAAATCAATCAAGCATATACCTCATCAAATTAAGGCCATACCTCCTCAATCTCCCTCATTCAATAGGATAACCCCTTTGTTTAATGATAATGTTGACTCAATCTTAGCCATCCAATTTTAATCAAATCCAACTATCCATTTCCCCCATCGAGAATCTATAAATTCAACCCCTCTCCTTCATTATAAACAAGCTTCAAGAGCGTAAGGAGATAAAGTGCATGGAGTGAATGAAGCTTTAATATCTTAATAATATCATTACATTATGAGAACAAGCCATTAACATCATCATAGTAGCTCATCATCAATCTAAGGGACATGCTATCAAAATTCTTACACGGGTCCACTTGAGCATCCACAATCATCATCAATCATGAGTAAAACAACCCAATAAGGAGGTATTCATGGTAAGTGAAGGTATAATATTATTTCCTAGACAAATCATTGGTATATGTGATTAATTTAGATTAGGAATTCAATATTATTTTGAGTTTCTATTACATAACTATAATTTTGCATGCTTACATTCTTAACATGCCTGATAGGGCTAACTCCATTTTTATTTTGCATTTCTCACTTGTTTTAAAGTTTTTTATTAGTTTCTATCAATTGGAGTCATATCGATTTCAAATTTGAGTCAAATTTGTCAAATTTAGATCTCTAGTTTTGTTTTCTATATGTTAGCATCTATGTTTTATGTAGTGGCATTTCCATCCTCAGGAATGATGTATACACACTACAAAGTGGCATCTATGCAAGAGTGGCATTTATGTACTATCTAGTGGTGTTTGTGCACTGTATAGTGGAGTTTTTGTGTTGTAGAGTGGCATATATATATATATATATAATGTTTAGTGGCATATATGTGTTGTAGAGTGGCATATATATATATAATGTTTAGTGGCATATATGTGTTGTAGAGTGATGTTTATGTATTGTCTAGTGGCATGTATGAATTATATAGTGGTGTCTGTGTGTTGTAGAGTGGCATTTGTGTAAGAGTGGTAATTTTTACTGTATAGTTATGTCTATGCTCTTTATAATGGTGTATTTTTGATTTAGAGTGGCATCTATATATTATATAATGGTTTTTATGTACTGAAGAATGGTGTATGTGTCTTTTGAAGGCCATAGATTTTTACTAAGAATCCATTTGAGCTCTTGTCAGTGTAAACAAAAGATCTTGAAAATATGCATATAGCCATATTTCAAGTTTTTTCATCCTTAATCCTTTATTTATGGAATTTGGGTTTAGAATGTATAGTTTTGCATTCTCCTAACTCTTTTATCTAGCAAAAACCATGTTGAAGGCCTAAATAAAATCAAACTACTAATGTTTGTCTTGAAGGTTTGCTAATCAAAGACTTATGATCAAATAACTTCAAATTTAATCATTTAATATTAATCAAATATTTTTTTGTATCTTATTTTTTATTTTTTATTGTGTGTGTTCGACTTATGACCATATATGTTATTTCCTCACACCGCAAGGTGACATTGGAAATTAGAAATGGTCTAGGTCATTTGTGTCTCCCAAAGATGGCTGTGTACGATATTTTATTTCACCACAAGGTGATATTTTAAATTATAAATGATTCATGCCTTTTTATTTTTATTTTTATTTTCTAAGATATATCGACTTGGATTTCATCACCAAACACTAGACAAAGTTTGTGTTATGATGAAATCTAATTATTCAAAGAGGAGATATCATTATTAGATAAGTGGTGACCTATTTTATTGGAACCATGAAATGAGGTAATTTCATCCATGTATACCCAGGCCCCAGATAAGACCCTTGCCTCTTGGAGTTGAACTTCACTTTACTACAAGGTATATAAAAGACACCCTTAGTCATCTAGTCAAACCTAGCATAAGAACCATCTATCCATAAATGAATAGTGGTGTTGGGAACACACCATTCCCCAAGATCACCCAAAACTTACTTTTGAGGTATTATCTATGGGCCACTATCTGGTTACAATCCCACTTGAATAGCTTAAGTTATTCTTGAGTACATGTTATTATATTCACCTTTATGAACAACCCATATAAATCAAAATTAAAACTAAACCCAATCTAGATCCATGGTATTCAACACAAGGTTTAAAATCCAATTAAATCAATACATAAATAATCACAACCCTTTTTATCAAAGTTTATCCTATTATGTTGACAATGCTAGCCAATTATAGGCAAATCTCCCATCTACTAGTTATAATCCCAATCACAATATCCTCCATGTCAATTAAAAAGTGAAACTAATTCTAGACTTCTAAACTAAAATCATACTTGACCAAATATAATAGATAATCTAATAGTTGGTGACCCTAGAATACCGTATTTGTCCTTCAACATGAAGACCTTCATCACCTAATCAATCCCAAAATAATCAACGCAGTCAAAGATTCATTACCCATCACTCCATTGAGACATATAAACCACACTTTATAATAGTGTTATTAAATAAATATAATAACCAAAAATCCAACATTTCACATTCTAACCATCAACAATCCCATACTAGTCTAGCTGTTGAGTTGCAAAAAATTACACTTTTCCCAACTTTGGTAAAAATTCGATAAGAGACAATCCCAAAAGCAACAAGCCAAAAATTGACAATCCCAAAATCTACCACAACCCAGTCAACAATTGCATGATCAATAATCACTTAATCAACCCCCTACCAATCAAGCCCTTGAGTAATAAAAATCTATATGTCTTATGATTGCCACTCCAAGGAACATCACTTACTTAAGAATGGAATGCATCCACATCTAAGAATTAACAACTAGGGATATACAAAGATCCCTTTCCACAACATGATCAAGCTCCTCCAAAGATAAATTAAGGTCAAAACACCTAAGCCAATCATACCAACTATAAATTAACCACCCAATTATAAACACTTGTGGGACACCTTTCTTTGAATCAACAACCTATCTTAGACCACCATATATTTGAACAAACCATATTTGATCAACCCACCTTTGATTAACCCATATTTGACTATCTCACCTTTAATCAACCCATGTCTAACCAACATGATATACCTCCCCTATACAATCACATGATCTCCCCATCACACAACCTCTCCTAGTGTATTGAACCTTCATTCCCAACAATTCAGTGAAGAGGGTAAATATAAAATGCTCTCCATATAGCTAAACTTCCCCTTTCTAAAAAATTCGTGGTAGGCCTAATATGTGCAATTAAATAGAATAGATAGCCTATCCCTTTGGTTCAACATAAATTTTCAAATATGATCTTCTTGAAGATGAGAAGATTAAAAGCTCAAGTGACTCTCGGCTATAAAATGACATCCTGCCTTCCTATTTTCAAAGTAACAAATATAATATAAAAAATATGATGTGAAAAATCATGAATTATAAAGGCAAAGGACTTGGACTTCATGATCAAGAAATCTAAGATCCCATCCACATGCATGTAAATAAAAGAAATCACAACATTGGCTACAAACCCCATGATGATTAATATGAGGATGTTAGTGACACTTCCAAATTTTTTTGAGGAATATTCTACTAACATCAAAACAATCTCGTCTCATATCCTATATGAAGATCTTGATACCATCAACCTTTTCAACAACACCATTTTCCCTACCATTTATTTTGACCTTCACTATATTAAACTCATTAACTGGGACCGACAAGATCATATACCCTTAGACCTATTTCTAAATGATGAATCTATCACTGAATCCATGGAACTTCAAGATGGGACTCAACCATGAGATAAAGAAAAGTGATTCAAAATTAATCTCAACACATTATCCTACTTTGAGGAGATGGAAGAGTTCCTCAATCAAAACAAAAAAAAAAATCTAAAAACTACAAAATCAATGTCCTTTAGTGAAAACCTATTTGAGGCACTATCAGATTAAAAAAAAAACAAAAAAATCAAGATGTTTCTATTGGTAAAAACCTTCTAAGGTGCCAATGGATAAGGAACTCAACCTTTCCCTTGCATCGACATAGTTATAGGGTGGCTCCACATCACTTGTTGAAGACAATAATAAAACATAAAAGAATCCCAAAATCATTAAACTTCTAGCAACTCTCAATCCTAAGGAATAGATATCCAACATCATCTTTGTTAATGAGAAACCAATAGATATATGAGTATGCATAGAATTAGAAAGGGTGTGTGATATTGCTAGTCCTATCCCCCTTGGTATCAAACCTTTTACACTTACCTCGATGATCATACCATTCCTCAAAATATTTCACATAACCAATGAATAACCTTCATCTAATGTGCATTCGTCTTTATGCTCCTTGAAAATACCCTCTAGCATAAGGGTTATGATAGTACCTAGATAAGATGTTCAAAAGAAGCTGATATAGTAATCAAATTTCATAATAGAATAAATAGAGCATACAAGTCAGCCACATGAGATGCACAAGATATAGATAAACCCATGAACATGATGCACATCAAGTGCTTCTGCACTTGAATTTTCATATGTTATTTCAATAAAAATTTAAAAAATAAAAAAATATCAAGAAAAGAGAAAAATCATACAAAGGTGAAAACCTTTCTATGGCACATTGGTAAAGTACCATGCTGAAAACTAGTTTTTAGTGACATGCATACATATGTTGTCTATAAATGCCTTACACTTGGGGGAAAATCCACTCCATCCATCTACCATTGACATTCTAGTCCATCCCCTTAACCATCCCATCATGTCTATCATTCTTCCTATTTTTAACCTTGATGGAAATATGGAGGAAATATTGTAAACATTTATTGGCAATATCTTGGTATGTCAAATTTTCTACAACATAATATTAGAATGAAACTTGGATGACTAAGGCACATAGTTCTCATGTGACGTATTCCTCAAAGATCCCATATTGAATCTCTTCACCATCCCACCCACTACCCCTTCCATCCCTAATGCTAGAAATGGTTTTCCCTTTGCTTGTTACCTCATTGCAAAATATCAAAAAATATAAAAATCCCCAAAAACCTATAAATCTTAAAAAAAAAAAAAAAAAAATCCAACAAAATCCAAAATCAATAGCCAAAAAATCCAAAAACAATAGAGAATCCAAAAAAATCCTAAAAATGTCAAAACAGTCTTAAAAAGCCTAAAAAGTGCAAAACCTAAAAATCCAAAAATAATAAGCTAGTCCAAAAACCCCAACAAATAATTTATCTCACCCTTAGTCCTACTTAAATATTTGGTCTACTTTAAACAATTAATTGCATCTTCATCAAGATGTATCATTCCCACATCATAGCTTGTAACTTTTAATAAATATATCATTCCCAATCCAACCCCCTTGCATATATTATTGCTTATGTAAAATTAAATATTGTAGCTATATCGAGATACATCATTCCCAATCCTGTCGGTATCATTAATCACTTAATCTTAGTGGTTTCAAATTTATAAAGAATAAAACATAACTTGTTTTTTCTGTTTTGGTTACTTGCTTATTATTGCTTATTTATTTTCATCATTTGTGTGTTTTTATTATTTGTTACATCTGTGTTAGTCTTAAAAAATTTAGAAACAATGTCATCATGGTGCATCCTATCATATTATATAAAAAATAAGGTTTATCAAGCATTTAGAGTTATGTGCAAGATTGACAACATGCACCATCACATCATCAACCTTTATTTATAAACATACATTTCTTCTAACTAACTATCAATATTTAACATCCATTCTAACTAATTTAAGTATGCATTATAAATGATACAACATGAACATTAATCCATCCATCACATCATCACCCACATCTACACCAACATATAAAATCCATGATATCCATAAACATGAGCCTTCATCATCACATCAAAAATCCATGCAACTAGTTAACTCTTTGGTTTATGCTTGCACATCCAAACAATCAGTCAAATCTAAGCTCATAACTTTATCAGGATATATCATTCCTAATGCAACCCCATCACATATATCATTACTTGGGGTACACCAAAGTTTTTAGTTTTATCAAGATATATCATCCCATTCCAACCCATCACATATATAATTTCTTAGGGAAAATCAAAATAAATCAAAGTGTGAAAACTTTAAATCAAGCATGTTAATCTCATCCATCCATACCATTTGTACAAATATTCATATCGATCATCCTCCTATTATATAATAATCACATCCTGTTATAAACCCAAATCCTCTTTCTTTACCCTTGACCCTCCATTTTAACCCTAATTCTTCTATTCTTATCCATGTTCTCTCATTTTTAGATCCCATCCATGTCTTTCATCCCCACACGCCCTCTTGAGGGGGCATCATATATAACCAAATCATCACTTAATTTCATCCATCTCTCTAACCATCATCCTTAATCACCCTTAAACATTATTATTCATCCTTAATCACCCTTAAGCATCCTTAATTATGCCTAATTATCCTTAATTTACCTTTAATCATCCCTAATCATCCCCAATCCATTCCTAATCACCCTTAATTATCCATAATGATACATAATTCATCCTTAATTATCTTAATCACTCCTAATCCTAGGAATGACACACCATCATCCTACCTAAATTCCACTAACATCATCCCCTGATTAATTACCTAGATAATCACTATTAGTTTTTTGATTAATCCCTAATAATATAATCCATGCACATATAATTCCAAATAACAAATAAATAAGAACAATAAATCACATTATCAATCTCAAATCAAATCCCCAAATCCCAAGTCAAAAATAAAATAAAATAATCCTATCCCTCATAAAATCAAGCCCATACCTCCACAACCTCCCTCATTCAATAGGCCAATGCCCTCATTTAATGAGAATGTTGACTCAATCTTAGCCATCTAATTCTAATAATATTTCATCATCTATTCCCCCATCCATAATCTATAAATTGAGCCCCTCCTTCATTCTAAACAAGTTTTAAGAGCCTAAGGAGATCATGTCCATGAAGTGAATGAAGATTTAATAGCCCAAATATATCATGCCATTATGAGAACAAGACATCAACATTATCCTAACATCTCATCATTGATCTAAGGGAAATGCTACCAAAATTATTGCATGGGTCCACTTAAACATCTGCAATCATCATCAATCACAAGTAAATCAACCTAACAAGGAGGTTTTCATGGTAAGTTAAGGTATAATATTATTTAATATCTCAATCAAAGGTATTTGTGCTTAATTTGGAGTAGGATTTTTATATTGTTTTGAGTTTATATTGCATAGGTTTAATTTTTCATGCTTATAAATAACATCATTGATGTGGGTATATCTATAGATAGCACAAAGGCACATGCAAGTGAAATCAAGTCAATATAGATATTTAGTGATATTTTTCTAATCATATAATTAATGAGACATCAAATGCATCAGGAGTGCATTACACATACAATGCACACCCTCCACTAGTTTCTTATCATTTTCATATAGAGGCACAACATCCTCTAAATTGCATTATTGGTACCTATTATACTTTAGTTCCACTAAGATCACTTATTACATTTACATTTCATGAGATAGTTGACGATGATTCATATTTCCACTCTTTGTTCATTTGGGCTCATATTGATCATCAACTTATATAGAGTGTCATGGTTGATAATGGTTCAAGTGTTAATATGTGTATAATCATACTTTTCTGTCACCTTTGATACACAAATAGGGATTTACTTCCTACTTCAATTGTCATCAAAGGCTTCAATAGTCATATTCAAAGTTATGTCAATGAGATTATACTACCACTATAGGTTGATCCAACACACATGGACACCAAGTTTATATTAGTACCCAATATAGACATATTCGACATGTTATTGGGACATCCTTGGGCTCAACAACTTCAAGAAGTTACTTCTATAGTTAAAAATTATTTGAAGTATATTTATGTTGATGAGGTCATCATAATTTATGGTATTCCATACTAATTACCCTTACAACATAAAGTTTATTTTCCTACACATAAGATTATATTTGAATAACCTAAAAAGGTTCAACCTACTCAAATAGTTCAGAAGCAAGTGGAAAAATTTACAAGCAAACCTATACTTGAAACACCACTCAATCAATGTTTTGTCACATATTCTAAATAACCAGTCTCCACTCCGTTAAATCTTAGATTAATATTATATGATAGTAAGGGTGTTCTTTAAAGAACATTGTCATAAAATTCTCACATTCCATGATGGGTTTTGAAGAGCCCTAGGGTTTACAATGCTATGAAACATATATAATATACTACAAATTATCATGATAGTGATAATAATGATTTATATTTAGATCATATTTTTAGATTCTGAGTTGAGATCAATTCCTTCACAATAACATAACACTTTGCATTTGTAAGAGGTCATCATTCTCATGCTTGATACAATATCTATTGATTGTGAAGATCTTGTTTGAGTCATTGGTTAGTATATTATTTTTTTAGTTTCCTATACTAAAAAAAAATAAAAAAAAAGAATATCCCATAAAATTTAAAATCATGACCTATGAATGATATGTGTAGTTTATTTTCATCAGTTTATTTTTACTCAATAAATATGATATATATTTTTATCTAATTTATATAAAAATTATTCATAAGTTTATGTGAGTGAGTTTTAAAACATATATGTTGTCATCATTATATGTAGGTGTAGGTGACGATATTGTCCTAGACCCAAAAACTTTACACAAATAAAAACACTCTATCTAGATAACCACACATTGCACTCATGTCCAATTCTAAAAAACTTGTCCTCATAAACATAGGGTATAAATTATCATATCCAAACAAGTCATATGACTTATATAACTTTTGTGCATCACAACAAGTTCACTAGGGGTATCCTCTTGCAAAATTTCTATTCTTCTATGACTATCCCTATTGTTCATACTCCAATTCAATTTATTGCACAAAATATATCATTTTTCTCACTTACATTCACATTTTTATTTTATGAGATACTTGAGTTGATGAATAAAATGTTACAAATAACCTATGTTGATCAACTACACTTATTCATGCATGTTTTTCATGTTGCTTCTATACTTCATATTTTGTGTGTATTCTCTGCTTTGGATTATGGATATTTGAACATGTCCTTATTTTTGGCTTTACACTTATTGTATGCTTATATGTGTGTGAGTTTTGAGCATGTATCTTATATGTGGCCCCTTGTAATTCTTGCTTGTTTGTGTGATTTTATGTGTGCTTATTGTGTATGCATACTGGCCATGACTCTTGTTTACTTATTTGTTTGTTTATTTTCTCAAGTTATAATGCCATGATCAATATCATGCATCTTCCTAGTTTTTCTATGCCATGATGGATATTATGCATCTCTTACTAGTTGTTCTATTTAGTTTTAATTTCTTAGTATGATATTATTCACTATGTTTATCACTGCTAACATATATCTTGACATGACACTATGTATGCTTGGTTATGCATGCATATTATGTTATTACATTGATTAGTTTATCTATGATGATGCCATGATCTCCAATGTTATCTTTACTACTCAGATTTTAATCTTTTATATAACTTACTCATACAATTTTTTATTTTGAGCTAAGTTATTGTGTAGGCTTCATAACTCACCTAGAAAGAGGGGGCATACATAATTGCTTGTCTTAGAGACTAAGATGAAATAACCCAATACATGGATAAGATAATACATAATTTTTTCAATTGATCATTGGTCACTTCCAAAATTTATTCAGAAAGAATTTTCAGACAATAATGATCCATTTAGACAAGGGCATAGGTCGATCATGTCGAAATTAGCATAATGTCATATCAATAGTCAAAAAATAGTATTTCATAAAAAATCTTAGAATTACATTTAGTTACATGACAGTTTGCAATAGGTATCCATAATAATTTTAAAATTATACTCAAGTTTGTCACATATTTTTTCTCAAAATGGGGGCATCATGCACGACATGTGTTCCAAGTTATGACATAAGTTTTAGCCTATAAAGTCACTTGATATTTACTTAGTCTCAAAATTAGTATGATTAGATATTAGATTGGATGCAGGTGTGTGACACATGACCACCTCCTTACTCAATTTTTGCATAAGTTTCATAGATAGAATGGTGACCTATGCCATTATCTATGCTATATAAACTAGATTCATATCATACTATATTTTTGGACTAAGTTTTCACTATAAATGTGTAGACATCTAAATTTGGACATCAATGGCCTTCGACTGGACTTCAGACTGATTCCCACCAAAATTTACAAATTAAACCTAGGAATCATTAAATGTCCCAAATTTACTTGTGCATCATTTGTCAAATCTCAAAATCTCATCGAGACATCCCTAATTGGAGTATCCTATCGTAAGCAACAAAAATATCTCATGGATTCATCTCTAATCATCCTATGACATCATAACATGCAATCTGGCCTATAAACCTATTAAATGGGGCAAGTGCACACATAAAAAACCAATTCTTGGAAATGTTAAAAGACTAAACAGAATTAATTAACATGATAAACCAAATTAAATTACTATTTGAATTATCCATGTGAAATTAATGAATAACTAAAAAAATAAATTTAAAAATCAAGAATATCCTAGGTTTTCATGATTACCTTTTGTGAGTTTTCAAGCCTTTGTAAATATTTCACCCATGTATATTCATTACAAATCATTAATTATTGACACCTTTTAACACTATTAGGGTTAATTAACTCACTTAGGTTAATTTTAAACCAATTTCATGTTTAAAATACACCTTAACTCACCTTGGGTTGGGGTTAGTTTTTAAGCCTATAAATACAAGCATTTGCCTCTTCATTTGGAGATCTTGGAAATTATAGAGTTATAATGCATGTTTTTGCATAACACTCATGAAAATAATGTTATAATTCCAAAATATTGATCTAAGCCATCAAAAAAGTATAAGCCACATCAAGCATAAACTAATCAACAAGCTACAATGGTGCCAAAGAGAGAAGGAGATAGCCAAACTCAATTGCCAAAGACTCTGTGAGCATACGCCAAACAAGCCATGAATAAATCACTTGGATATCTCAAGGAAGGTAAGGGATTTATCATTATTTTAATTTTAGTCATACATTCATATGTATTTTATTCACTATGCTCTCCCTAAGATCTAGGCTTAGAGATGTTAGCATGTTAGTGTGTCAATTTCATTATTTTGTGAAACTAGATTTTGATCTAACTTCTTCACTATTTTCAAATTCATATGATCACAAATGGTATCCCCTATGGGGTCTAGAGCACCCCACATACCAAGGAGACCAAGATGCAAATCCTAAATTTTAAAATGAATGCTTGAATATCATCAAAATTGGAGTTTTAGCTTTATTTTTACCATATTTTTATTTTTTGTGCTAACTCAGATCTACACAGAGATCAACATCGATTAGGCATAACCAACATTGGTTAAACCTAACCATCATTAGTTCTACCTAATTGAGCTCAATTCTTGATAACCATCATTGGTCAAGGTACAAGGTAGGACATGGCACACAAAACTTAGATTTTGAATATTTTTAGCATTTCTATTGGTTATTTCTTGGTTTCATTAACCTTTATATTCCCTATCTAATTGATTTGTTGTAGGTTTTAAGGATTTTTTATCATATTTTAAGCTAACTACCATTTTAAAATCATGTGCATTTTACCTTCAAGTTCACAGGGGAATGATATCAGTCTCTATCGATTAGTATTAGTTATTACCAACAATCAGTGGTTCTCTAGTAACTAGCATCGATCACATGTGACCGATATCGATCTCTATGTTTTAAAAATAGAAAACTTGAGAGCCATGTTTTGAAAACTTATTTTCTCATCTATTAATTTGATTCAAAGTAGAAGGAAAATATCTAACCCTTATAATGCCAAGGCAAGATTAGAACATGAATTTGCAAGTTTAAATGTTTGAACACTTTCATTTTGGTACCTAAAATAAATTGTTAAGTCTTGAACATTTGGTTTTAAGTGCTTAAAAGGAACTTAGGTGATTTATGTTAAGTTGTTTTATGCAAATTATTATAATTTTTTACACTTAAGCCAACGGGCCAAGGAACTTAATCCAACATTTTATTTGGTGCATTAAATTGACATTCACTTAGATTGTAATTTCTTAAAAGTTTTTATTTTATTACTTGTTTGTTTATGAAAAATAAAGAGTGTGTGTATGCTCTCCCCCATCTCATATAGGGAACTTGGGTGATCAAAATCACCTTTTAACTTGTAATTTGTGCCTAGCCCAAGACATGGAAAGAATGTTGTCTAGGCTCTCCCCAAAACCCGTATGGTTTGGGTGATATAAAAACAACCTCTAAAGTCTTTCCACTTAGTCATTTCTTTTATGTAATTTGGATTGTGAAGGGGAGTTCAAAGCTTCTTCATGAGTTCTTTAGGGAAGCTTTGACCTAGGGTTTCATCTTATACAATTGTTTTAACCCCGATCAATGGTGGGGTATAAAAATCAATGTACACATACTATGAGAGCCAGGGGTTGAGAGATTAACCTCTCTTTTTATAATGAAAACCTAAGTCATGTCTGGTTAACTAGGAGATTCCACTAAATAGTACATGGATGGAATAACTATGCAAAGGAATATACCCTTGCATAGTAAGTTAATTGGTATGAAATCAATTGATATGAGGCATATATAACATCATCTACAATTAGGACCATCTAGATGGTAAAAAATTATAAGTTTTAGACAAACCCCACTTGCCACAAAAATATTGTTGATGCAGGGTGAGTAGCCCGAAGGTCTATGTCACCATACAATCTCTTGGGAGAAGGTGGGGGGTGTAAAAACCCTACTACTTCATGCACTTTTATTTTTGGATTAATATTTAAAATCATCTTGAGAGCATGTATATAGATGGATTTCAATAATATGATACAACCTTGTTAGTTTAGGGTTTAGGATGATTTACTTAGTTGTATTTAGGCTTTCTCCATTATTACTTGGTCTTTTGAGTCTAAAATTTTATTTGTTTATACCACATCTATAAATGATTTGTTTTTCCACACTAGTCCATTATTTGAGGAGGTGTTATGCCATCTATTTGACACCTTATTTATGCCTTAGACTTTTTGTGTCAAAACATTGTATGTGTTTCTTGATTGAAATGGGTAATATTATGCTACCCAAATAATTTCAAATTTATGCCTTGAAGTCTTTGAAACAAACCATTGTTTACATCTTTAGAGAGTGATAACACTGTTATGTTTCTCAAATTATTTCATAATCTCATCTTGTCTTGTGTCCAGGTTCTATGTTTGAAAACATTTGAAACCATGTATGCCTTTATGGTATTTTTTTAGTGTCATTATACTGTTAAAATTTTCTTAGCTTATTGATTAACAAAAACCTAAGTTTTTTTATGTTGAGATTTTAATTAACTTTGATAAGTTCAAATTAAAACATTGATTGATTTCTATTAAGGCCTTGTCTAATTAAGGATTGGATACTTATCTTTCTCTTTTGGGTTGTGTAACTTAGGTCAATTATTTACCCAAATTCAAAAACTATTTGTTTATACCATTATTTGGGAGAAAATAGTCTATCCCAAAGTGCCTTTTGTTTCATTCCTCATGCAATTTGATCAAGTTCACGTCTAAAGTCAAGTGCCTAATCTATGCCAAAGTGTTCCAAGTTTTTTAGATTACATACCCATTTGTTTTAAGTCTAGATTTTAACATCGCATTTGGCCAAGAGTCCTAGCACATGCCTTATTTAAGCCTAGCTTTTGATGTTGCATTTGGCCAAAAGACCTAGCAACCTTTACTTTTCCTAGATTATACATATTTGGAACATTTTAAACCTAGAGTTTGGCATTTTATTTCTAGTTCATCCACTTGACCTTATTTGTGTGAGACATTTAACATTAGACATTTGACATTATATTATTAAATACCAAGTTTTGTCACAAACCATTTTGGAGATAAAAATCCATCCTTTGACCAAGTTAGATAGATTTTGAACCTTTTATCTTTTTATGCATTTGTTTTCTAGAGTTTATAGAACTCTAACTCTCTTGTTGGAAAGCATTCACCATTGATTTAACCATGTCTTTTTGTACACATAGTGGTGTCATGTACAATCTAGGGTGTGGACATGTGGTCACATAATATTAATTCATTTAAGACCCTTATGGAGATGATGTCATTTATGAGATGGATCATTATCCACCTTACAACACTCAAATTATTTGGCCCATTATTTGAAATAGATTCAAGATCCTTTGGCCCATTATTTGGTTCACACACCTCCCTACTCAGAGCATCACAAAGAAGAAATGGCATAACACCTCACTAGCATACCTTCAATTATAGAATAAGTCCAATAAAAACCTTACTACATTACAATGCCATCAACTTATGATCCTTATTTGTTTAATCATCAGTTTCTTGCAAATAAGGATGGAATCTTAATTAGAGCCATAGAGGTAGGGGTTAAGTTTATGGTATACTTTCCCCATGAAAATTTTCTAAGTCTAGTAAGAGGGCCTTAAAATATTCCTTATAATCAGAATAATGAACATGCCTCTTATAACAATCCTCATGCTATAGTGTTAATGCCATATTAGGACCCTCATATGATTGTCATAGGAAAGGGCCTCATAGAAGATCATTTCATACAGATGTAGACATCATAATAGACATATTTGAACTTAGCATGAAACTTTAACAACATAACCATGTCATGTGCTCCTCTTATTGAGTTAGCTCCTTCAATAGGAGTTTTAATCAAGTTGATAGGCCAAGATAATTAGAGTATAAACCCATCTATGAAAATCACTTTGGTAGAAAACATGTTCAATACCCCAACTATCAAAGATGTGTCTTCTATTTCTATGCAACATACTAAGCCAAACATAGTGGATAATGCACAAGAAACATCCAATCTAGACCAAAGTGGTGTAAATGCACACATAACTATTCAATAATAAAATGTACCTTTAATCAACACCATGAGTGGTTTTTAAATGTAGGGGATAGGAACTTATACCTCCAAAATTTAAAAAACTATGTCTTATACTCAACCAGTTACTTATTCAAGCACACAAATGCAAATATTAATGATCTGAACAACATTTTAGGTGATAATTTGGGCGACGGTTCTACCCCAATTGGTGGCAGAACTTCCAAGAGCCATAACTTTTGTACCATATCTCTGTTTGACTCCCCGTTTGAACCATTGGAAAGATAAGAATGAGGGGAACATCACGATATGGTAAATCTCTTCTTAATGGGTTTTGAACCATACAAAACAAATGTAAGTTCCCCAAATTTCAATTTTAGTAGTGTAGTCTAAAAATAGTAAGTTTATAAGAATAATAATCCCTCAAATTTTGTATTTTTGTAAATCATGGAAGTCAAACCACTTAATCTACCTCGAGATTGGTGACCTTCCACATCCTCTTCTTACCTTAAAAATGTGTATAAATGAAGATGTAACCCAAAATGGAAATCAGACATCTCTTCTCAGAGATAGGTATATGTTTGGGTCTACAAATTTAATGAATAAAACATCTCTTCTCAGAGATAGCATTATTATTATTGTGTTGTTCTTGTTTATTGAATTATATTTCAACCAAAGCTTTTTATTTTTAGATCAATTAAGTATTCAAGCAATGACTAGTGTCATGCCTCAACAAAATGTGATGAATGTTACTCCACTATAATAGGTGATGATTAACACTCTAAAATAACACGCACAATTCAATATACCCATGCAATAGAGGCAAAAAATCTTACCACCTCAATAGGGGGAAACTAATGTTCTACCTCACCAGGTAATAATGAACATACCTCTTCAGTCATAGACCAACATGATAATTAAATCACAAATGATGTCTAATCAATAACGTACAAATATTTGTCAATGATAAATGCCAAACCTTCAACATGAATCTACTTCATAACAATGGTTCATGAAATTATGAGGTTCTAATGTTGCACAAATACTGATTAGGTAATAATTTCTTATTGTTCCAAACATGCCATAAATTCAATGACAGGGCCTTGGTTCACAAGTTCTCAATCATTAAGGTTTAACTAGTCGACAACAAGTCCCTATTCAACCTTAGTAGGCATAATACAACCATATCCTTTCCTAATTACCATAATTTACCCAAAGCTAGGCTCATATACCCAATATTGACTATAATATTACATAATAACATGTGCAATTTCAACAATCATACCCTAATTTGTGTATGCATATTCCTGGTCCATTCCTGAACTAAACCAACATTCCTTAACAAATGCCTCCACTATACCCCAGTTAAAGTAATCCACTTGTGACCACCTAACCTCTACCTGAAGCTAATGTTCCCACTAGTTTCCTAGCCCAAGAATTGCAACAAATGAATGATGAAATTGCTACCATCCAAGATAGGAAATAGACCAAAATGTTCAAGTTGGATGATGTGTGTTCTTACCCCTTCAACATGGAGTACTTAAAAATACCATTTTCTCCAAGGCACGAACCATTGAAATTTGATAAATATAAGGGGAAAGGAGACCCAAAGGCCCATTTGATATAATTCTTTGATGCATGCCAACTAGTGGTCTATAATGATATATACCTTTTTTTTTTTGTTTTTAGGGAGTCTATCAGGTCAATAATTTGAATGGTTCCTGAAGTTACCAAAAAATTCAGTTGCTAATTTTGATGATCTTTTAGACAAGTTTGTGAAACACTTCTCCTACAATCTCGAGCATGAGATTTTATTGGTAGATTTTATACAATCCAAATAAAAGGCTGGTGAAAGTTTCATTAGTTATCTATAGTGATGGAGAGCCCTTGCAAGCTGATTTACCCATAGTTTACTAGACAAGTAATTAGCCACTGTGTGTACTAAAAATCTACATAGTGAGATATCTTACCATTTGGAGTTGAAATGTGCACACACTTTTAAGTAAATCATTAACAAAGGTTTGTTGATTGAAAGAGCCCTTATTAGTAAAGGGATCATTAAACTTACCTCATCAAATTAGAACCAAAATCAAAACCAAAACCAAAACAATGTCCAAAATTAGAACCAAGTCTAAGCACAAGCATCATAACCAACCAAGGCTAATAATTATGATAAACCCAAGCAATTCAATAAAAAAAAGAATGTTGTTGGAAATAGATTAACCAATTCATGACATGTCCAAATGATTCAAATACCATATGCTCAACCTATTCTACATATGCAAATTACTCCTAACCAAAAACCTCTTCAACAAACACAAAAAGCGTAACAACTTAGACTAATGCAATAAATGTAGTAACCTATGCCTTTGTAAAACCTTCCTTTGAGGAGAAATATGCCTACTCATCATGTTTTTAATGATCTTAGAGAGCCCATTGAATTTTTGTTTCACAATCTCTCCACCTCTAACTTGATTACCTAGCCTATTCCAAAGCACTATCCTAAGGGCATTGACTATCCAGACTGGTATAGGTAAAATAAATTCTATGAGTATCATTAGGTTAATAGACATAATTTTCATCATTATGTGCAAATCAAACATTTAATTAAAAATATGTTGGAAAATAGAGAGATAAATTGGACAATGAAGCTTCCACATCTAATTAGAACCTTAGTATTTATCAAAATCCTTTTCCTCAACACAACAACCAACAACAACAACAATGACTGGTACAACAATAACAATAATATTAGTAGCCAAGATAGAATAAACATAACCAATAATAAAATCAATAATGTCAAATTAATAGATAGAACCAAGGCTAGAACAATACTGACAACCAACATACCTACCATGCAGTTGCACATGACTATAACATATTTGTAATCCATATTGTATGAGGTCACATTAACACCATCTCCATCAATCCTGAACCAAATACCAATCAAACAAGACTGTTGATAATCATTCCCAACCAACCAACCAACCCATTACGATGATCCTTCATTGACATGAGACTACATACAGGTGTACCATCAAGCAGGGACTCCCACTTTTGGACCTTACATCGATAAATCATCATTATCCCATGACCACACATAAGTACATTGGTAACCAAGACTTATCTTATTTGCTCCCCCTCTACCATCATTTATTAGCAACAATGGTCCTATATCTAATCTTGATTATGTAATCACAACTTGATGGTTAAATATTAACATACCAGACCCACAACCATCTACCACTTCACCCATCTAACCAACTGTTCTGGCTAAGAACAAGCCATTTACCACTTTGCAAGAAAAAACATTTGATATTATGGAATAATTACATAATATACCTACACAAATATCCATTTTTGATTTGTTACACACATTTTAAATCCACAAGAAAATATTAAATGATTTCCTTAGCCAATCCAAGGATCTTAATGACATATCTTAAGACAAATTTCATGTTTTGGTTAGACATCTAGCTCCAAGCCAAAAATTAATCTTCAACCAAAATGATATGTAATCCCTTAGCCCACTACATAACAATCCATTATACATCAAATTTGTCATTATATGGCATAAATTGAAACGTGTCCTTATAGATAATAGATAAAGCCTAAATATTGTTTCACTAAATCTCATCAAGCTTCTCAGGTACACCATAACCAATTTGTAACAAAAAATGATCATAATCAAGGTCCATAACAAGGAAGAATGAGAATTATAAGGTACCATCAGCTTACCAATTATTGTTGGACCCTTGACCCATGATACACTATGTCATGTGTTAGACCTTGATTTGTCATATAATATGATTTTGGGTAGACCTTGGATACATGAGATTTATGCAATCCATTCAACAATGCACTAGTGTATCAAGTTCCCCCACTTAGGTATTAAGGTTACTGTCCATGGAGATTTGAAGCCATACGAACATTGTAAACATTTGGTCATTGATTACCAAAGCTATAACTATCATTTTGGCTTAAATTCAGTTACTAAGAAGGATAATGGAAAATAAATACTTGTTGATTCACTAGAGGCCAACTGCATTGACCCATATAACCTTGATTCACTTTCTCACATGCCACCTAAAATATCCAATCCTTATACTATCTTGGCTAATGGCCCAGGAGAATATTTGACCCATGATGCATTCCACATTTCCAAGCTTCCAAAGGACCCCAAGTCCTTTGGAAGACCAAAATCCAAACCACCTTGCTTGGAATGGTAAAGAAAGAGAAAATCTAAATTGTATAGTCTAGCACCTGTCATTTTCATACCATCCTTTAGCCAAGAACAAGACCCTCTTGTAGATGATCAATATTGGTTCTATAATGACAAATTGTTACCTCAATTCCAAGTATCCCATTTTGAACACAATCATAGAAAGACATGATTATGAAGGAGAAGGCCTTGGGATAAATCAATAGGGTCCACTTGAGCTAATTTCTTCCACTCGGTACAAAAGAACATATAAACTTAGATTTAAACCGGTTGGGGGTGAACCTACATAGCTTATTTGAGCTCTCTCACTAATGACTAGTGATGATGATGTTAATAGTGAAGTAGAGTATGATCATAGCCCTTTTAATAACCTAGCCAATACTAATTTTTTGACACTAATGACATTTGTACCCTTTGACTAGTTATTTTCCATAATCCACTTCCATTGTATTATCCTCAACTAATAGACTAGGACCAACAAGAATCAATAATACTAATTGATGAGTTTTATAATGATGAGGCCTTATATTATTTTCTAGGCCTTAAGGACATTGTTCTATTTGGAGACCACAAATAAGGGTTATCAATCAAACTAGATCCTGAAGCCTATTTTAGAGAATGAGTGAACACCCTTAGCCATAAATAATTAAATAAAACATTGAGGTCCTAAAATGAAAACCTCTTTGAGGCACTTTTAGACCAGGGAAATAGTAAGGATAAAGGCCATTCTAGTGGTGAAAACCTGTTTCAAGGTCCATTAGATGGGGGTGTTTAACATTCCTCAAATATAGCTTAAGAGACCACCAACAATAAACTTACCTATGGGTTTGAGTTCAGTCTTGAAGAATAAAAAGATTTTTATTGAATCATCCAAGAATTTCCAATAGTCTTTATCACATGGCCATCCCTACCATTGGGAGATTCTTATTCATCATGCCTAGAAGAACTTGAGGAGTCAATCCTAATAAAGGAATCTACTATTACAAACTATTTTAAATCTTTGCCTACAATTTTAGAAGATGGTTCAACCCTTTTAGTGGAAAACACAACAAAGGTTAACATAAGGAGTTTAAAGGACCCAAAATGGATCAAATTAGGCACATCCCTAACTAAGGAAGAGTTTGAAGTCTTTACATCCTTTATGAGGGAATTCATTGATATATTTGCTTAGGCCTATTTTGACATGTCTGTTTTGGACCCCACCTTGGTTGTACACCACCTTGTGGTACATACTGATGCCAAACTTGTAAAATATTTTTTTTGTAAGATGCATCATGACATTGATGAATCAGTGAATAAAGAGTTGGAAAAACTCTTGGAGGTGAGATGTATTTGACTGATCAACTACTTAGAGTGGATCTCCAATGTTCTGTTAGTCAACAAGAAACCTGAAGGAATCAGAATCTACACTAATTTTAGAGACATTAACAAATCCTACCCTAAGGATGACTTTCCTTTACCAAATATTGGCATGATTTTTTATTCCATAGTAGGTTATGATATTATTTCACTGATGGAGGGATTTTAGGGTACAATCAGATTTGAATTATACTAGAAGACTGACATAAAACAATGTTCACCATTCCATGGGGAACATTATGTTATCAAGTTATGCCATTTGGTCTAAAAAATGCTAGGGCCATGTACCAAAGAGCCATGACCATCATATTTCATGATATTATGCATGACACTATTAAACACTACATCAACGACATACTAGGCATGTCAAAGATCAAGGTCGATCATCCAGCAGCATTGAAAAGGATATTTGAGAGACTACATGAATATAAGGTCTGACTCAACCCTAAGAAGTGTGTTTTTTGAGTTACTTCAGGTAAATTAATTGGTTTCATTATATCTCACTAAGGCATTAAAGTCAATCCAACCAATGTATGAGCCATAATAGAGATGCCACCACCAACCAATCTGAAGTAGCTCTATAGTTTATAGGGCAAAATACAATCTATCAGATGCTTCATATCTTAATTGGCCAACAAATTCCACCCATTTACACATCTACTAAAGAAGAATGTGACATTTCATTGGGATGATGAATGTCAAAAATATTTTTAGAATTTGAAGGACTATCTAATAAACCTACCTATTTTATTACCTCCTATACTGGGAAAGCCATTCTTACTATACTTATCAGCTAATGATAAAGCCTTAGGGGCATTTCTAGCTCAACATGATGATAATGGAAAGGGATATGCCATATACTATTTAAGATGTACACTAGTCACATATGAGCATAATTATATCCCCATTAAAAACTCCTATTTATCTATGGTATTCATAACTCATAAATTATGACATTACATGTTAAAAAGTAAGACCATGGTCATTTCAAAAGTAGATCTGCTCAAGTATATACTATCTAAAATAGATTTACAAGGTTGCATGGCTAAATGTATCATGATTCTTAGTGAGTTTGAGATAGAGTATGTTAATCATAAATCCATCAAGGGATAGGTTCTTGTAGATCATCTTGCTAAATCACCCCTTACAAATACAAAGCCACTAATATTCTAATTCCTAGACAAATCCATTATAACCATAATTGACACACCTATTGAGGAACAATAATAGAAGCTGTATTTTGATGGATCATTCAAAACACATGGATTGAGGGAAAGGCTTTTATTTATTACACCATAGGGGGGTCTAATCCATAAATCATTCAGGATCAACTTTCCTTGTACCAATAACATGGATGAATATGAAGCACTTATTACAGGGCTTCGACATGTAGTACAATAGAACATACAACATTTAAAGGTTTATGATAATTCTTAGTTAATCATCAATCATATTACAAACCATTATCAAACCAAATATGATAAGATGGTACCATACAAATCCATGGTCGACACTCTCAAACAACATATTGTTGATATCCAATTTGAACATATACCAAGGGTTAGTAATAGAATATCAGATGCCATATATACTATTAGATATTTGATTTGACATATGAACACAACCAAAGAATACCATCTCCTTAATGAAAATGTTAGGAATACATGATTAATTATGCAATAATATGCAACACAAAATTCATTCCTCAAAATCATAGTAACAAAGACATATGAAACAACATTTAGATCTAAGCAAATACACACATAACATCGATATAACATGGTTCACCCAATGTGGGATACATTTACCAAGAAGTTATCTATAATATTATAAACAAGAGTACAAGACAACTCTCAACAACAAACTTCTCATATAAATAACTTTCTCCAACCTGAATTCACACCAAAATTTTCAAGATGCTAAGCTACACCTCAAACCCAATCACATCAACTGAAGAGAGAATACAAAACTCAAAATGAGATGAAAAATGTAATGCTTAATGTGTTTCCCATCACCCCTATTTATACTTTCCAAAAACCCTTGAAAAATGTGACATACCATGGAGATAACCATATCCCCATCAAATAAGGGATGTTACAACCACCAGAGATAAACATGATCCTCTGATTCTCTCAACACCTTACCCACTTCTCCATAAAACATGCCAAAAATGTGGGAAGTGGTTATCATACTAAAAAATACACCCTACCATTTATGAAAGTAAAAATTTCCCTGGTAATTTTATTTTTACCTTAGGGGTGTTGAAATGGGCTCCACATTGAACAATCTCCCACTTGTAGTTCATTTCTCCTTGAACAAAATTTAACACTCCTCCATGATCTTCATGAAGACCAACCAAAGCTGAACATAACCTCAAATTATCCAATGTGACTATATTGGTCATCATATCCATAGGATTTTGGCTTGTATGTATCTTTTCTAGCTTCACCATGTTTTTCTCCAAAGCTGTCCTAATGAAATGATACCACAATTATATGTGCTTTGTCCTTGAGTGGAAAGTAGAGTTCTTGGCCTAATGTATAACACTCTGACTATCACTATGTAATCCTCCAACTTCTTGCTTATGCCCTAACTCATTAAGTAACTATTATAACTAAATCATCTCCTTGATAGCTTCTATAGCAACAACATATTCAACCTCTATGGTTGATAAAGCCACAACCTTCTATATTTGGGAAATCCAACTAGTTGATGTATCCCCAATAATAAATACATAATGTGTCATACTCCTCCTAATATCAACATCCAAAGCCATATCTGAGTCCACATAACCATGAAAAATGGTGTCTAATCCACCAAAGCACAATGTTGTACCCATGGTTCCTCTCAAATATCAAATAGTCCACTTTACTACTTGCTAATGCTCATAACTTGGATTACTCATATACCTACTTACTACTCTCATTGCATAGGAAATATCTAGCCTAGTAAAAACCATATCATACATTAGGTTACCAACCACTAATGATTAAGGTACCTTGAACATCTTTATCTTTTTTTCTTCTATCTTGGAACATTGCTCCTTTGATAATCTGAAATGGCCTGCCAAAGGAGTCCCAACCGACTTAGCATCTTACATACTAAACCTCTCCAAAAATTTCTTCACATACTCTTCCTAGGATAAGATCAATTTTATATCTTTCCTATCTTGAATTATCCTCATACCAAGTATTTTCTTCATTACAGCTAAATCCTTCATAAAAAAGGAATCACCAAGCTACTTCTTAAGTACTTGAATCTATTGCATGTTCTTTATTAGAACCAACATGTCATCTACATACAAGCATAGGATAATATAATTACCATCCTAAAATCTCTTGAAATACATGCAATGGTCAAAATAATACCTAGGGTAACCCTGTTCCAACATAAAACTATCAAACTTCTTATACCATTATCGTGGAGTTTGTTTCAAACCATACAAGCTCTTCTTTAGTCTACACACCAATTTATCCTTTCCTTTGACCTCATAACCCTATGGCTACTCCATATATAATTCCTCCTCAAAATCACCATTAAGGAACATAGTCTTTGCATCTAATTTTTCTATGTGCAAATCCTCTACTAAAACTATACCAAACATAGTTCTAATAGAAGTCATCTTAACAATAAGAGAAAAAATCTCATCAAAATCAATACCTTTCTTCTGTGCAAACCCCTTAACCACCAACTAGGCCTTGTACCTTTTCCTTCCTCCATCATCTTTTTTAATTTTGTATACACACTTGCTCTACAATGCTCTCTTACCCTTGGGTAGCTTCACCAAATCCCACGTCTGGTTCTCTATGAGATAAATATGTTCCTCTTCAATGGATTGCTCCAACTTCTTCCTAACATATGCCTACATTATTTCCTCAAAATTTTTTAGTTATCCACTATCAATAAGTAACAAATAACTGAAAGATGAGAAAAACATTCAAGATCTCTTATTACCTTAGAAGACCTTATTACTACAAGATTTTGGGGTACCTGTGTAGGAGGTTCTTGAATTGTCTGCTTGGACACCTTACCATTTGTAATATCATCCAAAATTGTGTACTCTTTTTATTCCTATTGCTTCAAATAGTTCTTATACATGAATTTTTATTTAAAGATAACATCTATAGACCAAAATATTTTCTTATCTCTAAGACTCTAAACCTAAAAACCAAAGTCATCCTCACCATAACCAATAAGGTGCATCTCTCAGACTTAGCCTCTAACTTGGTCCTATCTTTCTTGGTAACATGAAAAAATGCCTTACATATAAAGACCCTAATAAAAGAATAATTAAATTTTTTACCAGACCAATCTTCCTTAAGTATGCCTCTATTCAAAGGCACTAGAGGTCCTTTGTTAATCAGATATACCATTGTACTAACTTCTTCCACCCAAAACATTAGGGGCAGTCATGCATGAAAAATCATGATCGTAGCATGTTCTATGATTGTCCTATTCATCCTCTCTAACACTCGATTCTCCTATGGTGTGCCTAGAACTATCCTTTACCTATGAATTCCATTCTTTGAACAATAATCATCAAATTATTTGATATAATACTCACCTCCATTATCTGACCTAAGACATTTCAAATTGAGACCTATTTTATTCTCAACCAAATATTTCCATCTATTGAATGTTTCAAACACATTAGATTTCTTCTTAATACAATAAACCCAAACTTTCCTAGTTGCATAATCAATAAATGTAAAATAATAATTTGAACCACCAATAAAAGATACTTAAGCTACCCCCCATACATCCAAGTGAACCAACTCCAACTTATTCTCCTTCTTCATAGGTCCAACCCTCAGGAACTTAAATTGATTCTACTTCCTATACACACAATCATCACAAAAGTCTAAATCAGCCTATTTCAATCTAGGTAACTTGTCTTTCAAGATCTCCATGCCCTTTCGGCTTATATGACCAACCCTGTAGTACCAAAAAGTTACATCTCCATTTATAGTAACTAAATTATAGTGATCAACACTACTAATCAATTACAAAGTGATAATTTTATTATCTCTCACAACCACAAGAGCACCCTCAATAACCAAGAGTCTACTAAAAACATCATAAAATAGCCCTCACTATCCAACTGTCCCACTGATATTAAATTTTACCTTAATTGTGAGACATGTCTGACATCCTTTAGTAGTCATGTGTTCCCATTCTACATATTAATCTAAATACAACCTTTCCCTAATATACTTCATGGTTCATCATCACCAAGATAAACATGTCTAAAATCTCCTTGAACATAATTGGTAAAATGATGCCTATGTGGGTGGCATCAAAATAAGTCATTGAATCTAATACCCAAGATTCATAAACATTATCCAAGGAAAGAATTAAAGCATCCTGACTAATAGCACCTATTTTCATATTTACATTCTTGGTCTCCTCATGTTTGGTCTTCTTGTCCCAAAGTTCCCAACATTCCTTCTTTGTGTGTCCACTTTTCCCACAGTGCCAACACACCATCTTGACTCTAGATTTAGATCTTCCCTGACCCTATGAATTTCTATGGTTTCCTTTGCTTCTATCCTTTTGTCTCCCTCTATTCTCCATCATCAAATAATTATTTGAAGTTGATTACCTAATGCTCTTCTTTCACATTTCCTCACTAAGAATCATACCTATAACATCCTCAAACTTTAAACTTCCCTTAGAAGGGATGACATTACTCATAGCCATAACCAGGCTATCCCAACTATCAAGTAATGATCAAAAAATCCTTAACTTCATCTTCAAATTTAATACCAATAGAAGTTAGCATACTCACAATAGTATTAAAATCATTTAAATGATCAGCTACTAAACCATTTTTAGACATTTTCATATTAAATAACTTTTTCATCAAAAATATTTTATTAGAGGTAGAGGGTTTTTCATATAACTCCCCTAATTTATTCTTTAGACCAAATGTGGTCTTCTCCTCTAAAATATTGAAGGCAACTAAAGATGCAAGGCACAACCATATAGCTCCCTGTGCTCTCCTATCGAGCAAATTCCAATCTGCCTGATCCATACACGAAGGTTACTTTCCCCAATAAAAGGTGATGAAGATCCTTATAAAAAAATTAATCCTTCATCTACATCTTCCACAATCCAAAATTATACCCATTGAATATTTAAACTCTATATTTGCCATTATTTGCCATATCTCCCACTCAAGATAATATCTTTCCCTATGATTCTCCACTTTACCAAAACCACTAAAGCTATCTCTGATACCATTTGTTAGGAATAAGTGATTAATTATGCAATAATATGCAACATAGAATTCATTCCTCAAAATCACAATAGTAGAGACATATGAAAGAAAATTCAAATCTAAGCAAATACACACATATAACTAATATAACATGGTTCACCTAATGTGGGATACATCTACCAAGAAGATCTCTATGGTATTATAAACAAGAGTAAAAGAAACTTCTCATAGAATTAACTTTTTCCAACCTAAATTCATACCAAAATTCTTGAGATGCTAAGCTACACCTCAAACCTAATCACACCAATCGAATAGAGAATACAAAACTCAAAATGAGATGTAAAATTCAATGCTTAATGTGTTTCCCCTCACCCTTATTTATACTTTCCAAAACCCTTGAAAAATACACCATACCATGGAGATAACCATATCCCCCCCAAATAAGGGAGGTTACAACCACCCAGTATAAACATATTCCCCTGATTCTCTCAACACCTTACCCAATTCTCCATAAAACGTGCCACAAATGTGGGAAGTGGTTAGCATTTAAAAAAAAATATGCCCCACCATTTATGAAAGTAAAAATTACATGTTAAAATTTCCTTAGTAATTTTATTTTTACCTTAGGGGTGTTGAAATGGGCTCCACATTCAACAAAAATTTTGCTTATACCAGCTCATAAACCTACAACTATTACAATGATCTATGATATTATTGCTCTCACCTCTATTTGGTATTCTAACCTATATTACTATCTTCATGACCAAATTTTTCCACCAAACCTATCCCACAAATAATCCAAAGCCTTGATCCACCATGCGACCTGTTATACCTTACTCAAACCAATCCTATACTACCATGGTTTTGATGGAACTCTGATTCATTGTTTAAATTTGACAAAATATACATTATCACTATGAGATGTTCATGGATTATGTGGAGCCCACACCAATAAGGTAGTCTTATCTAAAAATATCAAATATATAGGGTACTATTAGCCAATGATGGATGCAGATGTAGCTACATATGTTAAAAGGTGTGACAAATGTCAATGTCATGCCAATCTGATTCATACCCTAGCCAAGACTTTGAAACTAATTATTACACCATGGCCATTTACTATATGGGGCTTCAATATCATTATGAAGATAAACCCCACTTCATCCAATGGCCATAAACATATTCTTACCACCAAAAAATATTTCACTAAGTGTGTTGAAGCTATACCCCTTACTTACGTGACTAGAAAGCAAATTTCCAAATTCATCTTCAACCATCTCATCACCACTATGATATACCCTCCAAAATTATATCTAATAATGGTGAATCATTCAAAAATAAATATGTTGAATCACTATGTGTTGAGTACAAGATTAAACAACATTTTTCCATGGCATATTACCCACAAAGTAATGACCAAGCTGAAGAATCTAACAAAACCATTGTCAACATCCTTAAAAAGATTATCAATGATGTCAGTCATGATTGGCACCTTAAAATATTTCATTCCATTTGGGCATACCATATGAATCACTACACTCCAATAAGAACCCCTCCATACTCACTTGTTTATGATACTGAGGCCATTCTTCCCATTGAGGTTGAGTTACATTCTTTGTGTATCTCTTTAAAGCATGTCCTGGATGATGAAGACTATTGAGTAACTCACCTACAAGAGATGGATTTACTTAATGAGAAACATTTGACCATAGTAAATAACCTTTAAGTATACCAGAACTGACTTTGTGGACACTACATTCGATACATGAAACATAAAGAATTTGAGCTTGGTGATCTTGTTCTTAAAGAAAAACAAAAGAATACCATGGTTGAGAAGAAATATAAAGGCAAGTTCAAACTAAACTGGGTAGGTAATTTTGTCATTATTGAAAACTATGGTGCTAGAGAATATAGGATCACTACACCAAATGAGGATGAACTTGATGAACTGATGAACATTATACACCTCAAGTGTTACTTCACTTGGGAGACCTGTTGTATTATCTATGCTGACCATTTTAGTTGTACCATAATATTGACTTTATTCTTTATACCATTCTCATTCTATCACTTTGTCATTCCAACATTCCATTCTATCATATCTTTTATATCGACCAAGTTGTTTTCAACCTTCCTACCCAACCCATTTGACCTTGGTTACATTTCATTGGTTCAATGACCATTTTCAGCATGAAGATTCAGATCAAGTTTTGATAGTTTTTTCAAGTATTCTAAATAGAGGCCATATTTATAGAGTAGTATGACAATAGTTTATTAGTTTCATCTTTTATTTATTATTCTATTATATACCATATGGGCTTGATTATAACCACCTTTGGGCAAATCAGTATCTCACCATCTTGCTACTAATTACAACTGCTTATGGGCAAATTAGTATCATTGACTTATGCCATTATTTCCTAGTTATAATTGCCTATGGGAAAACTAGGGGAAACACTTGTTTATCATGCCTTGGAGTACCACCTTGTCATGCCTATATTGTATTGTGCCATTTTCCAACTTTGCCTATTTTGTTTGAATTGACTACTATACTAGTTAGATTTCTACATTATAAGGCAGAACTATAGTGACTTGAGGTCCCATCTTGGGACTATGTAGGTGGCACTTGATTCATGTTGAGATCAACTCAGTCAGCCTAAGTCACACTCTCACCATTTTATGAGCAACCTAATCCACAATATTGCCATTTTGTGAGTAATTTTAGTTTGAATGCTCTCATCATTTTATGAGCTTGGATCATTTAGTAACTCATCATTCTCAATGGAGTTAAGATGCTCTAAAAATTTTAAAAACATTTGTAAAACCATTTTAGAAAATAAAAAACATTGACCACTTTTTTCCTTAAAGATTATGGGAGCCTTCACTAAGTCACAATAAACCACTTGTCATTTAGTTTCCCCATTATTTTTGGCCTTTTATCCCATGCTCTTGTCATTTTATGAGTCCATTATTATATTCTTCTATAACACAAACATGTTTTTATTTTCATCATTTTATTCTATCCCATTTATTAGGAGAACTACATTTGGCCCGAGGTTTTTGTTGGATATCACATCAATGGAACTATGTAGGCAACATCCACTTGCCTCATGCATCTGGATCTAGCTCAACCACCCCCTTCCTTTTCTTCAATTCCCCCTATTTTATTTGTTTGTTTCATTATCTCTTATCTTATAAGGGTAGTGTTTATCATCTTATTTGTGTCATGTTATTTGTACTAACATTATGATTAACCCTTGTTTGTTTTTTTGTTTATTGTTTCTCTTTGTTCTATTTTGTTTCTTTTCTTTTTTGTGTGTTTATTTTGTTTGTTTGCTTGCCTATTTGTTTGTTTTCCTATTATGCCTTGATTGATTATATGTGCATGAATTGGGTGGTTCCTTGTGCATTATATATTCATTCTATGTGCATGAATCCATCCATATTCATGTATCAAAATTGTCATCATGGTATTTATCATTGGTACATTATTTTTAATTATTTATTGGATCACGTGGTAGCCCTTATGTATATTTTGGCCAATTTATCATGGTGTTCTATCATGATGCCTACCATCACATGTTATAGTAAAAATTAGCTCCAAGATTCTACATGGTAATGCAACAATGATATATCTCCTTGGCACCAACAACATTCTCGATATAATCCAAATCATATCAAAAATAGAGTAATTAAACAATGAAATAATTTTACCCTTTGTTAGTTCAAACAAGCATCTCCCTAGTAGTAGGTTTCCCAAAGTTCACTTCCTCTATACTAATTTTTCATCATCTTACATATCATGTTTACCACTATTTGGATACCAATGATTCTAATCACCTTTGGGTAAGTCATTATATACCATCCCACTTGCATTACCAATGATTCTAACCACCTTTGGGAAAATAGTTATGTTTCCATCCATTTAAAGGTTGATGATTATAATTACCTTTGTGCAAATCATTCTCTTTATTCTACCCAACTGGGGCTCATTTTCATTGTGATAATGCTTATAATTGCCTTTGGGTAAAGCATTATCTCTATCTACCCAACTGAGGCATGTTTTTATCCTATAAATGATTATAACCACCTATGGGAAAATTATTATTTTTCCCTTTTTGATAATTATAACTGCCTTTGGGCAAATAATCCTTTTGTTACCCTAAGACTTTTTTGATGACTATAACCACCTTTGGGTAAATCATTAAATTTTTTTATCCCACCTATGCCAATAATTATAAGCACCTATGGGAAAATCATCTTGTTTATCTATCCTAATTGGGGTAGCTCCAAATGCCATTGATTATAACTACCTTAGGGAAAATCAGTCCCTTCTACCCCATTTCATCTTTTTTTTAGTCCAATAATTTCCTTCATTTGAGGGACTAATTTCCAACCCCTTTTCCAACCACTCCCTTGAGGGGGAACCTATAATTTATCCATTGCCATTTAATTTTTAAGCATACAATAAATTTTCATTATTTGAGAATATGTTATTATGCTTACAGATTGTAATTTCTTCCTAAATAGGGGTAAACTGTAGACATCTAAAATTGGCCATCAATGGCCTTCGATCAAACTTTAGATTGATTCTTACTAAACTTTGAAAATTAAGCCTAGGAATCAATAAATATCCCAAGTTTGTGCATCATTCATCAAGCTTAAAATATCATTGAGACATACCTAATCTAGGTATCCTATCATAAGTAACAAAAACCTCTCACAGATTCATCTCTAATCATACTACGACATTATAGCATGTAATTTGGCATATAGACCTATTAAATAGGGTAAGTACACACATAAAAATCAATTATTAGAAATGCTAAAATCCTAATCAAAATTAATTAACATGATAAACCAAATTAAATACCTAGTTAGATTATCCATGTGTAATTAATGAATAACTAAAAAAGGAAATTCAAAAATCAAGAATATTCTAGGTTTTCATGATTACCTTTTGTGAGTTATAAAGCCTTTAAAAATATCTAAAAGTATCTCACCCATGCCTATTCATTGTAAATAATTAATTATTGACACCTTTTAACTCTACTAGAGTTTATTTACTCACTTAGGTTAGGTTTGAACCCATTCCTTTTTTAAACTACACCTTAACTCATCTTGGGTTGGGGTTAGTTTCTAAGCTTATAAATACAAGAATTTTCCTCTTCATTTAAAGAGCTTGGAAATTATAGAGTTATAATGTAGGTTTGTACATAAGACTCATGACAATAATGTTATAATTCGAAAATATTTATCCAAGTCATCAAACAAGTATAAGTCACATCAAGCATAAAATAAACCACAAGCCACATCAAGCATAAACCAAACCACAAGACAAAATGGTGCTAAGGAGAGAAGGAGATAGCCAAAATCCATTTCCAAAGAATCTTTGAGCACAAGCTGAGCAAGCCATGAATAACTCACTTGGAGATCTCAAGGAAGGTAAGGGATTTATCATTCTTTGCATTTTAGTTGTGCTTTCATATGTATTTTATTCACTATGCTCCCCCTAAGATCTAAGCTTAGATATATTAACATGTTAGTGTGTTGATTTCATTATTTTGTGAAACTAACACTTGATCTAACCTGATCTCTTTTTCAAATTCCTATGATCACAAAATGAACCTTATACCATTTGTATTAGTTGATTCACCCTTTTACACTAGTTTTGCACTAGTTTTACATAAAATTCTTATAAGGATTCCAATTTACTTTAATAATTTGGATATGCAATGATGGAGTCAATCACACATTAAGTTATTTATTAAACTCACTTATGAATGAGTATTGGGTCATGCATAGTTCAATCTATGATATTTAATGAAAGTTAAACCTCCAAGGGTCCTATCCTCTATAATCATTAGTTTTAGACTAGAAAAAACAATGGTTTGTGTACCCAATGAGGGGTATTTATTCCATGTTATTTGATCTATAAATTTCTTATCTTTGCTCTTAGATATTCATCTTAAGTAAGAAATGATTTATACATGTTTCATTGTAGTTGTACATGAATCATTATTTAGTATGTGGTCTACATCCAAGCCTATTTAACATAGGTAAACACATGTATAACTCTCTTTCTTTTAATATAGTACTTTTACTCTAATACATTACTAGATTAAAAGGGGGGAAAATGTAGTCATATAAATTAACATTTAATGCTAAAAAAATGCACTTGTGATCATCCTCTTATACACACTTAGCTCATGACCAATTCCATGACTCTAAGCCACTATTCCTCTTTCTCTATGTAGATGATCCCTATCTTGAGCCAATTAAGATACATAATTATTCCAAATATTCACTCCAGAGAGCTTGAACTCATCTTTTGATTGATTCACACTTCTAGTTTGACTACCTTTGCTTAGACAAGGCGAGTCCTTCATGACTATACCACCCACCATTAGCATCTGAATCTATAAATTATGTCCTCTTACCCATTAAAAAATAATTACCTAAATTCAAAATACTTAAAGTGTCATCCCACATTTTTCATAATCCCTATATGGGGAACTTCCAAAAAGATCACTAGCTACATTTCAAACCATTTTGCACACAAGAGGCTCATACATGGAAAATCAATGGAACATCTAATTTCATATTAAGTAAGCACTTATTATTCCTAATTAAGAGTCCACACAACCCTAATATCCATAATCTAAGTTTGTATACACCTCAAAGGTCATAATTCATGATTGAAATGATTAATTACACTAGAATTACACCAACATTTAACTTCACACTAGTCTTTCACACACATCACCATAGCATAGGAGACTTACATAGAGTTTGATCCATCTTTAGAGTATTTTTATGTAGGCAACACTCAATGTCAGTTGTGTTGAAGTCAAGCAAAACTTCAACTACTAACCAGTTTTTCTATTTTATACTATTTTTTCATCCTTATCTATCAAGCTAGGGTTTCATGTGAAGAATGTATATAATGGATTTTGTAGTAGATCATACATCACATAACACATACACAAGACTGACAAGAGATAACCCATAGACCTATATTTTCATAGAAGGAAAATACCCTACCAGATGTTAGCATTCTCCATAGACTACAGTGCAAGCCAACCCTTTTTAATTAATGTGGCTTTGTTTAGAGATCAAGCAAAGCCCTATTCTTGATTCATAATCATCACATATAGTCACATAATCAAATCTATATTCGCATACATAATCCTACATTATCAATTTATAACTAAGTAATTTATCCATGTTCTTTCCTCATTTAGCATATTTATATATTTAGCAAGTTCCAAATCATAAATAATTAATTTATTACATATCTTATCATTATAATTTTGCACAAAAGTCTATCATAATTAAGACTTTAGAATTTTCCTTATTTCCTTAATTTTGGTAAAAAATTGACATATAATGAATTACGATATATGTTTAAATAATGTTTACTTGCACTTTTGCATGCACTAATTATTTTCAAAAAAATCAAATCATTCAATGAACTTTATCATGCCATAAGAGAGAGAAGCAAAAATTCTTACACTAAAAAATCTCAAATTTGCACCCACATCTTCTTCAAATTTCACAATAAAGTTTCAAAGTAAACCATCTTACAAAGCTAAGCCAACAGACACTAAATCTAATGAAAATATCATAGTTAATAATATTTCTCAACCTTTTAGCAAGTTTATTTTATTAGATCAACCAAGGAGATAATTCTCTAGACTACCACAACCACCTCATAAATTGATAGAAAATTTAATTGAGTGCAATCTAATTACCTTACCTCCACCATTATGGGTTGATATAAGGTAAATATTTATATACATTATTATGATTACCATCGATGCAATGATAATTCTAATAACACATGTTTCAAGATCAAGCACCTTATTTAGGATTTTATCAACAATATGTCATTGAGCAAGGGGTTGTCACATAAAACTTGCACCCATTTGATTAATAATATGATTTAATGAAATAATATAAGCATCCCCAAGGTGTGGGACCTTGGCTCCTTGGGATGAACCTATGGAGAAGGTGAACTCCAACCTCAACTGAGTGCACCTGATGTAAGATCAGTTTGTAGGCCTAGAACACTACCTACTAGGGACTATTTACAACCTTAACTAAGTATCTCATCATGGAAAAGGGATAGAAGAAAACTAAAAATACAACATGGTGATGCACCAATGTTTAGATAACTCCTCAACTTACTTTAATTAGCATAAGATAGCCTTTAGAACTAATAGAAACTTGTTCACATAATCTTCAACTCACACACCTCTCATATGCATACTTTGTATGAAGGTAAGAATTCTAACACAACATCAAGAGGGGTCATAATTCATCTTGAAAAGTATAAAATTAGGGGAATCCTCAACTAATAATGCATGAAATTAATTATACACAACATATAACTTGTAAAAAAAAGTGATATAATTTTGCATAAAGGTAAGAAGGATTGGACAACATTATAAGGGAAAAAATTGAAATCCAAAAGCACAAATCAAAAAACCTAATGTTATACACAACATGAAATAAATTTTAAGAAAGGAAATATCAATGATTTATTAATGTCAAGGTTAAACCTTGTGTTACAATCTTCAAATGAGTAGAATCTTGTTACACCAAAGTAGAGGGATCTTTTTTCAATCATTTTACAGCCATATATAGAGAGTCCAAGTAAGTGAGATAAGAAAAAGACATTAAATTATTTTAATATCTCCATTAATCAAGCATGTGTAATAAAATGATACCAATAATGAATATATTAAGTTCCTTTAATGCCTTAGACTTATTCCATATAGACTTGGTTGGTTACTTGGCATAATAGAGGACAAAACCACCTTATCTTCACTCCATTTGTCTCTTAGAATAATTTATTTTGATGCTTATTGGATGATGAATTGGTATTATTATTTAATAAACTCATAAAAATCTTTTGAAATCACCACTTTCACCTTGAATGTGCAATGGTTAGAAGGAAGGTAACTAGTCTTAGCTTTTTCTCCATGCTTGGATTATTTACTAAATCTCTTACAATAGAATATGCCTTAAAATGACATAACTTGCCCCTTTAGAGCCTTTTCACATGTTTCTCATAGATTCCAACCACCTCGAGGAGGTTTAAATTCTTTAGGAACATGTTTCCAACTATTTTCCATGCTTATTCACCTTCAAAAGTTACTTGAGCCATCCATTAGATTGAGGAAAATATTGGAAACCTATTGTATACCTACTAACTATGTGTTGAGATCATGAAAACCTCTACTATACCATTAAAATACATGGAAAATTTCATATTATTTATATAACCTTACTAGTAAGGCCTTAATATTATGATTAAAACCTTTCCTTTCACTTCACAAAACTATTTATGTTCTTGAAGGAGCTTGGATCATGCTTGAAACTTGTTTAAAACCTTGCATCATTAGGGAAACATTAGAAACACTATTGTAGTCTTTTTATCAAGGTTTTAAGACTAAAAAAAATTATTATATTGTCATAACAACCTCATGAAATGATTTGTAAACTTGTATGCATCTTTAATCAATAAAAAACTTTGCAACTTTTGTATGCTTCATCAAGAAACTATTGGAACATACCTTTATTTTATCCTTAATTAGTCAAAAAACTTATAACTATATGCTAAATACCTATTATATGTTCATAGATGATGCTTGATCTCCTTATCTTGGTATTACATCATCAAGAAAGCCTTGGAACTATGTTTTAAAACTATTGATGTGGTTAGATCATGGTCTATTTTCATGTTTTATCATCAATAAACCTTGGAGACTTTGCTAGCTAGGTTTTAGGAGATCTAAAACTCTATTTTACCATTGATATAATCACATAACCTTGTAAACTATGTTACATATCTATGTGGTTTTAGGTTAGGTTATATAAGTTCTTAAACCTTATCTTCTTTGCATCATCATGGAAAACATGAATCTTAGCATTATACCATCATGGTAAGCCTTATAAACCTCTACCTATAGACTCATGTGAAGGTTTATAAATGGAAACCTTGAATTCCTTGTTGCTTCATGATTCTAGATCAATAAATCTTGTATGCTTTTCTTGGAAACATGATTTCTAGGTTTTGGTGACTCTAAAACCCTTTACTATCCTTGTATGATCATGAAACCTTCTAAACAATTCCCCTAGACCTATTTGGTTCTATTGACATTGATAAAGTCATGTAATGTGTGTTATAAGTCTATTATATACTTTTAGGTGTGCTTATACATGTTCTAAAACCTTGTTTTATCTTTAAAAATCTTGTAGTATCTACCTTAAGACCCACATCAAGGTTTTGAAGTGTTAAAATCCTTTTATGTTTCCATTGTATGCTCATGAAACTATAGATATTTGAATTAACAACATCATGAGACATTATTAACTTATGAACAAACCTATAAACTTATTTAGATTATGCTCTACATCTGCAACCTTCATTCTAAGAGCCTAAAGACCTTGAAAACACAATTAAGATCTTGACAATTTTGATCTTAGCTTTATAGCATTGTGAAAAACTTATAAAAAATGTTGTAGATATGTTTTATTTTAGATGATGTTCTAACATTATTGTCTTATCCTTGATACAATCATAAAAAGTTGGAAACTATGTTGTAGATATGTAGGGAGATTTAGAGATCATGAAACCCTTTTGAACTCTGTTTAAAGCTTATATGAAGGAATTTAGAGCTTAAAAACCTCTTATATTGGCATAAAAATCTCATGGAACCATGTAAACATATTTGGAGACCTTTATAATCTCCTCAAAACCTTGAAACTCTATCCATAAACTTTTAAATGTGTTTAGATTTTTCTCAAAAACCTTTGTCTACATTGATACATTCATGGAGACCTTTAGAAACCATGCTTCAGATATATAGGTTGGGTTTTGATAATTCATGGATCTTCTCTTACCCCTGTACTAGCATTATAATCATCAAGAAACCTTGAAAACTTAGTTACAGACTTGTAGGTGCTCTTGAATGATGTTTAAAATCTCTATTTTATCATTGGTTAGTCAAGAAGCCTTTGTAAGAGCCATAATATATACCTATTGGTTAGGTATTGAGGTCATGTTACCCTATTTTTCTCTTACAAGATCATGGAAATTAGAAACCCTATAAATTATATTACAGATGTGTTAGTGTGCTTAGATGATGTTCTAAAACTTGTTTTGGCATTACAAGATCATGAAAAACTTGTAGGCCCTACTACAAACTTGCAACCTCATGTTATTTTCTCTAGAACTTGATCAAAAAAATGTAAACTTGATTAAAGACCTTTATTTGTGATTTTATGAGGTTTAGAATCTCATTTTTTGCATTTCCAAGCCTTGAAAACTATCAAAAAACATTATCATAGGTTTAGGGTTTAAATAGCCTTTGAATACCTGCAGGGTTTTGAAAGGTTTCTCATAAGATCCACATGTGTTATTTACTCTCATAAAATATAAATAACCCTATGGATGCATCAAGGCTTACCATAACCCTTCCAAAAATTTCTAATCACCATGCATGAAGATAAAAAAAAGGGATGTTGATCATTTTTCCTTTACAAAAACCTTGAAAATATAATGTTTTAGTTTGTTATACAGGTTGTAGACCTCACTTTTCTTTGTTCAAGACTTTTAAATCCTCACTAATGTCCTTTAGGACCTTCTGAACCTCTCTTTTCTTTCTCTAGACCCTTGACATGACCATGTAAACCTAAAAATCTAATTCTTTGGCTTGTCACATAGCCTGCAGATCTCAATTTTCTCCCTTGAAGATCTTGTGGGTATTGATACTCTATATCTAACATTATTTATAATTTTACCTACCTTGTCAAGATATATTTATTATTGTTTAGAAATTGCTAGTGCTCTATTTAACTCCATAGACCTGCAGACATGCTTTAAAACTTTGTTTCCTCATTACTACTTCATAGACACTTGTGGAAACCTATTTATAAATCTCTATATTCTCATTAAGACCTTGAAACATGTTAGATATTTTCCCACTACTTGTCTTTGTGATGCATGGGTTGAAAAATTAATTTAATAGACTCATATACTTATTTTAAGACCATGTATAAAGTTTGATATGACACTTTTGGATGTAAGGGAGAGTAGAAGATTGGGAAATATTTATGAAAAATGTTTCAAAACACCTTAAAAATAATATAAATGGTTTAGATCTTCTTTAATGAGAGATTATAAGGTGTAACAAGCCTAATAATTGTCTTGAATGAGATTTTTCCATGTTGTAAATTTGAAGGAGTCCACAAAGAGGCAAGATAGGAGGGAAAAAATAAGGTCAAAAAGGTTTTGAGCAAGATGTATGTACTTAAAGGGTCAATGAATGAGTTTCAATCTTGTAAATGACCTTTCTACCCTTTTTGGAATGTTTCAACCCTTTTCAAGCTCCTAATGAATTTATTTAAGACCTTTCAATATGTTTTCTACATTTAGAAAAACCTTTTAATACCTTTAGGCATCAAATAGGCCTTGACAAGGGCTAATATGACTTTATGACCTAAAAAATTATTACCAAGCCTTAATGAAATCATGAAAATGTATGGGAAACCCTGAATTAATAGTCATCAAATACCTAATTTTGGTATAAGGAGATCAATAATGAAGATATTACTAGTTCATACTCAGATGGTCTAGGCGTAGAAGTCTTGTTTCTAGCATGTGAGGTGATGAGAGATCAAGGAGAATTTAAAAGTTAAAATGTTGGTGATGTCCATGGGATTATTGCTTGCTAAACAAGGATCCATTATCCTTATGAAGGTCCTAGGCATAGGAGTCACTAAAATTGTTGAAAAAAACTCAATTCAAAAGTGAAACCATGACTAAAACATGTTTGGCCAGCCTCTAAACAAATTGAAGATGCCTCAAAACTCATAACAAGAAAGCAAAAAATAATAAAGAATTTGAAAACAACACTTAGAGGAATGAAAAAAAAATACACTACTATGTACAATGTTGAAAATGCCCTGAAAGGTAGGGTTTGAGGTGTATCCCATTGATTGGGATAGGTAGTGCTTCTTGATTCAACCTTGAGAGTTAGAAAGTGTTTGTTTGGTTAAAACTGGTGATGATGTATGGGCCACTCCAAATGGCATAAAACCTTGTATGTCTTCCAAATTTAGCTCTATATTCATCATAATTTAAAATCAAATCTCCTTCCTTGAAGGTTATAACAATAGCTTTATCTTTAAAAGTTCTCTTTACTTGGACTTGATGAGCGTCAAGAGTATGCATTGCTTGGTTTTTCACATCTTCCAACTCCATTAACTTAGCCAACATTACTATCATTTCATCATTCTATAGTATGTACATTTATTGTGAAAGATCAAAATAAGGTAACTCCAATGACAAAGGAAGATTTGCCTCTCTCCCATACACCAACATGAAGGGAGAGCTACCAATGGATCTCTTAGGTTTGATTATATTAGACCAAATAGGTGTCTTAAATTTGGTATGCCAAGATCTCTAATTATCCTCTATTCTCATTGTAATGATTTGTATTAGGTTCTTGTTTGTCAACTCAGCTAAACCATTGCCTCAAGGGTAATAGTTTGAAGAGGTTTTTATATGGATCCCGTACTTAACTACCCATTCACTAATTTGAGTGCCTAAAAAATATTTAGCATTGTCAAAAATAATAGTAAATGGGAAACTAAACCTTATAAAAATACCTTCAAGGAAATATAAGATGGAAGCCTCAGTAGCCTCCCTCAATGTAATTTATTTAGACCATATAATAAAGTAATCTATGGTTATAAAAATGCATTTATGACTAGCACTAGATGGTGGATTTATCATGCCAATAAAATATAAACCCCATTAAAAAATGATTGATCTATTTGGATAGGGTGAAGAGGAAGGGAAAATATCCTTTGCTTTCCTATGAAATAGACACACTTATTGTAATTTGTCACCCATTTGTGGGAATCTATGAATAAATTAGGCCAATAATAAATAACTTCTCATGATCTTAACAACAATAATATTTAGTGATAAATGCCCTCCTGATAGGCCATAATGGAACTCTTAAGACACCCTAAAAACTTGGCTATGCTCAATACATGTTAATATAAATCCATTCATGTCTTTTCTAAATGAAAATCCATCAACACGGGCAAAAGGAATAGATTGTAACTTGAAATACCTCCTCTTTTCCTTGTCAATGCCTTGAGGATACTCACTTATTTGTAATAAAAATAAGCATATCTTGAGCCCAACTATTTGAAGGGGCAAGTTCAATTATATGGTCTTATTTTAGCATGTTTTTGTTTCTTCTTATCAGCTTCTAAGTTTAATGCAAGTTTCTCAGATAATCTTTTACCCTTCACAAGTTTGGTGATTTTGATATGCACATCATATTTCATGACCTTGGTAATCTATCTAGATCTCTTATCATTGACATCCTTACTCAAAAGTAACTCTTTCACACTTGGATGAGGGACCATTAGTTTCATTCTATTGCTATAAAACATGTGTCTAATTTTTTTTAGAGCTCTTACAACTACAAATACTTATTTCTCAACAAAACTATACCCAGTTCATAATCCTTGAGTGTTTGATTGAAAAAGGCTATTGGTTACTCCATTTGATCATTGTTTTGTTGAGTTAGGATAGATTAAATGATCCCACTTACTATAAAGGCTTAAATATTGAATTCTTTGTCATATTTAGGATTCAAAAGAGTAGGATCTTTGCAAATGGCTTTTTTATTACTTTCAAAATTGTCCTTACCTTCCTTTGACCAGCCGAAAATAATATTATTTTTGAGCATGAAGGTAAGAGGCTTGATCAAGGTGCTAAAATATTATATGAATATCCATGAAAAATTTATTCTCCCTAAGAATATTTGAATACTTTTTTTATGGCTCGGGAGAGAAATAAAAAAATGGCATTCACCCTCTTTGGATCAATGGCAAGAACATCCTTTGAGACTATGTCTTCTAATAGTTTGCCATCATAAAAAACAAACACACACTTTTTAGGATTAGGAAACACTCCAAATTACTTAAATCTACTGAAGAATTTACTAGGATGATTCAAATTTTCACTTGAATGCTTTGAAAAAAATGGTTATATCATCCAAATAGACCAAGATAATGTCAGTAATGAGATCCTTAAAGGCCATATCCATTGCTCTTTGGAAGGTTGCACCAACATCAGTCAACCCAAATGGCATATTATTATAAGAAAATGTCCCCTATTTGGTTTTAAAGGTTATTTTAGATTGATATGATTCTTGATCTATGATTTTATTGTACCCTCAATAATCATCTAGGAGAGGAAACCTTTCAGCTCTAGCCACTATTTGGAGGATTTGTTCCATGGATGGAAAAGGATAATGGTCCTTGAGAGATGCTCTATTTAGGTCTCTAAAATCTACACATAATCTAATATATCCATTCTTATTCTTTACTAGAACTAGATTAGCCACCTAAGAGGAATGTTTTATTGTAAAAATGATGTTTGCCTCTATGAGCTTAGCTAGCTCTTTCGTCATTAAGGGTTCAATTTTATGATTTATTGGCCTTTGCTTTTGCCTAATGGGATTTGTATTGGGTTCAATGGTATATTGGGTTAATTTTGGGTCAAAACCTCTAAGATACTCATAAATCCATGTAAACACATCATCATACTCTCTATAAAGGTCAATGAAAGCTTTTTTTTATAGATTTAGTACATATATTTCCAAGTTTCAAGAGCTTATCTTTTGAGATGGCTACTTGTTCGTAGATTTCCTCTTTAATAGTCATATTCATCCTTTCATTCTTGAGATAACCATATGAGTTAAATATGCTCTTCAAGGTGACCAATACTTTTGGTAAATTATTGGTCTTTAGATGGATAATTTGGTTTCCATACTGCTCTTACAACTTTGAATGATTTATAGTAAAAAAATCTACCTCTTGTAAAAAATTGACAATTTGCTTGTCACTATCAAACACTTGCCAATTCGTTGCATTATCTAGAACTGCTAGTCTAACCACAAGCTTAACATGCTAATAAAAGTATTTCATGATGTCTTGAGGAATATTATATTGAGAACCAACTACTTTAAGCCTATTAACATCTTTGTTTTATATTCTTGGTATCACTTAGATGTTGAAAGCATCAAAGTCTTCAACTAGGTCCCACACTCTATGTTTGTAGGATTTTAACAAGTTGTTCTTGGTTGCAATTTGATCTCTAATATAATTTATGTTGAGTTCACTATCTACAAACACCTGTAACACTTTGATTCCCATTTTTTGTGCTAATTAAAGACCTAGATCAATGCTTTATATTCAGTTACATTATTAGTACAATTTAATTGAAATCTAAATACAAATAAATATCTCTATTTTTGAGGAGAGATCATCATGACACCAACACCAACACCAACACCAACACCAACACCAACACCAACACCAACACCAACACCAACACCAACACCAACACCAACACCATTCTTACTTTTTGAGACATCAAAGTAAAATTTACATTCTCACTCAATATCTTATTGTGGCTTCATGGGGTTAGGTATAATAGAATTTTACTCATGTTTGCAATAAATAACCAACCCTATTTATTCCATATGGCCATATGGATCAAACTCATAACATTCCTTTGCCCAATAATCAAGCAAAATGTTTGTAAATTCCTCCAAGGATGTAGCATCCTCATGAACAACACCTTATTCCTCTATATCATTAATAATACAATTCATATTAATAGGAATAGGAATATATGGCTCAATATGATCTTTGGAGATAAGTACAACTTTAATGGTTACCCTTGTCCCATATCTATTCCTAAGAAGCATATGTGACTAATATGAAGACATATATCCCCCCATTTTTGTATTAAAATATATAGAAAAACATATGTAAAAATATGAAAGGAGATCAATAACTAAATTTTGTTACATTATAAAGAGTCTTGGACATGCATGGAGGGTAAGGTTCAAATTTATAATGATTCATACTATGTTGAGAATAGTGCCATCAAGTTGAACAACCCCCTTCGTGATGGGTCTATACTCTATGCATAGCAAATCAATAATTTTCTTGGGAATAACAAAACTACTAGCTCTATAATCTATCATAAAATTATGTACAAGATGATTATCAATGATTAGAGAGATGTAGAAGGGATGTGGGTTGCTAGTCTTGTTTCTCCTTCCTTTGGTTGGCATAAAATTATAGGAACAATTGATTCACCTTTTGCTAGTTAAATTGTGGGATAGAAATGATTTAAAACCTCTTACAATAAATCTCTTTATGATGAAATGGAGAGTGTGAGTGCTTCCAATATAGTCACATTCATATTGGCTATTTTCATTTACACCACTATAATAAAAGGAATATGAACAACATTTGACTGAACCTTAGTAGCGATAACATCATATTTTGATTATTGATTGATTAGGGGATAATTTTTAGATTTATTGTCCCTTATACTAACTTAATTTACTTGTATTTAGAATATTTAATATTTGTACCTTATTTTATAGCCTCTTGTGGCATTTGAGAAGCTTCTTGACCAACCATGGAAGATGTTTCTCCTTCCATTTCTCTCTTCTTAGACATTATATTATATGTAACTAGATTGCCTCCCTTGTTTACTACTTCATTCTAATTTACACCGTAAAAAATCATTCTCTTTTTATTTTGATAAAGTATACTCACTTGTCACTTATTCTTGATCTTCTTTCCCTTTTGGAATTGATTCCACTTATTATTCTTGAAGTAATAATGCACTTTGAACCATTAGAGCTTAACTAAGAACCTTGTTTGGACAAACATTTGAATTTTGGGGTCGATTATGAGGGTAACACCATTCATAATCTTGGACTAAGTTATTTTGAATAGGAATAATATCCTTGGAAGAAATTGTATTAGCTAGTTTTTGGGTGTTCAATAGCCTAGTATAACCTATTTGGCCTTGTCCTTGGATATTACCTTGATAAGGATGCCTATTGGGCTAATATGATTGATTAAAAGGCTAATAAGGTATACTATGTTGGGTTTGATACCTTTTCAAAGCAACCAACTCATTTATAAAACCTTGTATCAAGGTTTTGACTTCAAGAATTCATTAAAAAGGGTAATAAGTAGAGTTGGTTGGATGGTTACTCTAGGGAGAGGTGCTAAAGTGGGATGATTAGGTGGAGGCTTAAGAAAAAGAGGAATTAAGGGTATAGGAGTTATTTTTATAGATTATATTAGGCAATTTAAGTTCTTATATCCACCTCATATGCATTAGGTAAAATGGTTCTTCATGTAGACAATATTTTATAATTATGTAGCACCTCAATCTTGTACACTTGGTAAACTCAAACCTTGGATATTCCTCTTAGTTATACACAAGACTAGCTTCTACAAGCCTTGAATTTTCTCTATCTTGTGCCCCTTGGCATATCTCTTAGTATAACTAGCCTTATATTGATAACATATACATCCCATCTTACGTATAATGATTAAAATGTATTTATCTTAAACATCTATAAGTTCTAAGCATGCACATACTCTCCTGCTCCTTATACACTAATGTCTAAGATAAATAGTAGCATTGACATCATTATCCTACCATAAAACAAGTTTTTAGTGCCCTAAATTCATCTAATTTTTAAATGAAAAATATTACAATGGTCAACCTAAGTGCTTTAATGTGAGTAATCTCTAGATAGGATTGGTATAAATATAATATCAACACTCATTCATTCCTCACATAGTAATCAGATCAGAAGAGCACTTATGTTACCAAAATATTTCCTATTCTACCCTATTTTGATATCAGTGAAACTTGTGCTACCTAAGCCTTATTCGAGTGTTACCATCCCAACCCATTATTCATCCATGGCTTATATTGGATTCTATGGTCCATGCTATTATTTCTTGAAGAGGTAAGGTTGCTCAACCTATACCACCACCACCTATTGATATACAATAGGTGCCTCCTAATCCTAAACTTGTGATAAAACATAATGTATATGACCTTGTTGACCAATTAAGCAATACACATGCTAAAATTTCAATACTCAAGCTCCTAAAACAATCTAATGTTTACAAGGACATTCTATATGAAAAATTACATGAAACTCAAGTTCCAAATGATTTTAAGCTTGATTATTTTGAAGATATCATGAAATATATAAAGAATAATGCCAAAATTATTACCTTTTATCCAACTAACTTAACATCCAAAGATATTATTGATCATAAGTTACCTTTGTTTATACAAGTGATAATATAAAATATGGGAATCAAAAGGGTGCTCATTGATAATAGATCAGGCTTAAACATTTTTAGTATCAATTTTTTAACCACCATAGGCATTAGCACCAATTTGATTAAAAGATTGATTATGCATATCCAAGGGTTCAATAATTCACATAGTCCTCTAGTTGGTCAAATTATATTGGATGTGACATTAGAACTAAAAAATGTTTCAACTACTTTTAAAGTAACGTCTCAATCATTACATTATAATGTGCTTTTGGGTAGACCTTGGATACATTCAATGGAAGCTATCCCATATACACTTCACATATGCGTAAAATTAATACATGATGGGACTTTATTAATAATGCTTGCCGATGATGAACCTTTCAAATTTTTTAAAATGATAAAATCCAAAATTGAAGCCATTCCTACAATGGTATAACCTAAACATTGCATTCCTATTGAGCACATACACACTTATGAAATAGGTGAGTCAAGTACAATGGATCCTCCACCTCTATATGAAAATAAGGTACCACTTATTGGGGTTCACACAGATGCACATCAAGATAAAGAACCATTACTAAAGGAGCCATTAAAACCATAATAAAATCCTTCATTTAACTTCTTTTATTGATCAATACTGAGTACAACAATGGGCATGTTTTCGATTACTATGATAGTGATGATGATACCACTCATGATATGATAAATGAGAAAATGAGTGAACTAAAATTTGATCCACTTAATCAAATTTTTCATAAGTTTTTTAAACCCAAAGATCTTAATACATATAAGATCAATCAACCTATATAAGAAACAACACTGAATCTAGATAAGGGGAACATAACCATAGCATATGAGCATGTAAATGCTTGTCACTCAATTCACCCATCTTGGTTAAATAAATTGAGCCAAAATAATAAAGGTCAAATGTAAATATACCATGTAAAAAATTTGGAGTCTTCACCATAAGCTTCACAACCTACCAAAAGGCAAAATCCTTTCTATCTTTCAAATGAGAACTATCTTTCAAAATAACCAAAGCATGAAGAGTCAACTATTACTACTAATATTTATGGGGTATATTGTCACCCTCTCTAATTTTATATGAAAAAGTGGGATATAACTTATGGAACTAAATTCCTTGAACAATTGGGACATACTATGTATGAACTCATATACTCTCCATTGATGCTAGAATCCCACAGATACATTCAATTACTTATTATTTGTGGTACACGTATGGTGACCATAACCATATGGATACTAAAACATGAACCTATTTAAAATTGAAAATTGGACAAGATTGGCTAGTTGAATGGTAGGCCAAATTGGGTACTTAAAATATGTGTGTTACCTTTCTCAATATGGGCATAGAGTTTTGTATCCCACATGATAGATATGATTATCTACCCAAACCATTAGCTTAAAAGAAGCCATAAAATAATTATATTAAATAAGAGGAAATATATCATTATAAGTAGCACTTGAAAAATTTGAAAAATGATCCCACACCTTTTGATGACAAGGAATCCTTGATTGGAACTCTCAAATCATAAAAAATTACAAAAATACCAAAAAAATCAAAACATTTAAAAATCCAAAAACATTTTTGGCACCTACATGTTCAATTGGCTCCTTGGCATTTATGTGTTAGTTTAATTTTGAGGACTAGCATATAATTTACTCCTACATACCCATATTAAGGCATACACAAGTACATGATACACTCCTAGTTTGGATGTTAGCCTTTAATTCTACTCATGTCATATGGTCATTAGGGGCATCCACTTCTTCGATCTTAATACACATAGGTTATATGATTCGATGATCACTCTACATTATCATGTTTGAGCTTATATATGTAATTACACATGATTATTATCCATGATTATATATAACACATGGTACTTGATATGATATGTACTTGAATTTTTTTTACTAAAACATTTGATCTATAGGTCACTATGATATGTTTATGCTAGTTATTTATTCTTTTATTTATACACTTCCTTGAGTGTTTTTCCTTGCTATTATCTTTCTTGTTTGAGAATTTGAATATGATCCAATGTATGCAAATCCTATGACTATGTTTGCCTTCTTAGACATTTGAATATGTCATTTCTTGTTGTATGGATATTTGAATATGTCATTCCTTAATTTGTAGACATTTGAATAAGTCATGTCCATTGATTTTGTGGAATTTGATCATGCCCATTGATTTGGGTCTCCTTGTACCATTGCCATTTGACTTGATTTTGAGTGCTCTTGTGTGTGTGCTTGTTTGCTTGTTATGATTTTATTATTACTATCTAGATGTTTCCATGATATTTATCATGCTTATTAAGCCTACATGTGATCACATTGGTTCTAGGCAATTTAATGATACATCTACCTATACATGTTTCCTTTTATATGCTACATGGTTATACATTTTACAATTGTCTTACCATTTTAAGGTGAGGTAACTTATAGGTACTATTTTTCCTCACCTCAAGGGTGGGGTATATTAGTGGGGGCATGATTGGGAAGCATGTTATCCACACTTTACATAGTTATTAGATGTAGTGTGGGCATGCCAATGGACATGGATTCCACACATTCAAAGTTTATATATTATAGTGGGGGCATGTATTGGAAGCATGTTCTCCACATTTATTTAGTATTCAATATATACACTAGTTTATAGATTCAGTGGGGGTAGGTCATATGGAAATAGATTCCACACATTCAAAGTTTTTAGATTTAGTAGGGGCATGATTTGGAAGCATGTTCTCTACATTAATTTAGTATGGTATTATATTAATTCACATATTTAGTGAGGGCATGATTTGGAAGCATGTTTTCCACACCTACTTAGTATTCAACATCTCCAATTTATATTGGGGGCATGTATTGGAAACATGTCCTCCACATTGGTACTTATATAATTTTCAAATTTCTCCATATATAGTGGGGTTATGCTTTGGAAGCATGTCATCCACACTTACACAGTTATCCAAATTGGCCAAAGCACACAATTATATGATTCTGATATATATTTATGGTACAATTTTGTACTTTATACCATTTTTAGACACAATTGAAGCATGAGACATATCTAATGTGCATATGATATGCAACATGTTACTAATATTAGAAAGTCCAAATCAATCTTAGATTTCAAAACTAATACATGTACTAATACCTAATGGAGTTTTATGGACTTTAGTAAGCCAATCTACTACATTAGTTGGTTCATATTTTGGTATGGTTGAGGTGATTAAATCACTTAATATTTATAAGTTTTTAGTTTGGACTTGATCATCTAAAATCACTAGGTTATAAGTATCATTAGGTTGTATAGTTGAGATAATCTCAATTGCTAGGTGGTAACTCACTTTTACTCTAAAATTAGGGGCATGTACCTTCCAATATCTCTTTGTATCTCCTTGGATATATGCACTTTAAATATTTATCTATATTATCCTAAACTTAGTTTCATATTTTTATAATGATACATATTTTGAAAAAACAACTTGCCAATAGCCAAAGTAGTTACATCAACACATATGTGCACTCCTAAACCTTTCTATTTCAATTTAAATATATTTAAAGTATGTTTAACCCAAGTCATATGCACAAATTTTTCACTGTAACATGCTCTTGGTTGTAGGATAGTCACCAGTAAATCTCTCAAATTCAACTCTAGAAAAGCACTCAAATTTAACTCAAACAACTACAAGGTGTGCATACACACCCAATCACTTATTCCTTTCCTTTAAACTATAAATTTAATTACTATTTTTAATGGGGGCATAAATGTAGATGATATTTTTTGATTATGCAACACCTCAGTCTTGTACACTTAGAAAACTTAGACCTTGGTAGTTCCTCTTAGTTCTTCACATGCCTTACTTCCACAAGCCTCATAGCTACTATATCTTGTGACCCTTAGCCTATATATTAATTTAATTAGCCTTATATTATTGACTAAAACATCCCATTTTCTCAAAATGCTTAAAATGTACTTATCTTACACCGCTACAAGTTTTGAGCTTGTACCTACTCTCTTACTCCTTCGACACTAACTTCTAAGATAGATAATAACATTGACATTATTGTCATGTCCCAATGCAATTTTAAAATGCCATAAAATCATCTAATTTGTAAATGAAACATATTAAAATGGTTATCCTAAGTGATTTAATATGAACTATCTCTTGATAGGATTGATATAAGTATAATATCAACCCTCATTGATTCCTCACCTAGAAATCAAACTAAAAGAGCACTCAAAAAACATTCAAGTACTAAAAGGTTTCCTATTGTACCCTATTATGATTTTAATTAAAGGAACAATGCAATTATAGGTATGAAGTACTACAGGATTAGTCATAAGGTCTTATTTTCCAAGTTACAAACTAGGTCATTGGTGTACTTTATTTACACACATTTCATGACTCACACACAAGATAACACATAGGGGATAACTACGTGAGTTTAAGGCCCTCTTCTAGAGTATTAAATATGTAGGTAATTCCATTTGATAATGGGGTCATTAAGGGTCAATTTGACACTATGTGCCCACTAACTCATTTTCCCCCAAGGTCATATTAAATATGGAAAGCAAGGATTTTGCCAATTCACTAAGAATGATAGTTAAAGACCCTGATTTGAATTCACTAAAGTAAAGACAAAGCCAAGCCCATAAGCATCTATGTTGCTGAATCCTATTTTATCTAATATTCCATAATATACACTAGTTTTGAACCTAGATAGTAACATCAATACAACTGTCCAAGGGTGATGTAATTATCTAGAGATCCAGAGGCAATAGATCCAGAATCTGGAAATTATTCTAAAACTATCTCCTTGCCTAATTTTTGTATTTTCTAGATTCATTACTATGTTAGCATCAAAAATAGCTATGTACCTCTTTTATGTCATTCTATATCTAACATAGTTATACTTTCCATTTATAGCTTATCTTAGTTTGATAAATTTAACATATGGTACATCTGAGTTTAACACATTAATTGGCTTGCTATAGATATGATATTCACCCTTGTTCCCTATCATTTCCATATCATTAACCCTATATAACCAAGTAGTATCCCTATCCAAATTAGGGTTAAACACCTCCCATGTATTGAATCATAATAACCACACCACTATTCAAGGATCTTATATAATACAAGAATGTAGTGATAGGAGAAGGCTTGACTAGAGGATAAATCATATCCCAGGTCTTCTAAAATCCAAAATTGAAGTCTACCATGAGTTTATGAGGAGAGTTTTTAATAGTGGTAAGCTGATCTATTAAGGATAAATGGTCACTTTTTAACTCAAACTATTTACAAAGCTTCTCTCCTAGTTCATTCCAATTATATATTGAATTAGGATATAATCCCTACACCATTGAAGTGATTTTCCTTTAAGGGAAGTGGCAAGGACTCTCATATCTACATTGTTGGATATAATGTTATGAATTGAGCATATATCAAAAATGTCTTGAATGTGTTATATGGGAGTAGTGGCATTTTCACCATTTAAATAAATGATACTTTTTAGGACTACTATTGGAATTTCATCATGTTAAACAAGGGAAAGAAGGCTACCTCCATTGAAGGTGAAAAATATCTAATTTATTTGTTGAGACATGAATGGAATATAAACTAGACTTTCTCTTGGCTCAATAAACCTACCAAATGGAGGTGTGGATTGGGACCTTGAACGAGGTGAGGATTGGCATCTTGAGGGAGGTACCTTAGATCTTATAGTTCTTCCTCTTTGTGGAGACAAAGTTAATTAAAAATAATAATAACTATTATCTCTTGAATAAGCTCTTGTCTATAGTCTTGGCATAAAAAGATAGGACTAATTTAAAACCAAGAACTTGTGGAGTCACTAGGTGCTGGTAGAATGTCTTCAAAACTATAAATTTCTAAGAATAACACTAACTTTCTTAGCTAAAATTATTGGATCAATTGAATTTAGTGTCACAAAGTATGCCAAATTTTTTTATCACATGAAACTTGCACCTGTTTGATTAATAAGATGATTCAATGCAATAATGGGAACATTCCCAAGGTGTGAGACCTTATGATGAAAGTAACCTTTTACTAGGTATTTTTTGAGTGATACTAGGCTTGTAATAGCCTTATTCCTTGATTACGACCAACACATAACATATTAATATGTGTTATTAAGACTATTGAGAGACATTTTATTCTCTTATTAATGCTTTCCACTTCAATGTAACTGAGTTTTTCCTCTTTAGACTTGATTCTTTCAAACAAACACAAAATAATCCTTTTAGGCCTTATTCTTGTTTATCAATTAATCATGTAGTCTTTCTTGATGAATATATTATTAAATTTTTACACTTATTGATATGAAAATGTTTCTTATTCTAATCCCTATACTATTCAACTCCATTAATAGGTCTTCACACTTAGATTTATCCCTTTTACCAAAACTGAAAACTATGTTTTTTTTGGTCTACCTACAGGTCTAAAGTCTAAAAATAAAAAATATATTAGATTTTACATATAAAAAACACCTAAAAAAAATTTTAAAAATTAATTACCAAGTTATTATACCTCCGTATAAATTTTCAAGTCATTTTCTTGTAATGGTGATTTTAGTGCTGCAAGTAGGGCTTTTTACAGCTTGTTCTAGGACTGTCAGTCCAAATTTTGATAGTAACTTCCTAAAAAGTGATTTAAAATATTTAAATAAAGTTTAATATTTCATAAAAATACTATTAAACATTCCTACAAATTTTCATGTGATTTTAATCATTCATTTCAAAGTTATGCATTTTTTAGTCATCTTAAACTTTTCTAAAACCCTCACCTACATGAATACTAACTATATTTTGGTAATATATCTCTTTTTAGGAACCATAAAATCATTAAAACAGTTTAAAATTTTCATAAACATAAAAATACAAACATTTACCAATTTTTATAAGATTTTGATTCTTCAATTTCATGTTATGTAGGTTTTAGTGTTCTTAAAACCCTAGTTTCTGTGTGTAGGCCGAGAGCTCAAAAATGGAGAAATATCAATTTTGAATGGTTTTAAATATTAATTTTGATTATATTAATACATATATATCTCACCATTGTCATACATATATTATTCATACCTGATAATCCCAAAATTTCATAAAAAATATTCTTTTCATGAGATTGTGTCTCTTAAAATAGTGTTCTCAAGTTTTTACAGATTAAGAATCATTATAAAAACATAAAAATAAATAAAATAATGATATAAAAAATATATTCACACACTTATAATTATGATAATGTTTAAAATATAATACCATAACTCTTTTTATTCATATATCTCCAAATTGCTATATAGACCTACAAACTTCTTACTTGCACCAACAACTTCTTTAAAAACTTGCAACTTTAGACTTTGCATTAATATTGCTACCATAGAGTGCTCAAATTCAAATAATTAAAGGTAAAAGGGGTGTATTTATTCTATAATTATGATTAATGGAATGTTATTAATGATTGTCTTGATTTAATTGAAATCAATCTTCACCTCGACAATACAATTCACCTTGGTGTCCTTCAACATGCTGTTAAGTAGTTTGATTATATCAACAAAAAATGAGATGAATTTTATCACAAAGTTAATCTTGTCAAATAAAATCCTTGTATCATTATTAGTGTTGGGTTATTGGATATTAAATATTTTTTCCATCATGGTGGGATCTATAGAAATTCCCCTCTCATAGATAATGTGCCCCAAAAATCTATCTCCAGTCACTCCAAATATGCATATCTTTGGATTCAATTAAATCCCATGGTCTCCAGACCTATGTAGCACTCACCTTAGATATTTTACATGATATTATCTATTATTTGATAATAATATAAGGTAATCCATGTAAACAATTATGTACTTACCCAATTAGTTCTTGAAGGCAATATCCATGGCCCTCTGAAAGGTAGCGCCTGTGTTGATCAAGCCAAAATGCATTCTTTCATAGGAATAGATGCAAAAATTAGTAGTGAAAGTTCTCATGGTCCTATCTTCATGATTAACCACCACTTGGTTGTATCTTGAGTACCCATCAAGGAAGGACATCATTTATGTGCCATTTACAATCTATAAGACCTCATCCAATGAAGGCGAAGGGTAGTTATCCTTTTCATATGCTTTATTGAGGTTATGGAAACCAACACATAGTTTTATCTCCCCATTCTTATTATTCATAGACAATAGGTTTGAAACCCATATATAATGTCTCACTAGGAATATTATCCTTGTTAGTAGTTTTCATACTTATTTAAAAATTAGGGGCTCTAGTAATGGATTTACATGCCTCTATCTTCACTTAAATGGATGGATTCCAAGATTTAGGGGGATAATGTGTGTGAAATTAGAAGTGTTGAAGACCTTGATGTCTTCATCACTCCACACTATCACATCCTTGAATTCCTTGAGATTTGAAACCAGATCTTGCTTCTCTTTTATGGTGCAAATGGTGCCTAACAACACATTCATCATTTCATTTTCACTACCCAAGTTACACTGATCATGTAATATAACCTTGATTAGGGTGCACTTATTTTCATTTTAATGAAAATACATGTTGAATAACCTTCAAGTGAGATCATCCATTGAGGTATGCTATTAGTTTTTAGGTTCATCATCTCATCCTCCTCTAATCCAAAGTCTTATTGACAATCCTCATTAATGATTTGATCTAAAAACACTTCAATTCAACATTGGTGATGAATTCGATTATGTTCTAATCATCATTAAAGACTTGGAAATTATTTATGTTATCAGGGACTAAAGGTGTAGAGACTATATCTAATGAGAATCTTCTCATTGTTGAATGTGCAATAGGTTCCAAGGTAATTGTAGTAGTAGCCAATGCATCTGCTACATAATTATTCTATCTAGGCAATGTTTGAATTCCATAGGCATCAAAGTCCTTGATAATGCTCCAAAATTAGATGTGATATATAGACACACACTTATCATTATAATAATATTGGCTTCTAGCCTATCTAACTACCAATTCAAAGGAACACAATACCTTGATGTTCTTCACTTTCTTACCAAGGGTAAATAATAAACCATTAACCAATGCTTCATACTTAGCTACATTATTGGTGCAATCAAATTGGAGATGAAAGACAGTTGAATAATACTTTCCTATTATATTGGTCAATTTAACCCCAACACCACATCCATTTTTAGACTTTAAACCATCAAATTTCAATGCCCATAAGTTTGGGACTATAGTTAACACTAGTGTCATGGGGAGCAGTAGTGTTGCTACAACATTTACCTCTTGATGAACAATCATCTCCAAATTATCCTCCATGGCTACATGGTGGCTTGGAATTAATTATGGAGAAAATAAACATTATTCTCTCTTTTTGCATTCACTAAGCCCTGGGCTACCACATGTGGATACTAACTCTGCTGCTTCACCAAAGTCTTCTTCATCTAGCAGATCCAATTATTCTACCTCTGGGGTCTGATACACACTGAGCATGTTAATAGAGAAGGCATTATGACTCCTTTCTTATTTATTCATCACGTATTCTTCCAATTCAAATTCCTCATATAGAATCTCATTTGTTATATTATACTCAATGATCATATGGACCACCTTGGGTTCCCATTCCATTCTGATCTAGTTGGAAAAACCATGCCAAGGTAGCCACATGTGGATGAAATCAGTGGCTACATAGTAATTTAGAGTCCTTGACCAATATTGCCTCAAAAACATGTCATAAGCATCTAAGATATCCACCACTTAGATATTGATGTATTGCTGAATCCTTGGATTATAAGTTATTTGCATTTGAATATTGTTTAACTCTCCAACTACCTTTACCTATATTTTATCTAGTTGGAAAACCTTCTAGTTTGAATTCATTGGTGTTAAGCCCAACTATTGGTAAATGGATTAAGGCATGACATTCCTAGAAGCAACTAAATCAACCAAAAAATTATGTAATTTTTTACCAAGTATCCTAAGTATTAAGAGGAAAGGAGGAGTTTTAGTCTTCTCCTTATAAATAACAACACATGCTTGAGAAACATTAGAAAGTTCTTTTGCTTTATTACTAGATAAATATTTCAAAATTAATTCCCTCTAATTATAAATTTGAAGCAACTCAAACATAATTATATTGGCCTTAATATTCTTAAGATATTCTATGATATCATAACTAAGTTTGGAATTCTTTGGTTGATTATTATCTAGGGCATATGTAGGATGATTTCTAGGTGGATAAGAGGTAGCAATATCTATTGTGGGCTAGAATTGGACCCTTGTGGGATAGTTTTTCAAGCTCTCTCACTTCCAGCTACAATATTAGAATGACCTTAGGCTGTGGGTATCCTATAATGAGGTTGAACCTCTAGGATTTTTAATGAGGCTAGCTTCTCAGATGCTTCACTTCAAATTATTTCCCACACTAAAATCTATTGTTGACTAAGGAAAAGGGAGAGAAGGATAACATAAAAGGGAAATCTAAGCTAAGCATGGTGATACAATAGAATATGAAATGATCTAATTTCAGCCTGGAAACCTTAGTAAATACTAATGAACCTAACCAAGACACAAACTAATCTGATCCTATCACAAGGCCACAAGCATAAGTATTTTGTGTAGAGGTCAAAGGAAAACCCTACAATTTTAAGGATGGAAAGAAATAAGTTTGTATGAGACACTATAAACTTATGACACTTCAAGAAAGGTAATAATGTCTAACACTTCACATAAATTGCAAGGAACCAAAGGAATTAAATGAAAATACATAGAGAATCTATAGATGATGAAAAGGGACATATATCTGCAAGTTAAACTCTAATAATTTATACTTGACTTCAAACCAGAATAAAAAAATTCATCTCATTGCTTCAAGAGAGTGTTACAAGGCAATTTTGATAGAGTAACTCTATCACCAATCGAGGGATCCCTTTTTTTAGACTCCAAAGCCTCTAGAAAGGAAGAGGGGATCTTGTTCAAGACATGAAATCTACGTTGCTACCTTCCTATAATGAATGCTCCACCATCCTTTTGACCAATTAGGGAACTATTTTATTTTGTAAAAAAGAAACTTTATTTTTTCCTAATAACCTCAAGCTATCTTATTGGTTGGAAAACATGCTAGAATATAAGAACTTATCCAATAACATCTTTAATGCTCCAGCTACATTTTTTAATCACCTAATATTCACCTTTCATCCCCACACCATCCTTCACTTGTCTTGCATGTATAAGGACAAAATCTCCATAACTCTAAATCTGGACTGAGCTATGCTGTTTACACATTGAGTAGCTATTTGTCAGAGATGATGTCCATGTTGAAGGATGAGGACCTTTCCATTAATTACACCTACTAGCTCCTACTTTGAAACCTAGACCTGATCTTTCCTATAGATGGAAAACCAATCTAAGGACAATGGTTTTCCTATACCCATTTATGTCAATGTAAGTCCATACAAATATAAATGGCTACTTATAGGGGTACATATTTCAATGTTTGTTGGCTCATCATGGGATATTTGAATCTCAACAGCTATTTTATGACTTTGAACTTTGACACTGTCATGAAAATCATGTTTCTTTTAGACACTTTCCTTTAGGATTTTTCTTTTGGGCAATTTGCTTGAACAATTTTTGTGGACTTTTTTCTTGAAGGAATTAAACTTTGGGATTTTTGAGAATGAACCTTGGAATAAATTTGATTCGGCCATCTCCTCAAAAGTAAAGGTCTTTGAGGATTTTTTAAAGGTCCACTTCTTTAAAAGATACCCTTTGGAAATGCTTCATAAGACACTTTGGCATGGAAATGACTTTTTGGAAAAAGTGTTTTGGCCCTTTGCTTTGAAAGTGCCCTCAAAACTTGAAAAATTTCCCCTTTTCACTAATAAAAGTGCCCTTTAGATTTTTTTGGCACTTTTCCCTGAAAGAATTCCTTTTGAAGGAATTCCTTCAACTTTTTTGAAAAGGTCCTTTTATTTGGGATAAAAGTTTTGAAAGAAAATTGTCTTTGGAAAAATTGTCTCAAATAATTTTCCCGAAGGAAAAGTGTCTTTTTAGAACATTCCTTCATGATCTTTGTTTCAGACAAAAATTCTGAAGGAATTTTTCCTTAGGGAAAAATTGTCTCAGATAATTTTCCCAAAGGAAAAGTATCATTTGGAAAATTATTTTGGGCTTTTGAAAAGAAACATTTATGAAAGGAACATACCCTTCAAATTTTTTAAATGGACCATTTTGTTGAGAGAAATGCCCTTTGGCTTGATGAAAAAGACCATTTCTTCAAAAAATATATATTTCAATTTTTTTGAAAAGTGCCCTATCTAAAATAAAAGTACCCTCAAGGAAAAGTGTTTAGGGCACTTTTATGTAGAATAATTCCTTTTGGAATTATGAAAAAGACCATTTTATATAAGAGTTACCCTTCAAGAAAATTATCCTGAATAATTTTCACAAAAGAAAAGGTCTTTATCTTTTGCTTCAAACATTTTATCTGAAAGAAATATCCCTTTAGAAACTTTGTCTAAGATAACTTATCTAAAAGAATTAAACACTTAGCCAAAAAGGGTCCCAAAAGAAAAGAAACACTTAGTCCCCACAAAAAGTTTGAAAGAATGAATAGGTAAAGGCTTAGATGAATAAAAGATTTTGCACTTAGCTTCTAGCTTGCAAGATTATCTTTGAACACTGCTATTGGATCCTTAGAAAACCTTGCTTGGATCATCTCTTTATGAAAATATTAGATCCATTTTTAAGCCTTTGATCCACTACTTCATCAAATCATGCAAGTGCTTTATATATATGCCAAAAATGGCCAACATCTTTGGCGACTCATAGGGGTTACGTGCCTATCAATGTAAGAGAACTTAGACCATGTTGCCTCATCAAATCCATCCATTGGAAATGGAGTCAAGTCACCTTTTCACTAAATTATAACCTCCATTTGAAGTAATAAGGACAACTAGAAAAAAACAAACACTGTGCCCAAGGCACTTAGGGAAGGGAAACACACAACTGAAAAGGATGTACACTAGGCACTTAGAGGAAAATATGAAGAGATATATAAAATGTATAATATATAAAATGGTTATAAACTCTTCTAATAAAAAGGATTTAGATGAATCCCATTCACTAGGATGGGTAATACCTCTCCATCTAGTTGGGCCAACTGAAAAACATTATGTTGTTTATATCATATCAAATAAAGACCACTCCACAAGCTATCAAATTTGGTATGGTTTCTTAGCTTTGCCTTGTTTGAATCCCACTTGAGGACTAAATCCCCTTCCTTGAAGTCCCTTGATATGGATCTCTTGTCAAAGGCTTTATTGACTTGAGCTTGATGTGATTTTAGTGTGTTCATTACAAGGTCTCTCATTTCTTCAAGCTCCATGAGTTCTGCCAGTCTCACATGCATGGGTTCATCTTCCATTAACTCTAACAAATGGGATAGTTATAATGTAGGTATAACAAGAGAAATGGGTAACTTGGCCTCCTTTACATATACTAAGACATATGGATAATTTCCAATGGTAGCTTTAGGAGTCACCCTATCAGCCCACAAGGCTATCTTTAATTTAGTGTGCCATGTCCTCTGATTCTCTGCCATAGTTCTCCTAATGATTCTTAGAAATTTTTTATTTATGGATTCAACCAATCCATTTCCTTGAGGATAATAGTTGGAAGAGGTGATGAGGTAAATGCCCATATTTAGAGCCCATTCACTCATTTTTAGAGCAAGGAATTCTAATGCATTATCAAAAATGATAGTGGATGGAACACCAAACATGGTCACAATGCTATCATAGAAGTCTAAGATTGAACCTTATTTAGATTATTTCAATGCAATGGCTTCCACCCGCATGGTGAAGTAGTCAGTTACAGTAATCACCCATTTATGTCTTGCACTTGATGGAGGGTTGATCATCCCTATCAAATATAGCCTCCATTGCAATGAAGGATTTCTCTACCTGAATTGGATTGAGAGGAAGGGCTGCCAATCTTTGCTTACCCATAAAGAAAGCACATTTTTGACATTTTCTTACCCATGCACATGCATCTTTGAAGAGGTTGGGATAGTAATAACCAACCCTCATTATCTTTGCTATTATGGTCCTTGAAGCAAAATGGCCTCCTACAGGTCCATCATAGAATTGCTCTGAGAGCCTTGTCACTTGGTCATCATCTATGCACCTTAGGAACACTCTATTGAGGTTATATCTGAATAAAACCCATCAAACAATGCATAAGGTATGGATTGAAGTCTAAAATACCTTATTTTTACCATGTTCATACCTTGTGGGCATTCACTTGTTATCAATAAATCTGTCATATCCTAGAGCCAACTAGTGTGAGGTGAAGGTGCATCTATTTGTGAGTTATCTTGTGTTATCAATATAGCCTCTTTGTCTTCATGAAGGTCATCAATCATATGCTCACACAAGCCTTTATCTCTTAGTAAATTAGTGACCTTGATCTTTATGTCATACTCCATGACCTTGGTAATCCAACCAACCCTCTTTTCATTCAAGTCTTTGTTAAGAAGGAAGTCTCTCACTCCAGGATGAGACACCATATGATAGATTTTTCTATTAGAGAACATTGGCCTAAAATTTTTAATGCTTATTACCACTGTAAGGACTTGCTTCTATATAAAAGTAAATCTCACCTCATACCTCTCAAGCCCCTAACTAAAAAATGTTATTGGTTGCTCAAGTCTTTCACCATTCTTTTGCATCAACATAGATGATATATTATCAATATTGGAAAAGGCATACAATATGAAATATCTTCAGAAATCAAGATTCATGAGTGTGGGTTCTTGGGTAATGGCCTACCAAATAGCCTTAAATGCTGATTTACCTTCATTTAACCAAGTGAAAACTTGGTTCTTCTTAAGCATGGTATAATGGGTTTGATCAAATTTATAAAACCAAGTATAAACATTCTCATGAATTTTATCTTCCCAAGGAAACTCTGGATTCCTTTCTTATGCTTGGGTAAGGATACGACCAAGATGGCACTTATTCTATTAGGATCAATAGCTAGCCCTTATTTTGAAATAATGTGACCCAATAACTTACCTTTATGCATGACAAACACACATTTATTGGGATTCAAAAAGATCCCATACTCTCTACATCTCTCAAAGATCAAACTCAAGTGGTCCATGTGTTCATTGGCATCTTTGGAGAAAAATGTGATGTCATCTAAGTAGACCAACACCATTTGATTTAGCAGCCCTTGAAAAGCCATGTCCATAGCTCTTTGGAAACTTGACCTAGTATTTCATAAGATAAAAGGCATCTTATGATAAACATATATTCCCCATTTGGTGGTGAAGGAAGTATTATACTGATCTTATTTCTTTACTAATACTTGGTTGTAACCTAAGTATCCATCCAAAAGAGAAGAACATTTTAAACCCACAACTATTTGAAGAAGCTACTCCATGGACGGTAGAGGGTAATGGTCTTTCAAGGAGGCCCTGTTCAGATCTCTAAAGTCAACACACAACCTAATCTCCCCACTCTTTTTCCTTATAAGCACCAAATTGGATACCCATGAAAAATTCTTGATAGGAAAGATGATCTTGGATTCAATTAACTTGGTTAGCTTTATCCTCATAAGTTCTTCTATTTTGGAGTTAACGGGCCTTTGTTTTTGTCTCACAGGCTTAGTATTAGCCTCCAATTCTATAGTATGTTGGGTTAAATTTGGATAAAAACCTTTCAAGTCACTATATTCTCAAGCAAATATGTTTGAATATTCTTTGAAAAGTTCAATGAAAGCATGCCTTTTTGCCTCATCACTTACCTTCCCAAGCTTGAGGAGCTTGTCCTTAAAAATAAGGACTCTTTCATAGTTCTCCTCATCAATTGACATCACTGCCTTATATTTTCTCATATGGTATCATTCATGGAAGAGAATCTCAAGTGTAACCAATCCCTTAAGAAGCTTGTTGGATTTTACTTGGATAATTTGCTCCCCATACTGTCATTGAAAGCTCTCCCAATTGGTGGAGGAGAACTCTACTTCTTACTATAAAAAATAAGTAATTTATTTATCATTTTTGAAGACCTACCAGTGGGATTCATTATCTGATATTGATGGCCTCACCACCACCTTGACATGTGGCTAAACCTTGGCCTCTTTTAGCTTACTTAGAATATCGAACTGGGCTCCCACAACTACCAACTTGTTAACATGCTGATTTTGGGTCCTTGGCACAACTTGAATGTTAAAGGATTCAAAATCTTCAATTAGGTCCAATACTATATTTTTGTAGGATTTCATCAATGGATTCTTCATAATGTTCAAGCCCCTAACTTGGTTCACTATAAGCTCATTATCTCCATATGCTTGCAATTTCTTGATCCCCCCTTTACTGGTCCATTGGAGGCTATGGATTAGGCCTTCATATTCTACTACATTGGAGGAAAAACTAAAATGGAACCTATAAGAAGAGAAATACTTATCATTTGAAGGGGAAACTAGCATTGACCCTACACCTACTCCATTTTTTCTCCTTGAACCATCAAAGAATAACTTCTACATACCATTAAGGTCTTCTTTAAGTCCAATGAGGGAAGGCATGAGTTGATTTTCTTCATGTAGAAAATAGACACCCATGTCTCTTTCTTCAACATCCTCCAAAGGGTTGAGAATTTGATTATTCCCCCATAGCTCATCCAAGAATAAGTATGGAATCTCTTTGAGATAAGTATTCAATTCTTGACCAATTAAAAATTCATCCTCATCAAGGATAGTGAAATTGAGGTTTATTCTATCTGGATGATGGGGCTCAATGTGAAATTGTGCCATGGGATAAACCTTGATTGATACCTTGGTCCCATACCTTGTTCTGAAATCCATGTAGGACCAATCTACTGCTAGATAACCCCTAATTTTATTTATGAATTATCTAGAGAGGCATAACACAAAATGAGGAGTTACATCAAGGATCAACACATACTGAACCACTAAAACACTAGGACAAACATGTAGGGTCAATCTAAAATCCTTAATGATACTAGATGGATTTGTGGAAGAACTATCAAGCTATATAACTCCCTTAGTATGTGGCTCATATTTGAGGTTTAGATGATCAGCTATAGGCTTTGGTATTACTGAAGTGCTAGCTTCACTATCTACCAAGAAATTATGCACCAAGAAATCACCAATGATTAATGAAATTTATAATGGAGGAGGTTTGACCACCTTACTTGATCCTTTTCCCATAGGATCTTGGGTTGCATTAGTGAGGACCTCAGTTTCTTTACCTAGTTGTTTACCTACAATTGTTGTAACACCTATCTTGGACAAACCTTCTTGAAGGATATCCACTTGATCGGGCATAGAAATCATGTCCCACATTGGCACACTCACATTGGAATTTTTCATTTGTTCAATAATGTTGATTGGTAGACCACCAACCTTTGGCTGAGTTTTAGCAGTGACTTCTATTATTTATTGAATTTATGAGTTTTATGGATCAAAACCTTTCTCTTGATTCTGACTTTTAGGAGGTGCTGAGACCTTTAGATTGATAGCAAGATCTTTAGGCTTAGATAATGGAGTAATTATAGGAGGTTCTTTGACTGCCTCTTGATTACCATCTATATTACTTGTTTTAAATCTTGTATTAACTACCACTATAATGTATGTTTGGCTAGAACTAACCTACTGATCGAGTGCATAACACTCTTCCTATTCACTGATGAGCATTGTAACATCTAGATGGTTTGGTACCTAATTAGATCCTTGGTTTTGTGAAGATTGTCTTATTTTTGTCATCATGGGGATATCTATGTTTTGATCCATTAAGGCTTGGTTATATCCATAAACAACAACTTACTGTTATTGGTCATTAAATGTCTGGTTAAAAATCATTAGTTGGGACAATATATTGCCCAAAAGATTGATCCTATGGTATGGTCCCTTTAGCCTCTTGAGCGATGTTGTTTTGAATAGGAACCAAGGAGTTGGAAGAGCCTACCACATTTGGGTTATAACTACTCTAATTATTGTAGCTAGGTTGTCCTTGCCCTTGCTCATAGTTCTAGTTTTGGAAATTTCCCTTGAAGGGTGGTCTATTCCCTTGATAAGATTGATTTTGAGGCTAGTATGGAGATTGATAAGGTATATTGAACTAATATTTCTACGTTTTAACATTTTCCACATCATTTCCCAAGGATTGGAGCATGCTCTTAAGTTTTAGGTAGTTTTTCCTCTCTTGGGAATCACTTGATCTGCTAGTGGAGGCCTTTTCCTACTTTGGTGAAGGTATAAAAACAATTTTTAGAGCTAGAAGAATAACATCAAGTGGGGGAATAACTACAAGGGGTGGTTTAATTTTAGGGAAAAGAGGCACTAAGAGTCTAGGAGCGAGCTTGCCAGCTTGAACTAGGGAATTTTTTGCTTTAATAGCCACCTCATAAGCATCTGGAAATATGTCCCCTCCCATGGATTGGATCATTATAGATATATCATTATTTAGAGCCTTCAAGTAGTATAGGAATGCAAAGTCAGGGGATGGTCTAACAGAGGTTGGAATTTTTTCACAAACTTTTTGGAATCTTATGTTGAAGTCTTGCATGACTTCATGGGGGGATCTCTTGATTGTGGTAAGCTATTATACTAGTGATAAATGGTCACTCTTATCTACAAATATTTTACACAAATCCACTCTTAGCTAATTCCATGATATAATAGAATTAGGAGCTAAGATTCTACACCAATCTAAAGCTTTTCCCTTAAGGGATACAACTAACAATCTAATAGCTATATTTTATACAATGACATTATGGATATTTCAAAAATTAGCTATGTCATTGATGTGTTCAACAGGGATTATGGCTTGGTCTCCTATAAAATATGGGACATTTTTGAGAGATACTATTGGCATAGGATCATATTATGGCAGATTTAAAGGACTTTAGCCACTGAAGCCTACAAAAGCTCTTTAGGGAATCATGGTACCAAAAGGGGCTAACAAAGGTCTTCTTGCATAGGTACACATCATGACTGGTTTAGTAAAATGGTTTCTTACGTATTGGTGAGTATAGGTGAACCTTAAACTTTTGGATAAATTTAAGGGGAGTTCAAAAAAATCAAAAGGAATACCTCTAGAAGCTGATCTTGTAGTCACCTTTGGCATGAAAGATAGTTACTATTCTACCACTAGATTACTGAGTATTCTTTGAAGTCACTAGATACTGAAAGATTAAAGCTATAACTAATACAAATTGATCAAACTAGCATCAAACTTGACCAATATTCCTTGAAATTCATCCCATCAGGCATACCAAAAAATATTGTGGGCTAGAATTGCACCCTTGTGAGAGAGTTTTTCAGGCTCTCTCACTTCTAGTTATAATATTAGAACAACCTTAGGCTGTGGGTATCCTGTAATGAGGTTGAACCTCCAGGATTTCTAAAAAGGCTAGCCCCTTAGATGATTCACTTAAACTTGTTTCCCATACTAAAATCTATTACTGACTAAGGAAAAGGGAGAGAAGGATAACATGAAAAGGAAATCCAAGCTAAGGATGGTGATGCACCAGAATATGAAATGATCCACTTTCAGCCTGGAAACCTTAGAAACTATTAATGAACCTAATAAAGACATAAATTAATTTGATCCTATCATAAGGCCACAAGCATAAGTATTTTGTGTAGAGGCTAAAGGGAAACCCTATAATTTTAAAGATAGAAATAAATATGTCTGTATGAGACACTATAAAGTTGTAATATTTCAAGAAAGGCACCAATGTCTAACACTTCACATAGCCTACAAGGAACCAAAATAATTAAATAAAGATACATAGAGAATATATATATGATGAAAATGGACATATATCTACAAGTTAAACTCCAATAATGTATACTTGACTTCAAACTAGAATAACAAAATTCATCTCATTGTTTCAAGAGAGTATTACATGGCAATTTTGATAGAGTAACTCTATCACCAATCGAGGGATCCCTTTTTTTAGAATCTAAAGCCTCTTTATATAGAAAAAAGGGATGAGAGGAAAAGGGGGCAAGAGAAAAGAAGAGGGTAGCTTGTTCAAGACATGACAACTAAGCTGCTACCTTGTTGTAATGAATGTTCCACCATCCTTTTGACCAATTAGGGCACTATTTTGTTTTATACAAAAGAAACTTTGATTTTTCCCAATAACCTCAAGCTACCTTGTTGGTTGGCAAAAATTCTAGAAGACAATAACTTCTTAAAGAACATCTTTAATTCTTAAACTACCTTTTATAATCACCTGATCTTCACCTTTCATCCCCATGCCATCCTTCACTTGTCTTGCATGTATAAGGACAAAATCCCCATAACTCTGAATCTGGATTGAGCCATACTGTCTCTACATTAAGTGGCTATTTGTTAGAGATGATGGATAAGTCAAAGGATGAAGACCTTTCCATTAATTTCACCTACTAGCTCCTACTTTAAAACCTTGACCAAATCTTTCCTATAGATGGAAAACCAATCTAAGGACATTAGTTTTCCTGTACCCATTTATGTTGATGTAAGTTCATACAAATCCAAATGAATACTTGTAGGAGTTTAAATTTTGATGTTTGTGGGCCCATAATGGGATATTTGAATCCCAATGGCTATTTTATGAGCTTGAACTTTGACACTGGCGTGAATGTCATGTTTCCTTCAAACATTTTCTCATGGGATTTTTATTTTGGTAAATTTGCTTGAATAATTTTCATGGACTTTTTTCCCATAGGAATTAAACTTTGGGATTTTTTAGAATGACCCTTTAGATATATTTGTTTCAACCATCTCTATGAAAGAAAAGGTCTTCAAGTATTTTTCAAAGGTCCACTTATTCAAAAGATACCCTTTGTAAATGCTGCATAAGACACTTTGACATGGAAATGACTTTTTGGAAAAAGTGTTTTGGCCCTTTGCTTTGAAAGTGCCCTTCAAAACTTGAAAAAAGTCTTCTTTTCATCGAGAAAAGTGCCCTTTAGATTTTTTTTTGGCACTTCTTCCTGAAAGAATTCCTTCTGAAGGAATTCCTTCCGAAAATTTTCCTTTGGCTTTTTTGAAAAAGTCATTTTCTTTGGGACAAAAGTTTTGAAAGAAACTTGTCTTCAGAAAAACTGTCTTGGATAATTTTCCCAAAGGAAAAGTGTTTTTAGAACATTCCTTTGGGATCTTCATTTTGGACAAAAAGTATGAAGGAATTTTGCCTTAGGGAAAAATTATCTCAGATAATTTTTCTGAAGGAAAAGTGTCCTTTAGAAAATTATTTTGAGATTTTGAAAATAAACTTTTTTTAAAGGAACATACCCTTCATATTTTTTAAATGGACCATTTTTTCGAGAAAAGTGCCCTTTAGCTTTCTGAAAATGACCATTTCTTAAAAAAAGATATCTTTTAGAAATTTTAGAAAGTGCCATGTCTAAAAGAAAATTACCCTTCAGGAAAAGTGTTTAGGACACTTTACTGTAGAAGAATTCCTTTGGGAATTCTAAAAAGGACCATTTTATTGAAGAGTTACACTTTGAGAAAATTATCCTAGAAAATTTTACCAAAAAAAGGTCTTTGTCTTTTGCTTTGAACATTTTGTTTGAAAGAAATATCCCTTCAAAAACTTTATCTCAGAAAAATTGTCTGAAAGAATTCAACACCTAGCCAAAAAGGGTCCCAAAAGAAAAGAAATACTTAATCCCTACAAAGTCTAAAATAATGAACAAGTAAAGGATTAGCTGAATAAAATATTTTTCACTTATCTTTTGGTTTGTAGGATTATCTTTGAACACTACTACTAGATCCTTAGAAAACCTTGCTTGGATCTTCTCTATATGCAAATGTTGGATCCATTTCCAAGCCTTTGATCCACTACTTCATCAAACCATGCAAGAGCTTTATATGTGGACCAAAAATGGCCAACAAGTCCTTTTGGTGGAGGGGTATTATTACTTAAATTCACATGATATGGAACTAGAGTGTAGAGGTAGTCAATGAATTAGTTGACTTACTCCTCAATTGGTAATTATTTCCTCTTTAGAATTTTTTAAAGGTGTAGAACTCTTCCAAATTATATTTAGGCTCATTTTCATCTTTGAATGGAAATTCATAAGTTTCTAACATGAAGGCCATGTCTAAGTACCCTAATTCTAGGTTTTTGTTATATTTTGGAGTAGGCACAATCTCCATATTATCCACCTCCTTCTGGAAGATGTTTGAAGCAACCAATAATTCTATGTAGTTGGTTTTTACATGGTCCATGATATTGTGCAATCTACACCAAGTGTTTAATGCTAGGTCCATGTAATTCATAGAATGGGAATCATTGTTATTTTTATTGCCACTATCAGGAGGATTAGGCACATTTCCATTATTAGGCTTGGAATTATATTGCCTATTAGGTATTTGGAAATTAAAATTCCTACCCTATGAAAAGTTACTATTATTTTGGTTGGAATTCTGGGGTCCTTACCTATGTAAGTTAGTCATATCATTAGAGAGTTTCTAAAATAATTGTTTCAAATTGATTACCTCAAAATCTATGTTAAAACTAGATTGGCCAACCAATTGAGGTTATAGGATAGACATGGGTGCCTAAGTGTAAGTATTACTAGTAGGACTTTGTGGATTTAAGTAGGATGGAAGGGTCTACCAAGTGCTACCAGATAAAACATACCCATTGGTGTTTGGCACAACTACAATACTATTATATGTCATTGGGAGTAATTGTTGGTTGTTTAACTATGAGAATACATGGTTAGGAGGCAAGTAAGGTAGACCACTAGGCTAATAATTCATTGGATTTAGGTAATAAGTCAGATTGGGATTTGTATATAAGGTTCCTAGGATAGGTTTCATCAATGGAATGTGTTGTTGTAGGGCCTGATTAATTTATGGTATTTAGTTATATGCACCTAGTTGACCTAATGAAGGAGAAGGACCTAGTCCATAACCTTTTGGTACCATCCATTGCTTAATGATGATAGATTCATTATACACCAATGATAATGATGCCAATATAACTGGAGTTCTTCTAGGGAACATATACATCATTGAATCTATATCCCTAAGTTAGGTCTGTATGGAAACTACTTCATCTTGAATATAAGGGTCCTTCAAACATTGATAAAAATTATGAAATTGAGCATTGAACATACTCATGGGTTTATTCTATTCCATTTTCGAAGTTAAAAATTGATGATATAAGATTAAAATGTCAATGGGGATTTTGAATTGGTTGACAAATATTGTTTTTAGCTCAGCCCATGTAGTAATAGACCCAGTGGGTAGTCCAAGATACCAAGAATATACTACTTCCCCCCAAAAGTAGGGAAATAGTCTATAAGTAACATCCTCATGTTGGACTTGGGCTCTAATTAAGGCATCCTTAAAGGCTTAGATGTGTCCCTCAACTATTTAAACACATCTTACTATGAACTTGGGATAGAACTTATCCAAAATTTGGGTCAAATCATGAGCCACACTTGAGACATTTATAAGGGAGTAGCCTCCTTGTCTAAGCTAAGCCATGTTGGCCATTGGTAAATATTGGCGGATTACAAATGGGTTAACAAAAGGGGTATATGCAGTTATGGGTAAACTAACAACTAACTGGATGGGTTTAAGTTTTCCTTTCCCTTTGTTAGATCTTGGTATTCATAATTTATGGTCAATGAGTTCTAAGAGTTATAAATTATCCCCAAAAAAATTTGATCAAGTGGTGATACTTATATTTTATAGCTTAAGATAAGGTTGGGATTAGTGGGATATAAGGGTTTTGAAGTATCTTATAAATAAAATTTCAACTAATGAATGCAAATCAAGGTTTATCCCTTCTTATAGTGCCAGAACATGTTGATGCATCTTTTGACACACAACCAACAATTAGGTAGGGTTTTTAATCCCTTTGTCTCTTAAAAGGAAAATCATGTGAGCAAGTCTCCCCATTGTCCTGGTTACTAGGTATTGGTATGCAGGTTAACCTAGTTGGCTGAATGTGCACTATTCTATGTCAAGGGTCTTGGTATTGATGAGTTAAATAAAATAATTGACTCTAACTAAGATATTTAGCAAAGGTCATGCGTCTAGGATTTGATTCCCTTCACCAATTGAGTCCTCTTATTAGTTTATCATATCTATGAATGCAACAACAATGATAAACTTAAAAGATAATTTGCATAAAAGTAATCAAGATAAGTAATTAGATTCCAATTGTTGTATTCCTAAGTAACCTCATCATAAATAAGGATCAAAATATTAGAGTTAAATAAAAAAGTGCTTAATACAAACATAAGAGAAACTAAAGATATCTAATTGAATGAATTCCCAATTAAACTAATATTTAGTTGAGCTAGACTTAACATTACTTCAATTGAATAAGAGTCTAGGAGAGATAGTAACTGTAATAAAGAAGGGCATTACTACCATAACTATGTGTAAAGAATGTCCACATATACTTAATAATAATCCAATTATCAAAATTTTACTTTTGATTAACAGTGTATTGAAATTCATACTATCATCAGACTCAAAAAATAATTATGTAAATAATAATATAAAATAAGAATTGCTGTTGTTGCAATCCCCATTGGTAAATCGAATTGCCACATTGCCGAAGCTACAACTGCCCTTCAGACCCTCAAATTAGCTGTGGACTCGGGATATCCCAAATTGTGGCTTGAAGGGGACTCTTTGAATATTATAAATATTCTTAATAATAGAAATACTGTGTCTTGGACCATAGAGGATAAGGTAATGGAGATGAAAACATTATTAAATAAATTTGAAGAAGTGATTATAACCCACACCTTTTGTGAAGCCAACGGTGTTGCAGATTGGCTAGCTAATTGTGCAGTCCGGGAAGGTCAAACAGTGAGGTGGCATGAAACATTAGAAAAGAACATGGAATTGAGGGCGCTCATTCTTCATGATGCAACCCATGCAAAGGAAGGAAAGATTGGAGAGTAATAAATATATAATGAGTAGGAGGAGTGGCAGCGCGGGGAAAGGAAAACAATCATTAAAGAGGAAGGCCCTCAAGAGTGAGATGCGAATCTTGAAAAATCATAAACAAAGCCAACTTTCCAATCAATTTGGCAGCAGGTGGGTTCAGTGTAAAAACCATAGCAACTGGGATTCAAAGAAAATGAGTATGGCACACGAAAGGAAGGGAGAACCCCAAAAATAGGAATTGAAGAGCTGTGATGAATGGAGAGAGAAACAAGAAGTCTGGAGAATTCTGCAGAAAGGAAAAGTTGCGAGCTACATGGAAAGACTCCATGGATTAAAGATGCATATCACTATGGCTTTTTAAAAAAATTGGTCTGATGAAAGGGTCACCCTGCATGGTATCACAGTGAACTTAACAGAGGATTTTATAGCTGAGGTTATAGGGCTGCCTACGGATGGACTCAAAATTTCCAAGCAGACAAGCATCTCGAATGAGGCCTTTTGTAAGTTCCCCAAAACAGATGAGGAAGAATAGAAGCTGGTCAAGAATGGGGATTTCTATGAATTGGATGAGATAAAAGGGATATGGAGGGATGTCTTAAGCTGCATAAGGGAGTACTTCATCCTAGATGAAAGAAGCAAGCACGTGCACAAGTTCCATTTTGTCTTCCTTAACCACTTCAGGCACAAGGTTAGTTTGTCTTTTCCCTTTTATCTTCGCTTCTCCTTGGTCCAAAGTTTATATGCTCATAGGAAAAAGGAAATGCACCCTATCCTACATGAAGGCCTTATTCTGCTTATCGAAAGCTACTGCAAGAATAGTGCAATGGTAAAGCACCCCAAATAGGGGAAAATTAAGGTGTTAGGGAACAGAAAGAGTGAAAGTGTAAACGGGAAAGGCAAAATAAAGCTCCCTAGTGATAAAAAGCAGAATGTAGAAGAAGATACGAAACGAGAGAGAATTGAAAACCCCAGGGAGGAAAACTTGGAAGAAGAAGAAGGAAATGAAAGCTGGGATACAAACTCTAATGAGGATGAAGAATGTTTTGAGAAGAATGAAAAAGATGATGTCAACACAGAGGAGGATTCTACAAACAGAACTGAAGATACGGAGGAAAACCAAAAAGTGTTGGAGGATGAATTTGTCCAAGATGACCCTGTTGAGGACCCAACTTCAAAGAAAGAAAAGGAAACTTTAGGTCAGGATGATAATCAAGATACGGATATGGAAATTCAAACTGGAATTAAAGAGCGGGAACAAAAGAGTCGAGAGGATATCTTTGAAGAAGCCAGGAACAGTCCCAATAAAAATTTTGAGTAATGCAGAGGGAAAAAATAGAATGATGAAACACACACACCTATGGCTTGGGTTAATTGTAAAGTAGAGGCATCATCCCAATTTGATTCTTGGACGTGTAGGGAGATTATGGATCTCAAGAGGAAAGTGGAAACTATGGAAGATTCCCTGAAAGCTATTTGGAACAAAATAAACAATATGGAAAATCAGATAAGGGAGATCCCAGTCAAGCTCAAATCCTATGAAAATAACCTCCGGGAACTTATTAAGGACAACAAAATGAAAATGGAGGAAGTTACGTCCAATATTTGTGCTGTTGCTGTCAATATAGGTAAAAGAGCCAATGAGGAGACCAAAGCCCTGGAGGGACCCAGCAAAAGGATGAGACAAAGTTTTAGAAAGAAGGTTACACAAAAAGGAGCTATGCAGACGGCAACCACTGCCCATGATACTATTAAGAAAGGAAAATAAACTATGAAAATGATATTGGAACTGGATGAATAATCTGGTTCTTCTGGTTGGTTTAGTAACTGGTCCTATTTTTTGTTTTCTTTCTATAATCCTTTGCCTTTGGTGATACCAGATCTTTGTTTAATCTGGGTTTTGACCGGAAGTCTTTCTGGTGGTTTCAGGTCCATTTAAAACCTATTTTTGCTACTTCCTTCTAGTAGTTTTTAGGCTTTGCCTATGGTCTTGGACGATCTTTCTTTCTTTCTTTGTAACAAGCTTTCGGGGCCCCTTCAAAACCTGCTTTTACCTCAATCTAAAACAATATAAAATAAGAGAAGAGAAGATATTATCCTATAAAAGTAAAAAAAGAGTCTATTTTTATATGTCTCCTTTCACAATCCACAAAGAGCTAGCCTTTTATTATGAACAAGAGTTTCCCTTGAATAGGCATATAAGCATGTGGAGATCAAATGCAAATTAAAATTTAAATTCATCCCATGAGGTAATTGCAAGAATATTTGATGTGGCTAGCCCACTTGAGGCTCATTGGAATGAGCCCCATTCAATTTCATCATGAGGATATCTAAAAACATGATGGACTAAATAAATAACAAATGCCCACATATAATTTAGTTAGGATTATATTGATCATCGATTCCTAACATTTTATGTAGTTAGGACCATGTCTCTCTAAGGAAAAGATTTTATATTTTATGCTTTATATTTAATCCTAATGCACAATTAAAATTTATTATTCACATCTCATCAATAATTTGGTTGGGAAATGATCTAATTCAGTGAATCAAATTAGATGAATGGTCAAATCTTGAATTTTGATAGTTTTAATGGATAGATGGGCCATCAATTTCATGCTTGTGCCTTGATGAATATGCAGTTAGTGTGCCCTTCATTTTGATGAGTTGTATACCATTTGGATCTCTCTTAAGTTCTTAAGCTCTCAAACCCTTTGCTACCATGTGTTGCTTTTTTGACCTGATGGGATTTTGCCTTTGTCACCACAAACATGCATGCCTCTAAGATCATGGGCTCTAGGATGTCACCACATGGTGTCATCTTGCTTGCTCAGGGATAAAAAATTGTTACTATATTTTACAAAAATATTTGGGTTAGTAGGGTAGTTAGATTATGCCATGTGGCATGATGCTACTAACCCACTAGCCTAGAGGCTTTGCATAGGTACAAACATCCCTAGGATGGTAGGTCATTAGGATTATGTCACATGGCACCATCCTGATAACCTAATAATTTTAGAGATCTTGAACTAAATAAATGGATTGGGGTCTCCAAGATGCTAGGATTTCACCATGTGGAATAATCCTATTAACCTACTCACTTAGAACTCTATTGATGTGGATCTTGTCAGGGTAATTTATTGAAAATTGACTAAGTCTTTTGAAGAAGTGAAAAAGTGCCATGTGGCCCCATGATGCTTTTGTGAAATTTATTGAGTGTGAAAAGTTAATTTTGAGTAGGCTAAAACCTATAGGTGCTATGAGAAGAAGACACATGGCTCTAAGAAGCATCAAAACACTAAGAAGTCCTATGGGCATAATAGAAAGAAACCTAGTTAACAAATTGATTAAAAAAATAATGACTAACTATTTAAAAATAAATGGCCATGAACATTCAAATTAAAATTAATAAGTTCAAAGCTAAAAAAATGACTAAAGATAGAATGAATCAGTGTATAGACTTAGCCATTTTGTTCAATTTAAAAACTAATTTCATCTATTTACATGAAAAGTGACTGAGTTAAAAGGTAAAATGTTATAAGAATTTAGTCATTCTGAACTGATAGAAAATAGTAAAGAAAAAAATCACCCAAGAAAATGAGAAATAAACACTAAAACAATTAGATAATTTACAAAAACCCAAGGTGAAATAACATAAAAATAAGTTGTAAAATATGTTTCAAAACACAAGAAAGTAAGTAGATTAAGACTTCTCAGATTGATACAAATTAAGATATTAAAATTGAAGTAGACTAAGATGTGAATTTATATGATGAGTGTTTTATAATGTAGAGTTAATTTTGTAGGCTTGGCTAGAGTAAGGAAGCACATCTACATTTAAATATTCACATCTATCAAAATGGTTTTACAAAAAGGTTGATTTAAATAAGCAACCACCAAACTCTTGAGAAGTATAAGATCAAACTCTGAAGTAAAAGAGGGTCCCCATTTTTAGACTAAAAATGGGGCATGTTATTTTAGACAACTGCACATGCTATCTACTAATAATGAAATAAATAACATATGTTAATGATGTAACTAGATGTCTAATCATGCATAGATCCTAATTTTGTTTTTTTAAAATATTTTGAATGTTTTTGCATTTTTGACATATTTGATTTTTTTTGTACTTTTTGAATCTTGAAACTAGATTCAAAGAAACTAGTAATAATCATGAATTTGAAAGTAGAATAAAAGAGAGGGATCTAAAAAATTTAGAACATATGTCAATGTGAAGTATGCACTAGAAAAATGGCATGACCATGTATGATAAAGATTCCCCCATTTTATATGTGAGTTGTAACTTTTGAAAATTTGTAGAAGAATGAAATCAATATGCATAGGATGATTGCACATCCTCATTTCATAAAATTTACACTCGTCAAATAATGAAACATGATTGAGAAATATAGCATAGAAAAATAAAGATTTTACATGTATAAGTATTGTTTTACATACCAGAGTTGAGTGAAATGTTTGAAATTTTTCAAAATTAAGGTTTTACGTGCTCAAATTTCATATTCTATGAGAAAATTAAGGATAAGATTGGACAATTGATGACAATAGTGGCAGTCAACTCTGTCCCTTACTAGTCAGTTCTATCTTTATTATAAAATATAATTTTATTATTGTAGACTGTGAAAATAGAGAGATAAATGGTAAATTAGATCATTTTTTAGAGTGTTCAGATCTAGAAAGTAAAAAGGAAGAGCCAAAAGGGTAAAATTTCAATAAGATCCAAGGGATATTAGAAGAATTGATCAAGTCAAGCACATGTGCAAGTTGTATAAGAACATGATACAACATCTAAGAAGCTATGTAAAATCATATTTTTGATTTTTGAATTATTTTGAATTTTTAGAATATTTGATAATGCAAAAAGTTAACCAAAGATAAAATATATATGGTAATTATAAGAATATATAATAAGTGGTACATGGATTGTATTTTAAGAATAAACTATGTTAGATGTGCATAAATCAGAATTAGAAAATGCATTATGTGTTGTAAGAAAACTATCTAGATCACTACTCATGTAATCATGTGTAGGAGTAGCTCTAGGAGATATAGAATGATGTGAAATTTGATGAGGAATAATAGGAGATTGTGTCAAATTTTATACCTTATGAGAGACATGATGATCTATATATATCAGATATTTATAAGGTGTTGTATGTAATGGTACTTGTTGGGAACTAGACACCTTTTTTCAATAAATTTGATTTTGCACTTGTTATTTTTGACATCTTTGAACCTTTTTATCAATGGTTGAATATATATTTTTTACTTAGGTGCAACAATTGTAAATGTGATTTTTTATTTTGTAGATGCACTAAAAAACCATGGTAGCAGATGGGAGGAGGAGTTACTATAAATTGTAGAGGGTACTCATATCTAAATCCTAAAATTGTAATAAATTAATTGAAATGAATATAATTTAGGCATATATGTGTTGTAAAAGGTAAAACAAAAATATTTTGTAAGTGAGGGCATCCTAATATCATGTCAAAGACCCCATTTTTTGGTAGCACTAGATAATGAGTAGATAGTATAATAGGGCCCACTTGAAGAGACAACACAAAGTGTACCAATGCAGTTTGCTATATCCCATTAAATGTATTGATAATTTTAGATGTTACTTGTAGATAATAAAATATGATTTATATAGTACCTCATTCATTCCACACCTAGCAAACACATGGAAATCACATACAACTCATTAGGTAACATACCAAGAAAAAATCAATCAAGCATTCAAGTAAGAAAATATACCATATTCATCCATATTTTTATATGATTCATAGGATAAATATTTACATAGGTATGAAGCATTCAAATAGCATTCCATGAGCCATATTTTCCAAGTTACAAGCTAGGTCAATGCATGTCTTTGATTATCACACATTACATCCTTATGCACATATAAGCTAACATGTAGGGGATAAATACATAAGTATGAATCCCTCTTTGGATTGTGGTATATGTAGGTATTTTCCATTAAAATTATGGTCCTTAAGGAAACTCAACACTATGAACCTACTAACCCATTTTTCCCATAGTTGCTCCAAGGTTGAAGAGCTAGGGTTTAATCATTTAAAAAATAGAGATAACCTATGTGCATGATATAAATAAATCAAAATAAAGGTGATAGAAAAAACATAAAGTTATAGTTGGTCACATCTAGATCTAGTCAATATTTCATACATGACACCTACAATAAGGTTAGACACATACATCAACAAAACTATTTAGATATGATGCAAGTCTCTAAGGCCACAAAAGAATATTCCTAGAATCTCATGACTATTCTAATATCAAATTCCAATCCAATTATATCTTATTCTTGTCAAATTAATCCAAGATATTTGAATGTCATATATTTCATAAAAACCTTAGAATTAGGTGAGAGAAAATGCAGAGAAAAAGAGACCCCATGAAGCGTAGATAAAGTGGGTATAAAAATTGGGTCCCAACAACAAGGCTTGATGAGGTACCCAAGTACAATGCAAATCTCATAAAGTGAGGAAAAGGAAAAAACCCATTAGATAAAACTCCTTCCATAAAAAATAGAAAGTAAAATAAGGGAGCTAAAAATCCTCACTAGATTCTACAACTGTTTGAATCCATATAGTATCCTATAATGGAGTTCTCAGAGGTGATTATGGATTAGAATTAGATGTAATAGAATGGATCACCCTAAAATAGTGAATGAGTCCACAAAGAGCCTGATGGATCTTCAACCAAGGTGTAATTACTATCTAAGGAATTATCATATTTATGCAAGTTAGGATGAATAACTACTCCATGCAATGATAGTGTAATGGGAGCATAGGCAACAAAGGACTATTGAATGCCTTGAAATTATAGTATAGATTGCCTAATGTTTGATGTATCCTAGATCAATATACTTGTTCCATATAATGTCTAAAGAAAAATATGGGTAGGTTGATCAGGGAATAACTCCTTAACATATAGAAGGTGATAAGCAGATGGTGGAGGAGTGTCCCCATCACTACTATAGTTATATGTATTAAAAGAATAGTCAACAATATCAAAATATTTTTCAAGCTCAAAAATATCATCAAGTTCAAGTGAGTGAAGAATAATAATCTAAAGGAGAGTCAAGAGAAAAGTGTGAAAAGTTATATAGCTTAGTATGATGATCGACCATTCCTTTTTCCAATATAGTATCACAGTGCAAGTCTATAATGTACACTAAATCTGGAGTCAACTCAACTCATATACCTAGACTAAGATGAGTGATCTGGTAAATTGATAGGAGATTAGTTTAAAGTGAGGGAACACTTAAAAAATTATTAAATGTTCTACCACTCACTTCAATAGACCCTCTCTCAAGAACCTTTTTAGAAGTGTCATCACTTAATTTTGTAGAGGACATGTCACATGATTCTAATGAACTAAACTCTATCTATGAAGAGGTCATGTGATCTGAAGCACTAGAGTCAATAACCCATGTAGAAGTCAAAGGTACAACTTCAAATATGGCCTTTGCCTTTGCTTTATCCTTACTATTCTCTTTTACCTTTTCTTTACCATGGTCATTTTTTTTAGAGGATTCATGGGTTGATTAATTCTGAATGGTAATATCAGGGACACTGATGTTGTGTTTCTTGAGCATCTAAGTTAGTTGGTCAATCTACTTCTTCAAACATTTTCTTTCACCATGATTTTTTGATAAAAATCCATATTTAATCCAATCTTTTTTAGGTTTAAAACTATAAGAAGATGTCTTATTATTGGATTTGTAGGTGGGAAGATTTGCATCCTTCTCTTGATCCTTTTAATTCTATTTTCTCTCTATTATTTGAATCCTTCTCTTTCTTAGCAAAGGGTGCATGAGATTTAGAGGAATTCACTATGCCCATCTATATCAACTTATCTTGATCTTGAGTCAATTTGGTAATAAATGTATCTAAATAAGACATCTTCCATGTAGTTTTTGAAGAGTATAGACATAATAAGTTGATCATCTTTCTTATCTATTCCACATCCTTTTAACTGTAACCTTAAAGATTTAAAGTTAGTAAAAAAGTTCTATAGTGTGTCCAAGTCACCTAGGATTAAACTAATGAGCTAATTCTTCAATTCATGACCTCTCATCACATCTTGATTCTTAAATAGTTTTTCAGTGTGGTCCATACTTCATTTGATGTTTTAGCATATTCAATGTAAAAATGTAAGTATGGATAAATATACAAACTAAGATAATCATGTGCTTGATCACATATGTTAAACCATTTATTTTTTTATACATCTACTGTAGGTTAAATTTACTCATTCATAATACTCCCATAAAATCCTTGTTTTCTTAGAGAAAGTAACACATTGTTTTTCCATTAAAGATAATTGAATGCCATAAGAGGAGGAAATAACCAATACTTTTCCATGATGCAAGAAAAGAGGTTACAAAAAGTAAATAAAATATGTATAAAAGAAATGTAAACAACACCACATAATACCCCCTTATAAATATGAGAGTGATCTCCACTTAAGTTTCAAATACAATCACACTCGTATAGATGTTAGACACAACTGAGAATGCATCTTGAGTAATTTGTGCATAAATATGAAAGAACTAGAGTGACATCAGACTCAATTAATAATGCATCTAAGAGTGTATAATATCTAATTTTAAGGAAGCCTAAAACTATCATCAATTTGTAGATCATGAAAAAATAAGTACTTTTTGAAAAGATGACACTCAAATTCAAGTTACCAATCAAAAGTTATAGCCATTTAAAAAAATATTAGCTAGCATGAAAAATTTGGGTGTAAATGGTGGAAAATATTTTTATCAACTTCATAAATAAAAATCAAGGCCCTTTGGAGAAAAACTTTTAAAAAATTTGTGAAGCAATTTCTTAAAAAAAAAACTTATGCCTCTATGGAGCAAAAGTTAAGCATTTTGGGTTAGAAGTGACCATAAGATTAATTTCCATATGACAAAGGAATAAGGGATAAGCTAGGTGCTTTACCTTATATGATGATACCATATGACCATGGGGATAAGGATTATTATGGGTGATCTCCCCCTTCCATTTTTATTGTTGTGATTGATGTGGGAGTGACATCATCCTAAAAATGCACCTATTTTTGAAATGAATAGTGTCACACTTCACTATGTTAAATTTGATGTCCTCTAGACTATTATCAGAGTTTTGGAAGACCTACATAGTTGTTGGGGTGAATCTAATGTTGGGAGTCTATAGGTTTCTTATAATCATCAAAGAAAACCATTAGGATTTTACGTTAAGGTTATAGTGAGTGCTTGCAGTGATGAAAGTTATGATATCAGAGGTTGCTCAACTTACTATAACAAAATTGTTAGGCATCAGGGTTTTCTATCAGGTTTATAGTCATTAAGAGTTTTGTCCCTCTTTGTAATCATCAAATATATTAGCTACACCTATAGTCATAAAATTTGATGATGGGGTTTGGAGGTGCCATGACAGTCATGAAGTCTAATTAATCAAAGTCATGGATTGTACCGATAGTCATAATCTCTGATGTTAGGTTTTTTAGGAGTTTTGATAGTGGGCTTGGATGTAATTATTAGGGGTTTATAGACTTACATTAGGTGTCAAGGTTTTATATCAGGATAGAATCTCACCTAAATAGTCATAATTTTTAGTTATACAAGCACATGAAAAACCCAATGCTAGAGATTTTGTCGATTCTCATAGTGTGGAGAATGCTTGAACCTCCCATAATATGTAAAGAGGTATAAAAAATTCATAATGTTTAGAAATTATAGATTTGGAATGCCTATTAAAAAACTAATAAAGACCCACCAAGGATCTCAAAAAACCCAAACAAATATTTTATCTTGGAGAACTTGATAGTATAGATTTATGTGAAATCATAAAAAAATAAACCCCTAAAAAATGGTAAAAAATTGACTGTCACAAAATTAAGTCATGTTTACATCGACTATTAAGGTTTTGGCACCTTATAAATCAGATGGTGCTATTCATTTTGTGATTTGAGACTCTAGCTGAATAGTTTACATAAAATTTCATGAAATCCCACCAAACTTATGAAGAATTGAAATATGAAGAAACCCTATAGGATGCATACAAGAAGGATGTCACTAAGGATCTTTAGAATTGGAAAAAAAATAGTTAGATCAAACATCTAATAGGTTTCCAAATTAATCCAATATATCTAAACATCACAAATTACATTGAAACTCTAAAATTAGGTGAGAGCAAATGTAGAGCAAAAGAGAGCTTCATAAACTGATTATCTGATTCATTAGCTAATTAGCCAAAAATTAAAAAAGAGGTACATTATATAGTGAGAGATTAGGTCAACATAAAGGTAAAAACTGAACTAACAATTAAAAAACATAGTTTATTTCCCTAACAACCTTACTAACCCTAAACAAGTTGACTAATAATTGTGTAGGTAAAATTAAAAGTAGAAAAAGCCTACACTAATAGTTCTAAATCATACCTACATGCACAAAATAACTAAATAAGTATTATTTGGTTCTAATTCATTTCAATATCTATCAATATTTATACTTTACTATTTCTAGTAATCTCAGTTATATAAATTTAGAATATTATTTGTTCAAGTTTTCAATTATTTATCCTACTCATTAGGCTAGTTCACCACCTTTGTGTAATAACTAATATAATACCCATTAACCCTATATACATAATGGTTTAACCCTAGGTTGGATAATGATCCTATGGGGTTAGGTTAATAATATATAAATGAATAAGCACAAGGATGATAAATAGATCTATAAAAGAATAATTAATTACAAAATTTAGATAAAATATTAACTCAATTTATCATGCTAAGATATGATAAAAATAAAAATTAAAACTATGCTAGATATTAAAATGATAATGAAAAAAAAATATTTATCTAGTTATGATGGTAATACAAATCTAGATTTGGAATAGGTAGGAGGTAGACTGGAAAAAGATTTAAGATCAATTGTTAGACTTTATAAAAAATATCCTTTGTAGTTACAGACACTTACATTGACCTGATATGGTTATGTTGATGCAACTATGTATATTAGATGTAGGTATCCAATATGGAATACCTACTGAAACTAGATGTAACCACCAAAGATATTTTAGGTTTTATGTTGTCTTCACTTTGGTGTACTCAAATCTAGATAATGCTCTATCACTTCTGATCAAATAGCAAAACCCTAGTTATTCATCTTCATAGTGGCTATGAGAAAAATAGGTTAGTAGGATCACAATGTTGAGCTAATCCTAAAGACCAAAGTGATCCTACTAATGTAGTTCTCCCCTAATGTGTTTACTTGTGTGTCCAAAAAGGTGAAATATGAGAAAATAAAGTACAACAGTGACCTAACTTATAGCTTGGAAAATATAACTCATGGAATGATCCTTTAGTAATTCAAACCTAAAGATGTGTTGTACCTATGACTGATATGGAAATAAGAGAGAATAAGAAAGATTTATCACTCAAATACTTTTTGATCATTGACTTGTGAGAAGGTGTGATATTGCTAGGTATTTGATAGGTGAGGAATGAATGTGGATTGATATTTTATTTATACAAATACATTTGGATAATATCACACACTATGTCACTTAGGCCAACCATAGGAATATGTTTCATTTACAAATTTAATAAGCTTAGGGAATTAAACACTTGCATCGTGTCACAATACTTGCATTAACATAGGTGTCTGAATAAGATGCAAGTGTTTGGAAAGTAAAAAAGTAGGCATAGGTCTATAATTTGGAGAGATGGAATATAATTAGGTTTACAACATTCTTGGTAAGATATAAGGCCTAGGTCATCATAATGATATTGGTTAGACTAAGAGATACTGAATAAAACTAGGTAGATGTCTATAATTTAGAGAAATGTAAGATAAGTAGGTTTAAAACATTCTTGATAAGATATAAGGCCTAGTTCATTATAATGACATTAGTTAGACTAAGAGATAAAGAGATAGTGGATGTGAGCCTTTTAGTAGTAGTAAAGGTATATAACTAAGAGAAACAACCAAGGTATGTATTTTTCCAAGTGTAAAAGACTTACGTGTTATATAATTCATAAATAGTGTCTACATTCCCCCCTTTAATCTAGTAATGAGTTTGTTGGTTTAAAGGAGAAGAAATGTGTACCTAGGTGTGTATATCACACCTTGTATTTATGTGATCCCAACTTAAGTGATTTGATTGTGATCGATTTGAAACCAAGAGCATGTTATAGTATATAATCAGTGCATATAATTTGAAATTAAAAGCATTTTAAATGGTTTAAATTTAAAGACAATAAGGTTTATAAGTACACTAATGTATCGATGCAAATACCTTGCCTTTAGGTAAATTGATATAAAAATATGAAAGATGTATTATTCTGAAGTATTAGAGATAATATTAGGATAAATATAAATCTAAAAAGTACATATATATAAAAATATTTAAAGACAAAACTTGCCCCCAACCTTGGAACTAAAAGTGAGTTGCCACCTAGTAATTGAGATTAACTCAACTATGCAACCCAATCATACTTATAACCCAGTGAGTGTGAGTGAACCAAGTCAACTCACACTATAAATCTGGTGTGGTTGTATGATATAATAAAATCCAACCTATAAAATTGGAAATATTATCTGATTTAATTACCTCAACCATACCAAAAATTAAACCAACTATTGCAATAGATTGGATTAATACAATCCATACAAATCTAACCTGGTGGGTGATGACAGTCCATAAAAGTGTTTAAAATCTAAAACTAATTTGATTTTGAAATATTAGGTGCACATTACATATCATATTCACCTTAAATATGTTTTATGTTAAAACTGTGTATAAAAATAATACCAATGTATCAAATTTTATCATAAATGTGTATCTGAATCATATAACTATGAATTTGGCCAATTTGGAATTTGAAAAAGTGTAGAGGACATGCTTATCATAACATTCCCCCACTATATATGAAGAAATCAAAAAAATGATATAAGTTATAATGTGGAGGACATGTTTTAAAAACATGCCCCCACTATAATATGAGCATGTTGAATACTAAATAACTATGGAGAACATGTTTCCAAAACATTCTCTCACTAAATTTAAATTTGTGAAAAATGTGAAGAATTATTTTTCAAAATATGCCCTCACTACAATATAAATCTATGAATCAATGTGGATTGCATTCCCCCACTAATATGTCCCACTTTTGAGGTGAGGTAAGTATAAATTAGTATTTACCTTACCTCAAAAGGATAAGATAACCATGCAAATTGTGAATGTACCATGTAGCATATAGAGGAAACATGTGTATGTAGATATATTATAGAAGCACATATAATGTGATCACATCAAGGCCTAAGATGCATGATATAAATAATAGAAATGCATATAGAGTAACAATACAAGCTTAAAAATCAACCAAGCACACACATAAGAGCACTCAAAGTCAAGTTAAAAGACAATCATCCAAGGAGACCTCAAACAAGGGGCATGTTCAAGTCCTACACTATCTAAGGGACATGACTTAGTCAAATGTCCATAAAAGTAAGAATGACATATTCAAGCATCCATACAAAAAACAATGACATATTCAAATGCCAAAGAGGAAAACAAAGGCACAAGGGATATAAATAATATATCTCATTCAAATGCTCAAACAAGTAAAACAACATCAAGGCAAGACACTCAAGGAAGTGAATGAATGAAAGCATAAGCAACTAGTATAAACATAACATATTATTCCATGGATTATATGTGTTAGTAAAAAATGTTAAGTACATAACATATCAAGTACACTATGAAAGATATAAACAAGGATAAAGGCATTTTTAAGGATATAAGCTCAAACTTTATAATGTAAAAAGATCATAAAATGAAATAACCTAGATGTATTGTGATAAAATAAGCATATGCCCCCAATGTCCACATGACATGAGTAGAGGGAAGGCCCAAAATTTAAAAGTGCATTGGTCATGTATCTGTGTATGCATGTATCACACTCAAAATATTCATGAAACATGTGTATATATAAATAAAATGATATGTTATCCAATAACATATAAATAACAACATAGATGCCAAGGAGCTAATATAACATGAAAATGCAGAAAATATTTTTGTATTTTTGAATTTATTTTGGTATTTTTAGAATATTTGGAGATTGTATAAACTACCAAATGATTTTAAGAGGAGGATGGAAATATTTGGGTAGGGGAAATGAATAACATTTTCTAAACTAAATGTGTCATATGTGTGCATAACGGACATAGAAAGTGTATCATGCTCTTTCAATAAGTTTGTAGTTGGTATTTTTAATTTGAATTTATCTACATCTGGTTTCTCATTTTTTGATGATGGATTCAATTTATAGTTAGGATGTCTTATAGCTATGAATAGATTATGTGGTATGCTACTGAGGGGATCAAAACATAGTTTACTGATTTATTCATCTGAATATTGTTTACCATCTATATGAGTAGTGAATTTGGCTTGATTTGAAGAAAGGCTTGTAGTTTTCTCCTTTGTAATCACATTTGGAACCTTAATTTTTTTAATTATCTTTTAATTTTTCACTTATTTTATTATAAATCATAATTTTAATATTTTATGTACCCATTACTCTTTGATGATATATTTTATATATGTGATTTATTTTTTGACTTGTTCTCATTTGTAGGTTCTTGTTCTTTTGCATTGGCCAAATGTACCATTGAATGATTTGAATTAGTATTTCTAATATATCCCAATCCTTGACAGTCATTATAATCATATGTGAAAATGGGATGAATGATGCCTTGGGAATGTTTTCCCAATCCTTGACCATGATAACCAAATGTTTGTAAATATTTCTTTCCAAAAACATACTATTTGGAAAAATAAGTATTATTATTGAGAGGTAAACTTATATCCTTTTCTTGATCTGATTTGTCTTTTTGAACCTTTTTTCATTCTAAGTTTGATATTTTTAACTATTTTTGCTTTGAATTTTTATTTGTTAACCACATTTGTTGTTTTGGTATTTGTGGTTTAAGAGAGGCAATCATAATGTGAGTGTTATTATTGGTTAATGTATTAATGATATGATCACCACTACCTTTATGAATTTGTATTTTTTATTTAATTCAAAACAATGATCCGTGTGATGCCCATTTACTATATGGTAAGCACAATAGTATTTGGATCATATTATAAGATGTGGAGTATGTAATTTGACTACTTTGGCTTGACACATTTATCTTAGGATCTCATTTAGAATATTAGTAACCTTTTGGTCACTTTTTTAATCACTTGTTTTAGATGTGTTTTGTTGTATCTTTTTATTTGGATAAGAAACCTTATTTGGCACAAAATTGGTAGATGAGGATGCAAACACATGATTAACACTACCATGTTTTGGATTATGTAGGTATGTAATTTAATTTTCCAACAATGTGATCTTTGAATTGAAATTATTTTTCCACTCCTTTATTGAATTTCTCATAAGGATGAATTACTATTTCAAGGTTTCAAAAGCACAGACCCTAGGTACCTTAGATTAAACATGCATAGATATACCACCTACCTTATCCTTTAAAGGAATGATATCATAGACCTGGTTATAGGGATGGTCACTATCATCCTCCTTAGGGTTAGGAGGAAGAGGTTCAATACTATTGCAACAAGAATTGTAAGGAGGGCTTAAATTCATTTTTTTTGAAATCCTCTCATTATATTGATCAAGTTGGTTACTCCTTTTAATTTATTTTATCAGACATGAAACATAACAAGTATCAAATACCATGATGTACTATAAAATGAAATATGTATTAGATATACCCATATTAAAGATGTTTGTATAAAAGTGGAAATTATGATTTTTAAAATTTTAACACTTTGAAATCAAAATTTAGAAAATAGTAAATCAGGAAACCTTAGGTCAACTAGGGTTTTGAAACCAAAGGTCAGAAATACCATAATGTGTTAAATAAAGAGAAAGTAATATAAAATGATTGTCTAAGAAATTTTGGAACTAGAAACAAGTTTTTAAGGAAAAATAGGAAATGAAACAAACTTAGAAAAATAGGGAAATAAAAGTGTAATGTATGGCATGTAAGTCTAAATTTACTAAAAATATTAAATTGCTAAATTCATAAAATCCATATAATATTTCATCAAAAAATAGGTTTTTTCTATATAAACATATTTATGAAAAACATCTGATGAATTTTAAAATATAGCTATTGGGAAGCTAAAATGCATTAATAAAAGAAGAAGTAACTTACCAGTATTTGAACACAAAAATTTCCAATAAAAAGAGGGTAAAACCCTAGGCTAAAGTTTTATATTTGAAAATAAATCACAAGATGAAATCCTAGGATTTTGAAAACCATATATCATTTTTTTTGCATTTACGTAGGTTAGGCTCACCAAATGTTTAACCTTAGGTTGGATATGGATCATATGGGGTTAGTGATAAGAATATATAAATGAATAAGCACAAGGGTGATAAATAGATGTATAGATGACCAATTAATTATAAAACTCCAATAAAACATATACTAAATTTATTATGCTGAGATATGCTAAAAATAGAAAGTATAACTATGGTAGTTGGTTCTGATGTTAATATAGATCTGGATCTAGAACATACAAGAAGTAGATTAGAAAAATATTTTAGATCAATAGACACTTGCATCGACCTAGGATGATTATGTTAATGATACTCTCTAACTTAGATGTAGGTGTACGATATAAAACACTTACTGAAACTAGATGCGAATGATTAAAATATTTTAGGTTTTATGTCACCTTCACTCTAGTGTGATTAGATATGGATAATGGGTTATCACACCTTATCAAATATAAAAACCCTAGTTCTTCATCTTCATAATGATTGTGGTAAAAATGAATTAGTGAGCTCAGATCTAGATCATGGGATATCAATTCTTATCAAATAGTAAAACCCTAGTTCTTTATCTTCATAGTGGTTATGGGAAAAATGGGTTAGTGAGCTCATAATGTCTAACTAACCCCAAATAACTCTATATAATTGGGTTCCACCTACATATCCACTACTCTGATGAGGGTGTAAGGTTGATGTAGTTCTTCCATAATGTGTTAGCTTATGTGTGCACAAGGGTGCAATATGTGGAAAACAAGTACAATAATGACCTAAATTGTATCTTAGAAAATAGAACTCATGGCATGATCCCTTAGTAATTTAGACTAGTATATGTGTTGTCCCTATGATTGATATAAAAATAATAGAGAATAGGGAAACTTTTCTCCCTTAAATGTTTCTAATTGTTGATTTGTGAGAAGGTGTGAGATTGCTAGGTCTATGCTAGATGAGGAATGAATGGGGGTTAATCATATATTTATACCAATATTTTTGGAGAATATCTTACATTAGAGTACATATATTTACTATAGGAATATATTTAATTTTAACATTAAATGAATTTAGGGCACTAGACACTTGCATCAAGTCAGAACACTTGCGTTGACATAGGTATTTGATTGGGATGCAAGTGTTTAGGAAGAAAAAAATAGGTATCAATCCAAAATTTATAGAGATGGAAAATAAATATGTTTAAAGTATTTTTATAAATATTGGAGGCCTGAATCATCATAATGACATTGTCCAGACTAAGAGATAAACAATGAACATAGAGAGATAGCAAATGCAAGCCTTTCAGTAGTAGGAAAGGTTTATAACTAAGAAGAATAGCCAAGGTATGTATTTTTACAAGTGTAAAAGACTGAGGGATATAAAATTCATAAATAGTGTCTAACTAACACATCTAAAATTTTGGGTTAAACATTTGGTGAACTTGACATTTGATCTCCAATCCCTAGTGGACTTATGGTTTCTTATTTTTACTTTGATTTCTAATTTTTAAACTACAAATATTTTAAAATTTATTTCCATTTATTCTAAAGGAATTAATCCCAAATTCATATATCATTTATCTAATTTCAAATATTTTATAGTAAATTTTATTTTTTATGCTTCATACATCGATAAATAAATCAAAATGATTAATAGATAAGTTGATTTCAAACATATTAAAAATCAGATTTGTTTTTACAACTCTTATTGGAATATTATTGAGCCTATTCCTCCTAACCCTAAGGAGGGTAATAGCCACCATCCTTCTAACTATATCCATGTTATCACTCCTTTAAGGGGTAAAGTAGATGGTATGTGTATGCATATTCAAACTTAAGTATCTAGTGTTTGTCCTTATGAATCCATCAAAGATCAAAACATAACCATGAACAAGTTAATATAAGAGTTATAAAAGAAAAATTAGTATTTTAGTTAAAATATCATATCATTGGAAAATCATATTAGATACCTATAGAATCCAAAATATGCTATTGTTAATCATGTGTTTGCATCTTCATCTATCAATGTTATACCCAATAAGGTTCTATATCCAAAATGTTAGTAGAGGTTCCTAGAAAATTCCAAAACATGCTAATTATAGTGATAAATTATGTAGTAGAGAGAAAAGATAAATATAATATAATAATTCAAACTTACAAAACATTGATTAAAGATGGAAGTGTACTATTACATAAAAATATATGAATAACATAGAGACAGGTGGTATAACCATAATGAATTACAAATTTAAAGGAAAACAAAGTACTCACTATGCACTGAACATAGATTAAATATTCTTAGGAAAACCATAACATAAGCATTTCATTAATGTCTAACACACATCAAAATCATATTTCCTTACATCTAAGTGTTATCTATAGAGCAGTCTAAAGTGCTATCTCATTACATTCCAATCTTTCAATATGCCACAAGGAAATATTCTACGTATTCTCTACTCTATTTCATATGCTTACAAGGTTGCTTACATCTAAAAGATTATAAAAAAGACAAAATCATATGATTTATACACATGTCCAACCAATTATACTTTATGATTTTGGTGACCTGGATCCATACCCAACACTTTCCCATAATTAAATTATTATCTTGTCATGAGATAAAGATTCACCTTGAAGGTTGATTTGAAGCTAAGAGGATGAGTCATAAGCCCTAATCACAATTATTGTTACAGGTGCTATTTACTATTTTTCACCCATTAAACATTACTTTACCATCCTTTTGGGTTTTCAAATAAGTAGCATACTAGCCTACTACCCTTTTAGGTTTTTAATAGACTAGCATAGCTAGGTGGTTGCCTTTTATGGAGTTTCAACCATTATAGACCCACTCTTAATGCTTAAAAATATCTAAAAACTTTAAATAAATTTTGAAAATTGTAAAATTGTGGTGCATAATACCTACTAGGAGGTTTGTGGTGTGTTTTGAAGTAGATGCATAGGAGATTGCTTTTTTGCTAGTTCTACTTGTGCTAAGGTTAGATTCATTGAGTGCATAGGGTTTATTGGTGGGGTTTACTATTATTTAGTGGTTATTTGTGTTTTCATCACTATCTTATTCATTTTCAGGACTTGCTATAGTTATTAGGGTGGAATGAATTAAATTTCATCCACTAGTTGAGTAATGGAAACATTGACCTGTGAAAGATCTTGCTTTAATATCTTCTAGTCTATTAGGGCCTCATGCACTAAGGAAAGCAAACTGCATAGTGGAATCTAGATCAATATTAATTTTTTCACATCATCATCATATAAAATAGAGATTATTACTTTTGCATTTGACATTTTTAGTTGAATATCCAACACCAACTCATCCAATCAATCTATAGCCCTTTGAGATTGAATACCTATACATGTGTTGCACATTGTCTCATTATGCCAAACCTAAAGCTTTTACATTGTAGTGTCCCTAGAATCTAGAATTTATTTGACTAAACTACCCATTTCTTACATAATATCCATTTTATCATCCATCATAGCTTTGTCTTTATCTATTGTTGTAAACTCTAGTTACATAGTAACTAAGGATTTGTTGAGATGCTTCCTCTAGTTTAAAATTCCTTGAACTATCTATTTAGCTTGGTGCACAATGGTATCCAAGACCCATTCATATTATTTGATAAACTCATAGATTGCATCTATCTATGCCCTTAGAGCCTACCCTTATGCATATAATATTTAGAAGCATTACAAGACCAACTAGTGCTTAGTGAGTTACATCAATTTGACCATGACTTGTTTATCCTTAGACATGACCTAGTCACTAAGAACTTACATAAATAGTGTGGGAAAAGTGCCATTGATTATCTGATGTGCCTTTTTAGGCTAGTTGTTAAATTCTATGTTTTCCTTATGTATCTAAAAAACTTCTTACTCCAAGTCTAAGGCCTTTTGAAAAATTAACTCCTAGAACACAATGATGCTTTAGATTTACTTGGATAGGGGTAGATGATAAACATCCAAAGATGTTTCCATCACAATGATGGCAAGTGCCATGGATGTAGTTGAAAGTGTTGTAAGATCTAGTGTGAATAGAGCCAAAGGAAGAAAGAAAATGGTGCATTAGGTGGATGTTATAGGGATATCCCATAGTGATTGGGTAGAAATCTAAGGTTTCAAATACCAAGATTCTTCTTATGAACTTGCTTACTTTTCAAACTTTCTCTGTGATTCTCATTTTACATCCTCCTTGTCTTGAGTGTCCTTTTTGCTTTATGGATTTAGCTTCAACTTCAACCTTATGTTTTGCATCTGCCTCAGCTTGAGCTTTGGCTTGCACCTCAACCTTAGTCTTTGATTTACCTTTGGCTTTGGATTTAACATCCACCTTAGCTTTAGACTCATATTTAACCTTAGCTTTTTTAGCTTCAAAAACATGTTGGACTTGATCTTCTTTCTTGCACTCCTCCTCAACCTTAGCTTTATATTTAGTTGCTTTCTCGGTAGCTACTTTTTGGATTGATCATCTTTGTTTTATTATTTAGTTTAAGCTCTATATTTTGCCTCAGATTTGTCTTTCTTTCATTATATAACTTATGCTTCTTGTTATTTTCTTTTCACTTGGTCTGCCTGCTTATTTTTTACCTCTATTTATTCAACCTAATTCCTCATAGCCTCTACTTCATTATCTCACTTCTTCAAAACTTATACTTATTTTCCCTACTTCTTCATAACCTCTACTTCTTCATATTACTTCTAGAACTTTCCCTATATAGATTATTATTTATACTATTATTACTATGTAGCTTCTTGTTGTTTGTGTTACACTTCCTATGTAACTAATTTCTATTTATCTTCTTTTTTCTTGTACTTCTCCTCTTCCTTTTTTTGATTCCTCTCTTCTTTATTTTATACATTATCTAGATCTTATGTTTTTTATGTAGTTTCCTATTTTGGTTTTGGATCTAACATAATTATTTCTTGAGGCTCCTCCCTATCTTCTAGGATATCAAGTTTGACATCTACTTTAGTATCTTCAAAATATTATGATTTATAACTGTACCTTTGCTCACAAATTTCTTTTTCATAGATATGGTTGGGGGAGGGGATGTATTTTTGATTCTTTGAATTCTAAGTTGGAGATTGTTGTTGTTCTACTTATGATGGATACACATTACTCACAACTATTAGATCCCTAAAAGGCATCATCCTTTCCCCTACAGTTTGAGATGGTCAGATAGATGGGTGTATTTATTGTCTATGCATCAATGGTTATTTTTTAGATTTCCTACTCTAGTATATCAACCATTTTCATAGTGAATGATCCTATAGTTGGGTCTACTTGAAGTATTTTATTCACCAACTTACATTGTGCTAATTTTTGACCTACAATATCAATAATAATAAAGGGTGGGGGTTGAATAATATCAACCTAGAGATACTATCTTACGTAATTATAAACTTGGCATATATGCATTATTTTCTATAATAAAATTTATTTTCTTCTTGTTTATCATATACATCATTACCAATGCCTTCAAGCATAGTCTTTAAGACTTCCTATTCATCAACTCCTAACTCTGGCAATCCTTAGGACATTTGGATTGTCCAATATGAATTTATGTGGCACACCCTCTTATTTGATGGTGGTGGTGAGGCTTGCCATGTAGGTACCTTTCTTTTTCATTTATCTTATTATGATGAGGCTACTGATGTTTATGGTGGGGATTGTAGTTGTGCTTGTTGCTATGGTTATGCTTGTTTTGGCACTGGTTGTTGTCCTTTTGGAGGGAAAAATTGCAAGGGTTGCACAAACATCATAGATAAAATTTTTTTCCTCTACATTTTTGCTCATGCATCCCAAATTGTGATGAAAAATGGCATTGTGGTCTTAGTTAGAATTGATAGCTCATGCACTTTGATTTTCACCCTATTATGCAATTTTATTACTGATGCATGTTTCCATAGATACTACATGACATCCTAAGGGATCCAGGGTTGTGAATTGATTAATGTTAGGGACTCAATCTACCATGCATTGAACTTATCCAAAATTTCATAATATTTCCCTATTCTAGTCCATGTGATGTTTGAAAAGGTGATGGCAGGCCAAAAATCTATAGTGACATCAATAGGTTCTTCTAGGGATTTCCACTACATAAAACACAAAAGTAAGACCAAAAATAGACATTGAAAAGTATGTGAAGTAATTATTACTACCTTCTCAATATTGGTAGTTAAATCTAATTCCAAAAACTCAGGTTAATTGAAATCTTCATGTAGGCGTAACATGCGATACATGATATCGATAACCCATTTTTTTTCTTTCTTGGCCTATTTTATTGTCTACCAAAATCTTTTTTTGATGCATTTGACCAAAAAATACACTAAATCATCCATTATGGACTCATTTGATACTCATCTATCTACCCTAGTTGTATATTTCTCCTTGATGTTTGAATGAATGGGAGAAGCATGGTCTTATATGCAAGAAGGGATTTACCATAATTTGGGAGTCATATAGTTCATGTCATATGTTGGGGATTGATAAAAATTCTAAAATCTTGGGATAAAAGAATAACCCCTTAGTTATATTTACTTAGGAGGGTAAGCATAACCTCATTAATTTAACCAAATGTAGGTATCTTGATCAATATTTTTGTGTTTGAACCTTGTAGTGGATGTGGGAGCATTAGGGATCTAGCTTGTGTAGGATCTTGAGGCCTAAGATAAAACACAATTACTTTTTCTTAATAAATGAAGTCAAAAAGGGGTTAGGGTCATTATATTTAGTTTGTCATATACCTAAGCCAATTCCCATCTCCTCCTTCTATAAGTGGGATCAATAGTTTACCTTACTCCATAGTTGTAATTTTGCCTGAGATGAAGAGTTACTTTATCTTATCAACATATATTATGAAATTTATGCACTTGAAGATGTTTAGAAAATAGATCACAAAATTTGATTATTTTTAGAAGTGTGTAATGTCTTTATATTGTCTATGCCCTTCATATATAGCTTTTGGCTCTCAAATGTGTCTTGCTGAATACTTTAAATGTGTTGACTAGTTGTGCATGAGTTTTCCTTCCCACATTTAATATAACTTGGTGTAATTTGATTTGATAGTGACCCTTTTCATCTAGAATCCTTTATTTATCTCTTGGTAGTTATTTGATGTGATGTCATGTCTTTTAATCTACCTTATTTATTTTATGACACCATCTATTAATTGGCCATGTAATCCATCTTGGGAAGAATGAAATATATGTAAGTGCCCTATCATTACTGGTCTTGAATGAACATCATTCATCCTTTCATCATACTTTTCTTTTCACTTCCTCCTTGCTAGATTTATTTCATAACCTTCAGTAGTTGGTGTCAACTATCCTTGTGTAGGCTATCTCTAGAATTTTATCACATCTTACAACTGTAATTGATCTTTGATAGTTAAAATGTATTGTGATGTAAAGATCACATTGTATAAACCCATAAACCTAAATAGAAAAAAAAAAAAAGCATTCAACCAAAACCTAGTTAAATGGTGTTACTCATCACCCATTCATGTCTTTATCAGAGTGATAAAGATAAAGGTGGTAAGGTTTAAACCTACAACCATTTATTCATCCTAGAAGTATAGTTTCCTATAGATATTTTAACACTATAGTAACCTATTATGAATCTTCATATATAATATATGGTCCTTTCCATATAATGTGTAGTTTTCTTAGGAATGCCCTAAACCTACTATTATATAATAATACTACTTGCCGTAGATAAAACTGTTTAGATCACAAGTTGCGAGCATGCCATGCCTTCTAACTTGACTTATGTATCTCCTCTATCCATAATGCCCTTTATCAATTTTCTTACATTTTAATCAAGTCTAATAAACTTTGATCTAGAGAGTTATGATAACTAAGCCTCATGATTATTATAATGTTTAAGTTTAGAACTATATACTCCATATGCATTACTACTTCAAGATCATAAACAAGTTGAAAGGGAGAAAAACCTATGGTGCATTTGTAATTTAATTTGTATTCCTAAATAAATATAGGAATGCAATCCTCCCAATCATCCATTTTCACATTAAAAATATTTTGTAGCATTTTTCCTAATACCTTGTTTGACGCTTCAGCCTACCCATTTGTTTGGGGATGATAAGTCATGATTTTTGTGGTGCGATGTCATAAACTCTTCAGTGAGAGTTTTGATTGTATTTTTGAGGAAATATGTTCTCTATCACTAACAAGCTTGGTTGGGAATCTAAACCTTATGATGATATTTTCATATAGGACCTTAGCAGCATCCTTCATACCATAACTTGAGGTCATAGATGATTTAACGCATTTGGTGAATTAATTAGTTATAGTAATGATATACCATTCATGAATTTACTTGTTAGGAGGAGATATAGGGCCAATAAAGTCAATTCAACATTATTTAAATGGTCATTATATGAGCATGGGAATCAAAGGCATCTTATCATGTTGATTTGGCTTGCCCATTCATTGGTAGACATCATAATGCTTGGCTACTTTATGCATATCATAGAATAAGGTTAACCACCAAAGACTAGTCTATGGGATTTTTATGGTAGTGTATTCAAATATGAAGTGAACCCATACAATTATTTGATGAGATTATTGAATAATTTGTGGTCATTCATGCTCTAGTTCTACTCTGCACAACATATTATCTCTGCCCAACCCATTGATGAGACTATAAGGTATAGATTGGGTGTCCAATTACTTTTAATCCCATTCCTTATAATACGTAGGGAAAGTTCCTTACTCCAATAAGTTTGTAATATCTTCCATATTATCCAAGATTATGTTAGCCTTGAATAAGTGCACATACGAGGATCCATTTTATATTTTTTTGGATCCTCCCCATTATATAACCTAATTAGATGATTTGGCCCCACATTATTTTAGCCTGCCTTGACATTGATGTAGAATTAAAAATGTTGAAACAACATAACCCATTGAGATATAAATCATCCCAACATTGGCTTGTTAACCAGGTAGAACAATGCTTGGTGATCTATAAATAACTGAAATGGTGTGGCCAACAAGTAATGCCCAAAATTTTGTATCGTAAACACCATAATTAATGCATCTATTTTTAGTTGTATAGTTATTTTCTATAGCTAATAGCTTCATGCTATAAAAATGTATGGGATAGTCCAACCCACTTTCACCTTGCTATGCTAAGACAACTGCTACTACAATACCAAAAGCATCCACATGTATATGGAATGGCTTCTTTTAGTCAAGAAAAACTAGAATTGGTATTGTTACCAACCATTGTTTTAGATCAATGAATAATTCTTGGCATTATATTATCCACTTAAACCCTATATCTTTGCACAATAGTTTCTCCATTGGTACCAATATGAATTCATACCCTTTCATGAAATTCTTGTAATATCTTGTATGAACAATAAATGTGCACACTTTTGTAGAGTTTGTTGGAGGTAGAATCCATACTATCAAAGCAATATTAGCTAGATTAACCAAAATACCATCACTACATACAACATGGCCTAGTAGAAAACCAAAAGGTGCAAATAATAAACATTTATTTAAATTCAAATCAATACACAAAGTGCAACACTATTATAGCATTAATCATAGCTTCGACATATGTTATTTAAACAAATAAAAAATAACCCAATCATCCAAATAGTCTTCTAGAAAGAAATGAGTGAATTCTTTGAATGCATTTACTATAACCCTAAAAAATACAATTGGTGAATTATTTAGGCCAAAGGGCATTGCCTTATATGTGAATGATCCCCATTCAGTTGTGAAGGTTGTCTTAGCCTAATTCCTTCTTTGTGATCAAAATTTGATGGTACCCACTAATTCTATCTATGAATGAGTACACTTCATGCCTTATGATAGACTCAAAGACTTAATATATGAATGGTATTGGGAATGGGTCATTGATGCATGCATTATTAAGTGTGCAATAGTCTTCACAGGCTAAAATTTCCATGTCTTCTTTGGCTACACATCTATAGGGATCACCCATTCTACTTTTTCAACTAGATAAATAATTCAAACTTCTTACATTTGATCCAATTCATCTTTTAATTTGATCTTCATATTATAATTGAGCCTGTATGGGCACTTTTTGATAGGTCAGGCATACTCTTTAAATTATATATGCATCTTCCCCAAGGATGGATCCACACCTTTTACTTTAGAAAACATGGTTGGAACTACATGTTGAGAGTCTAAAAGTAATTAAAAAGCTTTTAAGATTTATTCTTATCCCTAGTAGTCACCATAGTCACAATCTTTGATAAATCCTTTATCATAATGTTTCCATCAATATTTTCAAGGTTTCCTGATATATTTTGTTGAATCCAATAGATAGAAATTATTATAAGATTTTATTACCTTCCTGGTGTGGAATGTTTATGTTGCACATTTTTTCTTCAACATGCTCTATGCTTTGAAATAATTTTGGTTTAGCTTTGTGTTCTGGTTTAAAGAAACCTTATAGATATAGATTTTCATAACTATTAATAAAAAATTTTAGTTCATTTTTTATACCATTACATGGCTTAAAAATAGTTTGCTTTTGTTGACTAGCCCTATAATTGTGAATTTCCAAATTCAAATCCTACACTGCTTCCTACTAAAATTGAAGATTCAATTGTAGTTTCTAACTCTTCTGTTCATCCAAGAAAAAAATATTTTGATTTTTTGTAAGGCATTAGGTACCAATGGATTACCATATTCAAACATAAAAGTCTAAATGAAGTCTTGTTGCACTTACACCTAATTCTTGGTCTATCTCTTATGCCCTTAGTACATATATCATGTTATTAGTATAGGTGCTAATGTATGACTTAAAATGTGTACCCAATACCTTGTATTTACTCCCTATGCAATCCATATATTAGACACTGATAAATGTACAACTCAGGGCATTAACCTTCTTGAAATAAAGGCCATTCTAGTTTCATAGTAGCTGGTAGTTATATTATTTCAAAAAAAAATTCACATGCTTCCTCCTAATGAATTTATGAATTTATATACACTTTCTACCAAGTTATAGTAGTCCCTTTCAACACATAGCTGAGTGTGCTAACTCATTGATCGACCTTTGGTACATGGTGCTCAAACTTTAATATAAATGGATTAAGGTCCTCTGTCACAAAGTATTAAGGTATCTAGTGTTCATCAGTGAAAACCATGTGTAGAGGCCATATATTATGATATATTCAAGCCTAGTTCAACATATGAGTGTCTGAGTCACTACTTATAGATGATGTTATTTACCAAGTTAGAATACCACCTTGAGTAGGTTCTATGTAATCCATTATTATTGCACCTATATTATATATGAAATATAGTTTAAATTTCATTAGAGAGTGTACTAAGAAACACATTCTTCCATCTTAACTTGACTGGATAGAGAATTTAATATAATAGACTTTCACACTGGTTGCTCTTCCTATTGTGTAGTGTGAAGTTTCTAAACTTGATACTCTATAGGTCACAAAGAAGTTTGCCTTTTATATGTGCTAAACTTAAACAAATTATTATCCCCATATGAATAAGGGGAATTTGGATCTTTTGGGATGATATACAACTTTTGATTAGACTTATTAAGGGGTATGACCACTAACTTATCCTATTGATGTGCCTATAGCTAATTTCACATAGTGTTAATATTCATTTGGCTATCATAGGCCCATTTATTACTAATTAAGGAAGGATAATGGGTATCTACTATCTTCATATTAATGAACTCAAAATATCCACACATAATAAGCTCATATACTTTAATATCAATATCCTCTATCCTTTCAATGGGATATACCTTGCCATAATCCACTAAATTGAGAGTAACTAGATTGCAGCTCAAGATCGATTGACCAATGGCTTCTAAAATTGATCGTGGAATCATATTGACTATGCTAATAAAATCAAACATTACATTAAAAATCTCATAAATGATCAACTCAATGTCCATATGAGAATCAACATCCCAAGGTTTCTTAGTCTTAACATACCATACTACTTTATTAATATGTTGTTAACCTCAATGTGCACACTTAGAATATTATGTAGGATATTAGTGATGTATTTTAAAATATATTCATTATGAATGGTGCTGAGTAACTTCATCAAGTCTATCAGGGTAGTCATAACACCTTTACATCTCATGATTATTACAATTTGTCTATATATTTTATTATCAATTGTTGTATTATCATCTTCAAAAGTTGGTTGCTGGATATCTTGCAAGACCTGTGCAACTGGGTACATCAAATTATTTTCAATGGTAGGATTGGGATATTTTACATATTATACTTTTACAATCCTCTAATCTTATGGAATTTATAATGGAGTTAACCATTTTTATGCTTTTTATTTCATGATGTCTGCTTGCACAAATGCATTCTCCTTTGGTTATGCATTGATCATGTTTACATTATGCATATGCTTCTTCTTCCTTTTCTTCTCAAGTATTAGATAATATTTCATTTAATGTTATCCTTAAAATCTATAGTATTTATAGTAGATTTGTATATATGGATTGGTAGGTAAATTCCTCACATAGTGATTATATGCTCCACATAAATAACATGGCATAGGTAGTTAGGTTTGCTGATTATCATCATTATGACCTCTTTGATATCCCCCATGACATCCTACCCTGTAATCTCCTCTATATCCATCTATATTTTTTTGTTATCCCCAACCTTGTGTTTATTTTCCACCATTCCCTCTTTTTTGGTTTTGTTGTGCATCATACCCCAATATTGGAACTGAGGGAAACTCAGATCCCAATTTGAGTATTACTATTGGAGGTTTGTATTGGTCCATGGTTGCTGATACTGACTAGAGTATTGATGTGATGGAGATTATGTATTATTATAACTTACCAGATCCTAAAATTAATAATAGGGTGATGAAGGCATCCATCTAAGACTACTTTAAGTTGAACTTATCATCTCCACTTTTTGTCCTAGAATCACCTGCTTCTTAGCCAATATTTGCTATGCTATAACTACGAATACATTGTTAGTAATATATTATTTCAATTCTTGTAATGCTTGGAAATTATTTTAATCATGGTTAATGGAATTATAATTTTTTTAAAACAAACCCTATTATTTTTTTATGTAGTGCTATAAAATATGGAACTTGGAAGTCACATGCCCTACTACCTTGCATATCTCACAAAACTCATTATTAAGCTTAGGACAATCATTTATATGTTATATTTCTTTTCCACACTCTTTGCACCATAATATTAGTTTAGGCTTATATTTTTTATGTATCCCATCAATATTTTTCATGAATTCATATATATTTGCCTCAAATTTGTAACTAGCTAAGGGAACATCCCCATAATCCTCTATTTGCTCTATTCACAATTTGGTGTGTTAGCTTTGGTCGAGTACCAGGTCTATGAAATAACAAATATAATTCTTGGTAATATCCCCTCTAATAACCAAATATCCTTGTATTTTTCCTCTATAATTAATTCAATTTTGTTCATGACATCAAAAAATATTTGATCATATTCTCCAATTGATTCTTTAAATTTTGCTGAATATCCTTTAAATCTTGAATAGTTTGGCTTGTAAATTTTTTCACTTTAAATTATACTATCAATATAATTGTAAATTGTGTAAAGTCCAAAGAATTTAAATACCTTTTAAAAATTAATTTTAAGGTTCATCTTGATAAATCCCCTATGAGTTCACATTTTTTAACATCATTTGATGTTATTCCTTTAACATTCCATTTCATATTGCAAGTTACCAAAAATTTCTCTAGATATTTAGAACCATCATATGAAATTAAATAAATAAACATACTTGCATTTAGCACCATAGTTTTTAATCTTTTAGTTTCTACCATGGGTTTCTAAACATTGGAACTATGACTTAAGGTAACTGTGCACTATTGATTACACACTATTAACTATGCACTAGTCTTTTCAGGTGTCTTAAAAAGGAATTTCACTTCTTATATTTTATTCCTATCTATTACCTAATTTTTTTGAACTAATATTTCCAAATTTATCTATAAAATAATCAAATCAATTTGTATCCACTACTTCTCTTATAATTCTTTTTATTTTCAATAATAAATTGTGTTGGCAGGATGCATACTCTTGAAATGAATGAATTCTAGTTTGAATTTATTATAAATTTGAACTTGAACTTGTGATAGTTATAAATTAAAATTTAACTTCTTCCCATAAACTTTCCTTCCTAGGTCTAGATAGAAAACCTTCCATTAACTCCAATCTACCTCTACCTTCTAACTACTTTGCTAGTTGCTTACCTTCTTCTTCCTATTGTACTATCTCCATATCTACCTCATTTCTATCTAGTTATTTATATTCATTGGGAAATTTTAAATACTTTTCACACTCTTTGGTTCTTTCACCTTTCACCTCTTCTCTCAATATTTTTCCATCTCTAACATATTCTTTCCTCATCTTTCTATCTCTAGCACTTTCTTCCCTACCTCTAATCCTATCTATAGTTAATTATAGATTAATTATTTTTTTCCACCATATCTATTATTGAAATTCCTATTATAATTATATAATATTCTTCTCATTCTAAGTATTTTCACCTTCCATTTTCTAGGATCATGTTTAAGGTTCTTTTGATTAGTTCCTCATCATTCACTTCCTTCCCACATGCACCCCTATTGTGCCTGAAGTAGGCACCATGGCCTTTTTCACAACCAACATATTAATTAGAGTAGGTATTCATTACAAAAAATTTCCATTGATTACTTAGACAAACCAATTTTATGCAACTTTAAAAGACATGTATCCTTACACTATGAATTTGATAATATAGCCTTTAATTATAGTCTTCATCCAATAGTCTACTACATGGGTCTAGTCTGTATCTAAGTTACACAATATTTTTAACTTTTACTCTTTCCAAAATATAAGATCTATCCTCTTTAGGATGAAACAATAATATTCCACCTTAGATAGACACATGGATAATAAAACATGCAATTGACACAAAAATATTTCATATATTTCACTATAGATATGTTCTTGGATTATCTCCTTCACAGTTGTTTTGACTCTCCTCACTTCTTATGCAAAATTATGGATTCTTGTATCTAACCATCTCTCTATATCCATTTGTCTTAGCAATCTTCTCTACATATTTATTCCAAATGGTTCCACACTCATTACACCATTGTTAGCAGAGGTTCCTAGAAAACTCCAGAATATGCTAATTATAAGGATAGATTGCATAACAGAGAGCAAAGATAAATATAATATAATAGTTAAATATTACATAACATTGATTAAATATGGAAGTGCACTATTACACAAAAACATAGAAATAACACTTAGAGATAGGAGATATAACCATAATTAATTATAGATTTAAAGGCAAACAAAGTTCTCACTATGTACTAAACATAGATAAAAGATTATTAGTAAAACCATAACATTTATATTTCATTAATCTCTAACACACATACAAACCATATTTCATTACATACGAGTGCTATATATAGAGCATTCCAAAGTGGTGTCTCTTTACACTCTAGTCTTTTGATATGCCACAAGGAAAGACTCTATGTATTCTCTACTCTATTTTGTATGCTTAAAAAATTGCATACATCCAAAAGACTATACAAAAGACAAAATCATATGATTTGTACACATGCTCAACCAATTATAGTTTATGATTTTGGTGACCTCTATCCATACCCAACATAAAGGAAAAACTATAGCATAATACATCTTAAGTAATTGATTCAAATATGATATCAAAGGGTACTATGATCCAAATTTAAATATTAAGACAAATGCTTCAAAACAATGTGATTCAATTACATCCTCTACATCTTATAAGGAGATCAAAACACTATTGGGTATATCATAGAATGCATGGGCATCATACATATTTTTATTTTATATTGAATAAAAAAATAAAACATATAAATGATAGTTGTGATCATATCATTGATACATTAATCAAAAAACCCACTCACATTATTAGTAACTCTCCTAAAACACAAGTGTAAACACAATAAGTATGGGTAAAAAAGGATAATTTAGAGAAAAAACAATTGTAAAGGAATAAATTAGAGTAATATAAGATTTAAAATGTAAAACTAGAATAATCAACATTACGAAAAGATCAAAATGAAAAGGAATAACTAAAAAAGGCAATGTTATAAAAAGAGAAAGAACAAAAATATCAAAATCAAACTCAAGGTAAGAAAAAAAGCATTCTAAACAGAGGGTTCCTAACAAAGGATTTTTTAAAGTAAGACATGCCTAAAAAATAAAAGGATACGACTTTGGTTTTCAAAGATCTAAATATCATATCTATTCCATGCATAAATGAAATAATTGGTTAAGGCATAAATTACATCTTTTCCTAGTGTGCGAGAAAAGATACATGGCTCTCATCTATCCCATAATGAGATGCAAGTTCCTAACAATAACAAACTCAAGAAAAAAAATTCAATATAGAAACTTTAATCTATAGTGTAGTTTTTTTTTCATACATGAATGCTCAAAATGATATATCACAAGTTCAATAACAACCTAAGAAGTTCCATATTTTATATATTTATAACATAGAAGATTGGTATGATCCTAATAATAAAAAAGATTGGTATGATCCTAATTATACTGATTACACAACACATGAATATGATACACATCATACAGATCTTTCATATAAGCATCTCCTAGATGAGTACATTGGAATATAGTATACTTTTTCCTTGTACACTTCTTTGATTATCCTTCAAAATGATCCAAAAATTCTAAAAATATAAAAACATTTAAAAACTTCCAAAAAAATAAAATTTTTAGCATGTTTTCTAGCTGTACTATTTCTTATACATATGTTGTTTGATCCATGTTAGTAGATAACATATAATTACTTTCCTATATACACATATGTTTTACACTTAATTTGAGTGTGATACCAACATACCTAGATACATGATATATGAAAATATAGATGTTGGGCCTTACCTCCACTCACATCCTAAGTACATTGGGGGAATTTTATTTTTTAATCATAATAGACCCAGGTTACATTATTTTATGATCACTTTTCATTATCATGTTTGAGATTATATACTTACACATGTCTATATCCATGCTTATACCTTTCCCAATATGCTTGATATGCCATGTACTTGACATTACTTATTTTTTAACCCTGAATTGGTTATGGATCCCACTATGGGAGATATGGTTAATAATATAGAAATGAATAAGCATAAGGGTGATAAATAGATCTATAGTAGGTCAATTAATTATAAAACTCAAATAGAACATATAATATAATGAATTTATTATATTAAAATACATTAAAAATGGAAAGCAGAACTACATTAGATATTGTAATGACAATGAAAATGAGATACTTAGTTGGTTTTGATGGTAATATAGATATGGATCTATAATAGGTAGGAAGGAGTCTAGAAGAATATATATAATAGTCACCAAGTTTTGGATTAAGTGCCTCTATATCTATAGACACTTGGATTAGCCTAGTATGGTTGCATCATCACTAGTGTCTAGATTAGATGTAAGTGTTCAATATAGAATAATAGTTAAAATAGGATGTAACCACCTAGATTATTTTAGGTTCATCATCTCCTTCACTTTGGTACATTTAGATTTGGGTCATGGACTGTTGCTCCTTGTAAAATGATCAAACCCTAGTTCTTCATATTCATAGTGGCTATGAGAAAAATGGGTTAGTGGCACATAGTGTCAAGATACCCCAAAGACCCCCTCTACACTACCTACATATCCAATACTATGGAGAGGGCTTCAGACTTATGTAGTTCTCCCCTACATGTTGGCTTGTGTGTGAATCATGAAATGTGTTATAAACAAGTACAAAAGTGACATATCTTGTAACTCTAAAAATATAGCTCTTGGGTTTCTCCTTCATTAATTCAGACCTGTAGAAGTGTTGTCCCTATGAATGATATGGAAATAGGATAAAATATGGAAGCCTTTTACTCAATTATATGTTATTTGAATGCTATTTTGTATAAATTCTGAGTTTATGCTAGGTTAGGAATGAATGATGGTTGATATTATATTTATACCAATCCCTTTGGAGAATATCTCTCATAATAACACTTAGGTTGATTTTAAAATTAGATGAGTTTAGGGAACTTGACACTTGCATTAGAACATGAAACTTGCATCAACATAGGTGTTTGTTCAAGATGCAAGTGTCTAGGGAACAAGAAAATATAGGCTCATAACTTGTATAAGCATAAGATAAAAAAGTTTTAATCATTCTAAGTAAGATATAAGGCCTGGGTCATCAACATAAGACTATTCAAATTCAGATATATGATAAAGGGCACAAGAGAGAGTAGATGTGAGACTTGTAGAAGTTTGAAAGGTATAGAAATGAGAGGAATAATCAAGGTCTGAGTTTTCCAAGTGTACAAGATTGAGGTACTATATAGTTCATAAATATCATATACACTTGAAAACATATATATTTATGAAGTAGTATGATATGTTCATGTTGGTTGCCTATATTCCTTGCTTGATATTATATTATATGATATTACCTATTTGATTATTGAATATTCTCCATTTATTATGACCCCATGAATTTTATTACTTATTTAGACATTTGAATATGTAAATCTATGTTGGTGTAGATGATATTTATGGATTATATATAACCTTGGTCTTGTACACCTGGAAAATTTATACCTTGTCTATTCCTCTTAATATAGACCTTTCTCACTTTTGTAAGTCTTACATCTGCTCTATCTTGTGCTCTTTCACGTATATCTCTTAGTCAAAATAGTATTATGTTGATGTCCAAAGAATTATATCTTGCTTAAAATTCTTAAAACATACTTATCTTCTATCTTTATAAGTTCTAAACTTGTACCTACTTTTCTACTCTGTGAACACTAACATATGGGATAAACACTATTTTGACATTAATGTCTTGACCTAATGCAAGTGTCTTGTGACTGAAAGTCATATATTTTAAAAATTAAATGCATCCTAATGGTCGACCTAAGTTATTTAATTTCAATTACTTATCTAAAGGGATTGATATAAATACAAAATCAACCCTCATTCATTCCTCACCTAAAAAATCAAGAACAATACCAAATATACTTTCCAAAAAGCATTCAAAGATCATTCAATTAAAAAAAGATTCCATATTTCCATACCAATATTAGGTACAACATATATAGGTTTGAATGACTAAAGGAGTAGCTAAAGAGATTGATTTGCCAAGTTACAAACTAGGTCATTATTGTACTTTCTTTGCACATATTGTATGATTCATACACAAGCTAACATATAGGGGATAACTACATTAGTATGAGGCCTTATTCAGAGTATTGTCTATGTAAGAAACACTCATTAATATAGGGGGTATTTGGGGTTAGATCCACACCATGTGCCTACTAACCCATTTCCTACAAGGTCACTATGAATATGAAGAATTAGGGTTTTTTAAATTCATGAGGAGCGACAATATATGACCTAGATCTAAATGTACAAGAGTAAAGGTGAAGTTAAACCCACAAGCATATAGGTAGTTTCATCATTTTCTATTTTCCATATAGTACAATTACATCAAACCCAGATATTAGAATCAACGCAACCATCCTAAGCTGATGTTAGTGTCTACAACTCTAAAAACATTAGATCTAGAATTTGATGAATGTTGTAGAATATCTTTCCAAACTAATTTTTGATTCTAGATCCAACACTGTGTTAGTATAAGAACTAACTAATTATATTAATTATTTGTCATTTCTATACATAACTTAGTTATAATTTATATATTTAACCTATACTAAACATAATAAATTTAGTGTGTGCTTATATCTTAGTTTAACACTTAATTAGCCTATTGTAGATCTAATTATCACCCTTATGAATTATCAATTATATATTATTAACCCTATTATACCATGAAGGTAGAATAAAATCATATCTAATTTAGGGTTAACCATTTGGTGAACCTAATCTTTGAACATCAAACCCTAAGATAAATTAAGATTTTTTTATTTTTTCTTAATTTTTGTACTTTGTTGTAAATTTTAGAATTTTCATTTGTTAATAAATGGAAAATGTTAGTGAAAAAACCCAATTATAAATAGATATAAAGAATCATTGATTACTCATCTCAATAATAACAAGAGCTTAATGGATGCAATTTTGTATAAAACAAGAGATGAAATAAGTAAACAAGATAAAACTAATGTTATCTCACCTAGTGATGGTGAATCCCTAGAAGGTGCTATAATTTATCCCACACTAATAAATCCACATACATATAATGGGGGCATGGGTTATGTGTTTAAACCTTTATTTTTTGAAACTACTATTAATACATCTATCATGGAATTATCAATTGTTTCAAAATAAATAATAGTTTCAATGCCTATTACTACTCAAAACGTGTTTACATACTCTTTGGTGACTAATCAAGTTACTAATCTAAACCCCAATGAGTGGATTTTTCCAATACTCCTTCAAGTTATAAATATTTTGGAGGACAAGGTTAAAACATTGAAAAAAATGCTTTAAAATACCCCCATGCTATTAATTCACAAAATGTATTATATAACCATATTGCACTTGAGATCTCTTTGCACCCTTTTTCATCTAGATTTATTGAACCTAAGTTCACATTTTATGATGTAAAGGGTGATCCTGAACAACATATTTTAACCTTTTATGTGGAATGCCTTGATTATGCCTCTAATGATAAAATTTTGACAAAATTATTTCCAAGAAGGCTCAAGGACTATGCTTTAAGGTGATTATATGATTTACCTCTCTAATATATGAAAGAATTCAAACCTATTGTAGACCATTTTTTAACACACTTTTACATTAATATTTATGAAAAGGTTTCCTATGCTTAAATTACCAAATTCAAACAAGGAACCAATGAACTTATCAATAAATATGTCTTAGATATAAGACAATGCTAGATAAAATGACTAATCTTATGGTAGATAAGGAGTTACAAGAAATATTCAAGCAAAATTTCCTTACTCTATTACATGATTCCATTATTTTTAATAATTTCAAATCTTTAAATCACTTATGCCATGTATGGGACCATGAAATGAAACTTGTGTCATTGAATAAACTTAAGTATGTAGAAAACACACCAATTGTATCTGCCTCTAGTACCAAATTTATAGTCAAACTAAATTATAAGGTAAAAACTCCTGAGCCTAAAAAGGAAACAACCCCCATGGTTAAAATAGTTTCAAAATAACCTAATTGAATTATCTTATCTAATATACCAAGGAGACAATTTACACATTTACCTAAGTCCCCAGTTTTATTACTCTCATAGTTACTAGAGTGTTAGCTTATATCTCTCCCTCATCCTATTGAGGTTGATATGATTTGATCTATACCCAAAGGATATGATGTGAATGTTTAATGTGATTATCATCAAGGACCAAGCCATTATATAGGAAAATGATTTACCTTGAAGCATAAGATCCAAGATATTATTGATGACCAAAATCTTACATTTAAGGATCCTACAAAGGAATCAATGTCACAAATTGGTGATCAACATAAATAAAAAATATTTAACAATAATTTTCAAGACAATTCTAAGAAGGAACCAAAATTTAAATTACGTTAAATTCACATCCTCCCCCACCACATTATGGACACCCACTAGATGGGATTATTGGTACTTACACATGACATTTACCTCCTATGGTATAGAGACCCTATATTACTTTCTATGATAGTCAAATTAAGGATGATGAATTTGATCTTCATTATTTATTCATTCTTTCTTACCTTAATAAAAATATTATACACAATGTTATTATTGATAATGGTGTAAGCAAGAATGTTTGCACTATGACATTACTTACTCACTTGGGTTATACCCATAATGATTTACATCCTTTTACTAGATCAGTTAGTGAATTTTTTGGGACATCCTATAAGGTTCTTGGTGATATTGAACTATGTTTAAAGATCGGTCCAACACATGTGGTTACTACCTTTTCAGTCTTACCTTACATGGGAATATTTGATATATTGGGAAGACCTTAGATCCATACACTTTGAGAAGTACCTTATACAGTGCATGGATGTGTTAAATACATTCATTCCTATTAGGTAATTATAGTTTATGTAATTTAATATGAACATCCTTTTGAACAGGAGAAATTTATACCTAGATAGTTAATTACCAAGCCTAATAAGGCTCATTCACCATAAAAGGGTAAACAATAGGCAATCCCATTTACTAGATGACTAGTACTTGAGATACCATTACCTCATAGACATACAATAGATTTGATGAAATCCCCACCTAATATGCACCATGTTTAGATATATAGATAACCTACACATGTTACTATTATTTCTATTCCAAATAAATCACAAAGCACATAGAGATGGGTCCCATGAATCCCTATTTTACCTTCACAACCATAGATTCTTACTATACATACACAAAGTATCATAGACACTATAATGACAAATATTGCACCTACATGTGATCCTTGGTAGTACCATAAATTAATTACACCAATTTTTGAGTGGGGAGATATATATGACCATCCATTGGATGGCATCATAGGATGATGTTTCCTCTTCAAATATTCCAAAAATACCAAAAAAATAAAAAACATTCAAAAATCCAAAAAACACTTACAACACCTACATGTGTTATTAGGTCCTTGGCATCTATGTGTTAGTTCCATGTTGATGGATGACATACTTAGTTACTCCTACATACACATACGTGTCACACTTTTACTTGAGTGTGATACATGCATACACAGATATATGATCTATTCCTATTTTATATATTGGGCCTTCCCCTCTACTCATGTCATGTAGACATTTAGGGTAGCCACTTCTTTGATCTTGATACACATAGGTTATATGGTTAGATGATCACATTTCATTATCATGTTTAAGCTTACATATGTACTTACACATGACTTTATCCATGATTATATCTTAAACATGGTACTTGACAATTTTTCCTAACACATTGGATCCATGGAATACTATGAAATGTTTATACTAGTTTCTTATGATTTACTCTATTCACTTCATTGAGTGTCTTTCCTTACTATTATATTCATTGTTTGAGAATTTGAATATGCTTCTTTGATTGTGGCACCTATGCCTATGTATTATTTCATTAAAATTTGTATATGTCATTATTTTTTGTATGGAAATTTGAATATGTTATCCTTAATTTTATAAACATTTGACTAAGTCATGTCCCTTTAATTGTTTAACATTTGAACATGCCCCTTGTTTTCAGTCTCCTTAGACCGTTGCCTTTTAACTTGATATTAAGTGATCTTGTGTGTGTGCTTGATTTGATTATTGAGCTTATACTATCACTACGTAGAAATTTCCATGATTATTATCATGAATCTAAGGCATTTAGGTTATCACATTGGTTCTATGCACTTCAATGATATATCTACCTAGACATGTTCCTTATATATACTACATGGTACATTCATAGATTATACAATTGTCTTATCCTTTTGAGGTGAGGTAACTACCAGTTATTCTCTTTCCCTCACCTTAAAGGGGGGGAATATTAGTGGGGGAATGTCATAGAGGCATGTTCTCCACACTTGGAATAGTTTTTAAATTTAGGGGGCCATGTCTTATGGGCATGGATTCCACACATTCATAGTTTTCAGATTCAGGGACATCCTTTAAAAGCATGTTCTCCAGACTTATTCAATATGTGGTAATTATATTAGTTTTTATATTTAATGGGGAAATGTCATATAGGCATGGCTTCTACACATTCATAGTTTTTAAATTTAGTGGGGACATGCTTTCGAAGCATGTTATCCACACCTATTTAGTATTCATCATCTCTAAATTATAGTGGGGGCATGATTTGGAAGAATTTTGTCCATACTTACACAATTTTATAAATTAGCCAAAACACATAGTTATATGATTTAAATTCACAATTATGGTAGAATTATATACATTGGTACCTTTGTTATACATAATTTTAGAATGAGACATATCTAAGGTGCATATGCTATGTAGTTTGTTCCTAATGTTGAAAAATTCAAACTAGTTTCATATTTTAGAACATTCTCAAGGACTATGACCACTGACTAGTTATACTTTTACAAACTATATCGAGATAATCTACTGTAGTAGTTAGTTCACATTTTGGTATGGTTGAGTGATTAAATCACTCAATATTGTGAAGTTTTTAGGTTGGAATTGATATTATCATCTAGCCTCACTAATTTGATAGTGTGGGTGACTTGGTTCACTTACACTCTCCATGTTATAATTATCATTCGTTTACATGGTTGAGCTAATCTCAACTACTAGGTGGTAACTCTCTTTTTGCTACAAATTCAAGGGAATATGCTCTATAATATATATATATATATATATATATATATATATATATATATATATATATATATATTTCCTTAGATATATGAACTTTCAATATTTATCTATAATTCATTTTAATTTTAGTTTTATATATTTAAAATGATAAATATTTTTCAAAATAACTTGCCAATAGGCATGGTGGTTACATTGACACATCTATGTACTCCTAAACCTTGATATTTAAATTTAAATATATTTTAAGTACTTTCAATTCTAGATTATATGTAATAATTATATACTATATCATGTTCTTGGTTATAGGTTAGTGACCAATAAAGCACTCAAGTAAGAAATGTGCAAATACAAGGTGTGTTAACACACTTAGGCACATAATCCTTTCCTTTAAACTAGTTGGATTATATAATACCTTAATTTTATACACTTGAAAAACTTAGACCTTGGTTGTTCCTCTTAGTTTTGGACCATTCCCACTTTTAAATGTCTCATATTTTCTCTATCTTATGTCCCTTGACCTATATCTCTTAATTTGACCAATATTATGTTGATGACCAAGGCCTTCTATCTTTCCCAGAATGTTAAAAACTTACTTATCTTCCATATCTACAAGTTTTGAACTTATACCTAGTTTCCTACTCCATGGACACTAGCATCTAGGATAGACACTAGTGTCAATGTTAGTGTCCTGACTCAACGTAAGTGTCTAGTGCCCTAAAGTCATCTATTTTACAAATGAAAAATATCCTAATGGCTGGATTAAGTAATTTAATGTGAGTTACGTCTGCAAAGGGATTGATATAAATAAAATATCAACCCTCATTCATTCCTCACCTAGAAACACAAGAACAATACCAAGTATTCTTACCAAAGAGCATTCAACTAAATAAAGTTTATGTATCTCTATATTAGTAATAGGTACACCATATCTATAGGTATAAAGTACTAAAGGAGAAGTTCAAGATCCTAATTTACCAAGTTTAAATCTATGTCACTATTGTATTTTTTTTGCACATATTATATGATTCACACACAAGCCAATATATAGGGGAGAACTACATCATTCTGAGGAGATCTTTAGAGTATTGTCTATATAGGAAGCACTCAATAATAGAGGGGTGTTTGGGGTTAGATAAACACCATGTTCCCACTAACCCATTTCTCCCAAGGTCACTATAAATATGAAAAAATTGGGTTTTATAAATTCATGAGTAACAATAATCCATGACGCAAATCCAAATGCACCAGAATGAAGGTGAAGTAAAACCCAAAAGCATATAGGTGGTCACATCCTTTTCCAATAGGTATTCCATATGGGACATTTATGTCTAACTCAAATAATAGTGTCAACACAACCATCTTAGGTTGATGTTAGTGTCTAGAGCTCTAAAAAAATTAGATCCAAAATCTTATGACTATTTCAGAATCTCCTTCCAAACTACTTTATGCTTGTTCTAGATTTAACACCATGTTAACATAAGCACTAGATAAGTATATTGCTTCTTTATCATTTCTATGTATAGCTTAGTTGTATTTTATATATTTAGCTTATACTTAGCATAATAAATTTAGTGTATGCTTATATATGAGTTTAACACATAATTTGCCTACTATATATTTGATTATCACCCTTGTGCATTATCATTTCTATTTTCTTAACCCTAAAAACCCACTAAGGTAGGATAACCTCTTTATCCAAATTTAGGGTTAAATAGTTGTATGAAAATTTGAATATGTCATTTTTATGCTTTATGGACATTTGAATAAGTCATGTCCCTTTGATTGTGCATAATTTGAACTTTACCCTTGTATGAGGTCTCCTTGAACCATTATATTATTTGCATTAATTTTGAGTGTTCTTATGTGTGTGATTAATTACTTATCAATATTGTACTATTACTTTCTAGACATTGACATGATTTACATCATGCATCTTAAGACTTGATGTGATCACATACTATGTGACTCTATGTTATATCTACCTAGACATGTTATTCTTATATTCTACATGATCCATACATAACATTCAATTATATTATCCTTTTGAGGTAAGGTATCTACTATATTATACTTATCTCCACCTCAAAAGGGGGGAATATTAGTGGAGGAATGTCATAGAGGCATGGATTATATATTTTCATAGTTTCATATTTTTGTGGAGGTATGTCAAAAAGGCATAACTTCCACACTTATCCAATACTCAACATCTCTAGATTATAGTGGGGACATGTTATGGAAACATGTTCTCCACATTTACACTAGTTCTTAGATTTTCTATATTACAATGGGAGCATGTTATGGAAACCTGTTGTCCACATTTACATTAGTTCTTAGATTCTCTAGATTAAAGTGGGGGCTTGTTATGGAAAAATGTTCTCTAAATTTTTAATAGTTCTCAGATTCTCTAGATTTAGTGGAGACATGTCATAAAAACATGTCCTCCACACTTGCACCAATTTGAAATTCACCATATTTCACAATTATATGATTCAAATACATATTGGTGGCAATATTCTATAAATTTTTACTATTATTATATCTAGGTTTTATCTTGAGACTTATATGAAACCTAAAACTATAAAATCAAATAAATTTATAGATTTAAAATACTATTATAGACTATTATCACACCTAGGATGGACTGTTATCGAGCCAATCTACTGCAATAGTTGGTTCACCTTTAGAAGTTTGAGTTGATTAAATCACTCAAACTTATCAAATTTATAAGTTATATTTGGTTAAATCATTTAAATTTACCATAATTATAGGTCAAATTTGATCGAATCATCTACCCTCACTAGATATATAGTGTGATTTGATTAAATCACTCACATTCCCTAGATTATACACATATTTAGGTTTCACAATTGAGATGAAATAAGCTCTATGGCCATGTTATAAATAACCTTTACACCAAGGTTGTGGGTGTGATTCCTCTAATATATATATGTATTTGATGGCTTACAATTGTCCTAATCTTAGATTTAATGCTTCATAAAGAGGTATCCTTTCAAATCAAATTTCTAAAATGTGAGATGGTTACATCAACACACATGTGCTCTTAACCTTAATCTTATTAATTTAAAGCATTTCAAATTCTTTCAATTCACATTTCATACACTAATTATATACTATAACATGCTCTTGATTTTAGGTTAGTCACTAGTAAAACACTCAAGTTAGGTTCACAAAAAAGATAAGGTGTGTTATACACAATCAGGTATGAATTTATTTCCTTTAAAATAAATATTTAATTACTAGCTTAAAGACAGGGAAATATAGATACTAAAACCTGATTTATATATTACCTCAGTCTTTTACACTTAAAAAATACCTACCATGGTTGTACCTTCACTATCTCTTTGTGCATAATTTTATATCTATTAGTCTAACCATTATTATTTTGATGAATAGGTCTTATATACTATGAAAAAATATCTAAACCTAGTTATTATCCTTCACTACTAGTTCTAGACATGTACCTATTTTTCATCTTCTTCGTTACTTGTGTCCTAGATGAACACATTTGTCGATAGAAGTGTCCACTTTACCTACAAAGTGTCAAGTGCCCAAAATTCATCTAGTTTGTAAAAAAAATGTATCCATAAGGTTGGCCTAAGTGATTTAATACAAGATATTTCTAAAAGGTATTGGTATATACACAAGATCAATCCTCATTCATTAAACACCTAACAAACACTTGGATATCACATACAACTCATAAGGTAATATACCAAGAAGCACTCAATCAAGTATTTAAGTGAGAAAACCTAACCTATTCATCCCTATTTCTATATCAGTCATAGGAGTGGTATTCTCATAGGTTTGAAGAATTCAAAGAGAAATCCAACATCCATATTTTATAAGTTACAAGTTAGGTCACTGCATGTCTTTAATTATCACACATTTCATACTTGAGTGCACATAAGCCAACACATAAGGGATAACTACATAATTTTGAGGCCCTCTTTAGAGTATGGTCTATGTAGGAATTGCTCATTTATAGAGGGGTATTGGGTTAGATGACACCATGAACTCACTAACCTATTTTTTCCATAGTCACTTCAAGACTAAAGGCTATGGTTTGATGTTTTGATGAAGAGTGATAACCTGTGTGTGAGATTTGAAGACATTAGAAGAAAGGTGATATAAAACCTAGAAGACTCTAGTTGGTTACATCTAGATATAGTAAATATTATAAATAAATCACCTATAATAGGATTAGACATCTATGTCAATGCAACTATATAGATACAACATAAGCATAAGAGGTCACATAAAAAATATATCAAGAATATGATGACTATTCTAGGATCATCTTCAATTCCAGTTCTAGCCTGTTTTAGATTAGACTTGCATGTACACAATAAACCAACTAAGTATTATTTAGTGATAATTAATTTTAATGTATATCAATAGATGTAATTTACTAATTTTATCAATCTTAGTTGTAAAAATATAGAATATTATTTTTTTGAGTTTTCTATTAATTGGCCTGATCATTAGGTTAGTTATCACCTTTGTGTAAAATTTAATCGAATAAACTTTAACCCAATATACCTAACGTATCTAAAATTTAGGGTTAAACACTTTTATATCATGTTGTGTGTAAATAAATTAATGAAGTAATGTCATTATGATCCATTAATAACAAACACACGATGAGTGGGTTATTGATCAATATAGGCTCACATACATAAAGCATTAAAATTAGAAACATCATCCATTATATCAACAATTGTGTATTAGATTAAACATTTATACCAACAATTCCATCTAATGGATGATAATGTGACTTAGGAGGTGGATAAATGTTTTTAGTATGATGCACTACTAAATTATCCTTATTAGTGTCATGATTTAGAAATGTCTCACTAAAAATATTCAACTTATTATTTTCATTCTTTTGAGACTTAGTTTCTTCTTTAGGAGTGCCTAATACAATAACATTATTGTAGATAACATCTTGAATAAGGTGCCTAATCTTGAAACATATATTAGTAGAATGACCATTTCATATATGGTAATCACAATAAGCATTGTTATAAAAATATTTTACTTAGTGTTTACTCATGTAAACTTCAAATTATTGAGGTAGAGTAATAATATTTCACTCAAATAACCTTTTTAAAAATTTATGAGGTAGTTGTGGTAATATAGAGAATTGCCTATTTGGTTGATCTGATAAAACAGTGTTGTTAAAATGTTGACAAATAACATTAATTATGATATTTTCATCAACTTTAGAATTTATTGGCTTAGATTTATAATATGATTTGATTTAAAACTTAATTATGAAAGTATATGTATATGCATGTGTATAGTTGAGCTTGTTTAAAATAAGAAGCTTGAATTCTCTTTCTCTTATTATATGAAAACGCTCTTCATATGATTTGATTTTTTTAAAATAATTGAGTCATGCAAAGGTGCAAGAAAAATTTGTTTGAAAATATCTTGTAATTCATTGTCTACCAATGTGTTAGTTATTTTGGCAAGCACAGTCTTGTAACGAAGTACAAAATCACTAATAGGCTCTTTAGTTCCTTGCTTAATCTTAATGATTTATAAGAAAGATTTTCATGAATGTTAATTATAAAATTATAAATGAATTGATCTACTAGTGGAACGAATACTTTGATTTATTGAATAGGTAGATCATAAAACTATTGTAAGGTGTAATATTTTAAGCTTCTTGAAAACAACTTAGTTAGCATTTTGTCATTGAAAACATAATTTAAACATGTTTCATGAAAAAATTTAGATGTTATTTTGGATCTCCTTTAACTTAATATAATGAAAATTTAGGAGATAAAAATCCTATAGGTAAAGGATATGTTGTAATATCAAGTGATAATAGATTGTGAAGAAAATCTTGATAATCTAGTGTGGCTAGTTTTTGGTATAACTTGCTCTAACTCCAAAACCTTAGCATGCAAAAGTGAAATAGTTTACACTAGGGATTGTGTAGTAGGCAAGGTATATGATGTAGTATGCATAGATATCAAAGGTCTTATATGAATTATTTATTTAGGCATGGGCATAGAGATACATGCGAAGCCTTGGGTTGCCCCTAAATCCAAAGGTGTAGATGTAATGACAATACAAATAATAGAAATGGAAAAACATGTGGTAGGGTTAATAATAGGTTTATCAATTGAATCAATTATTTTGTTATATGTTCTAGCATGATCAAGTTTATTTTATTATTTTTTGGATAAAAATAGCAAAGAATCAATTTCATTAAGATGTGTATCAAGGTATTCACTAAATTATTTTCCATTAACAGGTTCAAATATATTATTCTCAGTTAAATTAGATTCTTGGGTCTTAACAATTTATATGGTTATAATAAATACATCAAGAGATCTAAAGTAAGTCTTATAAGATACTGAATCTAAAATCATTATTATTCATATGTCATACTTGACTTTGCAAAATTTAAAAATGGTAATGTTTGTGTTTTAGCCTATGATTTGATTTGTTTTATTATATGCATGTTAATGATGTTCCTCATTAAAGGAATACAACATGTAATGAAAACTAAAGAAACTTGAAAGAAAAATTATTGATCCAATATAGTCATATATTTTTTATACATGAGATCAACAAAAAATTGAAATTTAAATCCTAAAAAAAATGAAAATATTTTGTGCATGAAAATTATTAAATTCTTATGAAATACAAGGTAAAAGAAGATACTTTCAAGGTCATAAAAAATATCTAAGTTTAAAATAAAATGATTTAAGAGTTAACAATTAGATTTTAGGTTGAAATCAATTTATTTTAGCATCAAATTTAGATCCAAGGTCGAAAGAAAATTCTTATAATGTCGAATGTTTAGAAATTTATCTAAATCCTAGGACAAATTTTTGAAGCAATACTTGAATAAAAAGTGGGTTCACCAATATGTTTTTTTAGAATTTGACTTAATTGGTTTATTAAACATAATTTAGATAAATTGAATAGAATATAAAAATGTTTTAAATCAACTTTCACAAGTAGAATGAAATCAATACTAAATTTGACAAAGTGCAATCAAATACAAACTTAACTATTTCTATTTGAGATTTGACTATGTAAAGTTGATAGACACTTGAAATTGACAAATAGGAATGAACCCTAAAATTGATAAAAATTGAGACTAAAATTAGTGAAGGATAGGATCATCCATCTTGGGATAGGATTGAATGCTATTATAGTCTTGAGTTTGTTGATCTTTACTTTGTTGAAAATTAGGAAGTTAGGTCACGATCATGTATGGATATTTGACTTTCAGAAGTGTATTGAAGACCTAAAAATAAACATTTCAAGGTTTAAAAATTGGTAGGGTTTTGCATTGAATAAAAAATTATAAATAAAAAAAGGGGGTGTAGAGACTCAATTCTCATCACTCTCATGTCAAAATTGCAATTAGAATGATTTCTAACAATAACACATGAATCACTGAAACACCCAAATTATTCTATGCAATTGGAATCCATATTATAAAATATATTTGGGAAACCTTGATTAAGGAAATGCACTATAGATAAATGTTAGATTTAATTAATACATCTCGAGTTAAATTGTGACTCTGCAATAGATGATTTAGGATTAATTATATCTAGTAGTTATTTGACTTTCAAAGTCACTTCACTTTTAATTAAGTTAATTAAAATAATTTAAATAGCCTAATATTATTTTAATATGAAATTCTATAGCTTTTAGGATTTTCTATTTTCTAAATTCATTAATTATATTTATTCCTTAACTCTCATTACAAGTGGCCAAGTGGATCATGACATCATCATAACATCACAAAAATATTAGTAATGATAACATCATAATAAAATCATTAAAAAGTTGTCAAGCACTAAGAAATGAATTCAAGAAAATATCTAAATTTGGAATTCCATGCCTTATTAATGCTCTCACTTTCTAAAATATTAATTTTTCTTCCCTCTAAAATTGAACTCTTTCGTGACCATTCATCTCATTCTTGATCTAAAGGCCATAACTGATATATGAAACCTATAAATGTAAGAGCCACCATATACCAAAATAAATATCTTTAGTGAAAAGATATAATACAAAATTTATTCTAAAGCTTCAACCATTTATCCTATTTTCATTCACAAAACCAATCCAAATGGTTCATAAGGAGATGTTGGAGGCACTTGCCCAACCACATTGCCAAAGATCTTCAGATCCATATTTGGGCACAATCTCGCTTCTAGACTATCCTTTAAGAAAAGTCACTTTAGGAAGGTATAATCGTATTTGTTATGATTACTTTTAGTTTTTTCATTTCATTTACCTTGTTAAACTGAGGTAATAGGATTAATATATTGGTTCTTGTTGTTTTTATTGAATTTATCCACTAACAAATGGACTAACCTATTTTAAAATGTTATTTCACATTTAGCATGCCTAGTGGGACCTTGCATCCAAAAAATACCTTTAAATAGTCATAAATCATTTTAATGATAAAATTGGACCTTATTTTCTTTCAATTTACTCTCATTTGTATGTCCCCTAAACATCAACAAGATCACATTACGTTAGTGGGTTCATTCCCATGAATGGTGAGATTGATCTACAAATCAATGATTCACAATACTATTCTTTGTGTTTTTAATAAAATGGCAAGAGTACTCTAAAAATGATGAGATTATTATGAAAATGGTGCGATTGACCTGCATATCGGTGAGATTGATATATAAATAGTTTTGCTTCTATTATGCTAATTTTCATGGTTTTTTTTAAAATGGTGGGTTTGATATATAAATGATGAGATTGATATAAAACCAATGATATTTCCCTACATATTGGTGAGATCTCCAGGCCATAAAAATTCACAACTTCTAGAGGCTCATTCAAGGTTGTCCAGACTCTATTTTTGATGATTTTTTTGAAACCACATGTTGTCTCCTAAATTTTTAGATTATGTAGTTAGTTTGGATTCATGTTTAATTTATTATTAATAAAATTGAAATTAAAAAATTTTAATGTGTTTTTAGGAAATGGTAGTTTTGTGACCAAAATAATGGATTCACTCTACTAAATAGTAGTTTTGTGACCAAAACAGTGATATCATATATGTTTCCCTTTGTTTTTTATGTTCTATGTTAAATAGTGAACTCATCCTTCTAATCAATGATATCACTATACAAACAATGAGATTACTCTGATAAAGAGTGAGATTGACCTACATATCTATAAGATCACCAAGTTGTAAATTGCTCAACTTCTGGAGGTTCATTTGGGGTCATCCAAATTCTATTTTTGATGATTTTTTTAAAACCATGTGTTTTCTCATGAATTTTTAGATTATGCAGTTAGTTTGACTTCAAATTTCATGAATTTTTC